>BGPR01001562.1:0-241950 GCA_013235015.1 Araneus ventricosus
TGAAACACAGCAGGAAAAAGAAAGATAATTAATTAATAGATGTACCAGATAAGTAAATAGCATTTTTTAAAAGAGAATATTTTATACATGCTTTTAGAAGTTTAATACTTACATTAAATCCTAGTTTCTGAATTAGCCTGGCATATTTTCTGGCAGCTAAATGAGCAGCAGCTTCACTAAAAATAATACATATTTTATCATTCATTCTCCATTTTATTGATATTTAATGATACATATAATTAATTGGTACAGAAATTAATTTGAACAAAAATTAAGTAACTCTGAAAAAGAAGCGATTTTCTGTTCAGTAACACAAGATTGCAGAAGTAATTATACTGAATCCAAAGTTAGAAGTGAATTTCTTATTCAGATATAGAAAATTTTAAACTTCATTCCAATTAAATGGAAGGGAAGATAAGATTTTAAGAGGTGAATGGAAAAGTAAGTAAACCATGCTTTTCAGAGCATATATGTTAAAATATTTAAATAAAAATTTTAATTGGACAGAAGTAGTTACACATTATAGCTTTTGTTAAAATTGCATTTTTAAAAATTTTTTAAGCAAAGCTTCTTAACGCAGGTTTCGAAATGAAAAGTCAGCATAGAAAAAATGACCGTGATGAGATGGAAGGACATCATATCAGCAGAGGCACATTGATGCAGCTATGTACACTTATACTCTCGTAGGTTGTGTGTATAAACTGTCATGAATATTTGGCCCTTTTACTGAATACTAAACGGATATTTGGCCGAATATATTCAAAGTAATAATCTTTTAAAAATTTGCTTTTTAAGGTATTTAATGAAGAATATTGCAATATTACTATTCAGTACATTTATTAAATAATGTCCAAACATTTACCTCATTTTAAGTTGCACTGTAGGGGAAAGTGAGGTAAAACTGGGTAGCTAAGGTTCGAAAGCCTGTTGGAGCTAAAATATTCGACATAGAACTTGCCAAATTTTATTAAAATATTCATTGTTTAATGGAGTACAATATATCTTTCCAGAAAAGTCACAGTTTCATTACTTTTTATCCGTGATATTTTTATTATAAAAAAAAGCCAAACTACCTGGTTTTACCCCATGGGAAATTAGGAAAACTCGATTTTCAGTGGAAAAGATGCAATCATTTTAATTTTATATGACAATTTAAGAATATTAGTTACAAAATTCACATGTAAAGCAGTTGTCTTCTTCCTCCACGCCACTGCAGCTTTCATGGCCACAGCTAAGACAGTTTTTACATTGCATTAACCCTTCTTTATTTAAATTAGAAAATACATCATTAAAATAGAAACAATATCTGATGTGTTTTTATAGTCTTAATCGGAGGAATCATCAATACTGACTGTCCCGGTCTTACGCCACTTGGAGTACCCAATTACAACACAAGTGGTGAGGTTATAAAAAACGATATAGAACCGCGCAATTATTGAAGTAAATCCTTATTGTTTGATAGGGTATAAATCCTTAGTAAGCGTATAATAAGCTGGACTAAATATAGTTCTTATAACTGTAATGATTTTTAAGTAAGGACAGTTTAAAATCAAATCGACATTAGAGAGTCGACATCTTAAAACAAATAAACCTTCACAGATGTAAGGCATTCAACAGTTACAACACACCAGTATGACTGTTCCTTTTTCTTGACTAGTAGAGTGTAATTGAGTATTTGTCTGCCAGATAGGAAAAATAATATTGCCAGAATCAAGGGTACCCGGTTTTAGCCCACTCTTCCCTACATAAGTGTATTTAATAATGTTGCGTATCATTGTAAAGCCTGAAATTATGATGCAAGAACAATAGTTGTTCAGCATTTTCAGGAAGAAGTCTGTTCTGTTTTGTCACATACATATATATTAAAGCTTCAGAAAATAAGTGCTCACTATATACTGTGCTTCCAGGAGCCGAGAGATATTTTCTTGCTAAATTTTCAAATATTGGAAATTTTCCTGCATACTATCGAAGCCAAGTTGATAGTATCAGGTTTTCGCAACTATCGACTGAAACAATCGATAGTATCGACTTTCTCAAAACTATCGATAGTTTTCTCTTGGGCAATACTATCGATATTTAAGGAACACTACCCCTCACTAATTAAGTGGACATTCTATCCTAGCTATTAAAAATTTTATAAAAATAGGAATTTACTTCTAATAACTTTCATTTATCCAGTGAATTTTCTTTTGTGTTTGTCATTACCATGCTCTGTAATGATGACTTTTTTTTTTTAATCTCTGTTTAGCAAGTCCAAAGTGAAGAGTTTGTCACATTTTATTATTGGAATCAAGATATTTAGAATATTACGAACAATTTTCATTTAAAATTTGAGAGTAGTTATTATATATTTAAAATAATTTGTAAAAAAACTCTCCGATTCCGCCAGCCTCAACCACTCAGCGATTTTGAAATTTTTTTCATATAAAGATTATGTCTTCTAGATACATCAGTATCACCTCCTCCCCTCCATTTTTTAACAAAATCGAATAAACACTTTTCCACTGCTAATTGTAATGGGGAAAAACCTTGTAGAAACCCACCAGCCTTAACCACCCGACTGATTTCGACAATTTTTATTTTATATGAAAGCTTATGACATTTAGATTTGCAATGAAGGATGGCCTGCCCTTCACAACCACCCATTTTTGAACAAAATAAAAAAAAAAAATTTATCCACCATACATTCTCTACATGTTTTTTCGATTTCATTCGAAAATGGGGGGGGGGGGCAGGCATTACATGAAATGACATATCTAGACATCATAAGCTTTCACATGAAAAAAAAAAATTGTCAAAATCAGTCTGGTGGTTGGGGTTGGGGGATTTCTACAAGGTTTTCCCCCATACACAATGTACAGAGGAGAAGTATTTTTTTCCATTTCATTTGAAAATGGAGGGTGGTGTGGGGCAGGCGACCCTTCATTGCAAATCTAGACGTCATAAGCTTCCATATAAAATAAAAATTATCGAAATCTTTCGAGTGGTTGGGGCTGGCAAACTGAAGGTTTTACCATATTATTTTAAATACATAGATCCCAACAGTTCCATTACAAAGGTGTGTCAAAAATATTGTAAAATACCTATTGTAGGTGATGGAAACTGTTTATTTAGGGCAATATTGTTCCGTATTTCTGGATCTGAAGACTTTCACACCAAAATTCGTGAAAAGGTTATACAAAACATTACAACTAGATGAGGTTTATTGAAAGATTTTACAATTATAAAGTGGTCAGTTGTCTACAAAGAATATGAAATCTATGGTTTTATGGTCTGTTCCACTGATCTTCATGAAGTATTTATTTAAAACTGAAAAAGTAGTGGCTGAGAGCATCGAAGCAGCAAGGTGGCAGGACATTTGTGCAGCTATATGTAAACTGGAAAACGGTGTTAAAATAGCCATGGCAATCATTTTTATTACACCAAATCAAAAAATTGAAGACATAATTCTGTTCCTTAAGAGAGTATTGGCAGAGTATAATGAGGATTGGCCACAATTACCATGAAATGCCACTTATTTTGACTGGTGATTTTAATGTTAATTTTGCAGATAAAAAATCAGAGCCACTCGCAAAATTTCTTTTTGATCAACTTAATTTAACTATGAACAGTAATCCAGCAGTGTCGACAACAAATTTCACACAAACATTGATGTACATTGTATTAATAAAATAGAATTGCAGACATTTGAATCATATTTCAGTTATCTCAAACCAATTGTTTCCATGATAGAATGCGATGATTAGATTTTTTTTTGTCTCAATGTACAGATTAATAAAAATGTAAATAAATGTTTTTCAATAACTGCTTGTATTTTTTTATCTGTTTTAGTCAAAAATTATAAATAAATAATGAGTTTATATATATTTGTACTTATTACCATAAATAAATAATTGTATAATTTTTAAATGTTTTGTTACAGTTGAGGGAGGGAAGTGGAAGAAAGAGAGACAAAGTTTAGTTTAGTCATATTAACGACCCGTTTTGAAGCAACATGAGGGCTATTTTGGGATGAACCTTGTAATTTTGAACAACGGTCAGATGACGAGGTTGACACCCGAGCTGGCACCCCCTCTCCAAACTCCCACACCACACCAATGGGTGGACATTTGGTCACTACGTACGATTTAACGTGCAACAGGCCCTATACACGGCAGAACTTCAGTGGAATCGGGTTTTGAACCTGGAACCAAAGCCAAGACCTTACCACTAGGCCACCACGGTCCCAAGAGAGACAGAGAGAGTGTGTGTGTGATTCTACCATTATATATTTAGTAATATAGAAAAGTGTAAGAAGCTTTCTTTCTGTCGTGCATCCACTCACTAACACATCCGCTTTTTCAAATAAACAATGAATTTTAAATGGGAAAATAAATATATATTAATCCTACATGATTTGTTTGTTTGTTTTATAGCAGAAATAGAGGAAATCTATATAATGAGTAAAAGAAATACAGGAAAAATAATTTTTTTAAATGTACAGTTTAAAATTTCTAAAAAAAAAAACTTTGACTGCTAGTAAAGTGTAACAAATCAATCATTTCAATAACTAGTAAATTATTCAAAATTACTATAATATATAGATACAAGCAGTACACATATAGATAACTATATAATATAAGGGTCAATAAGTAATGTCATTTTTTGGACTTCATATAATGCTTTAATAAAGGCTGCCCATTTTAAAATATTTGGTTATAATCCAAAAGATTACAGATTCCTTTGTTAAAAAATAAAATTACTGGCAATGTTAGTGGCAGTAATTTTAATTTTTTTTTAAATAGTAGGTAATTAATTAAAGCAACAGTACAGTGGCAAGGATGAATTTTTTACAATTTCACTAACCAATGCAACCCCCCCCCCCCCACACACACACACTCAGTTACATGGTTTATGTACACCAAATTACCTTGCAATATTTAAAGCCTTCGAAAATTATTTCTAGATAATCATTTTCACCACATTCTGGCAGCAGGAATGGAATGCAAAAAATAAAAGTGAACTTCATGTAAGTATTATGCGATGACTTCAGAGAAGCTCTGTATTTGGACTCTGTGTCCAATCCTGCCTCATTTAGGTTTTTAAGTTTTAATCTTATCAAAATATATGCATATGACCCTGTTTCTCATAAAATGAAACATATAACATGGTAAACACTATCTCAGAATACTCTAAATGGCTAAGTCTTTCAATATGATCATTTTACCCCACTTTACTTAAACTGCCCTACAATAAAAAATTAAAATGAATACAATGTATCTAGATATAGAAATAGACTCTTTAAGAATAACAGTAGCCTATGTATAATCAAATTTGCTAAAACTTTGAATTGCAACAAAAGTTGGAGAAAAGCAAACTTTAAGTTTTCCTGGACAGAATCAAACATAAAATCAGAAACATTGCCAGTGAAAACTAAAATAATATTAGCAAATAAAAAAAATTTAGTTAAAACAATGCTTATGATGTAGGTGACCTAAGAAAAAAAAATCAACATGCCATAAAACAATGAATTCGACAATTACTGTCCGTTTTTTTGTAGATTGTACATTTTACCCCACCTGACCCTAACTAAAGTATGTTTAGAATAAGAGCTTACACAAATACATCTAAATTAACATATGTTGGCTTTTTGATTGACATTCATAAGATTT
Source organism: Araneus ventricosus (assembly GCA_013235015.1). Lineage (NCBI taxonomy): Eukaryota > Metazoa > Arthropoda > Arachnida > Araneae > Araneidae > Araneus > Araneus ventricosus. The sequence continues at coordinate 5,652 of BGPR01001562.1, forward strand.
CTTCTAAGACAAAACAAACATTTATTAGGACACTAAAACACAACTATTACACTTTGTAATCTGCGTACAAAGTAACCTCCTTCAACCGTACTCGTAATCGTACTCATCTCTTATTTTAAATCAAATTCAGAGTAGTCAACATCTGTCTGTTGCCACTCATCTGATATCATACACTGTTATAATAATAAATAAGTTGAAGTCATGCTTTTGTCAGGCATAAATATTAAATATGCTTACACATAATATAGTCAAAAGTTAATTAATGTAACTTAAAATTTCATTGATTTGAATTCTATGATAGAGCTAATACAAAATCCATAAAACAAATGTGCCTGAGTTTTGGCAAATTTAGTATATCGATAGTAATAATGGTCTAACCTTCTTGCACCAGTGATGACAATTTTTCCACTTCGAAAAATGAGAGAAGCAGTTTTAGGATCCAGTATCCTCATTATAACAGCATGGAATCGCTTAGGATTATATTCAGCATTTCTCAACCCAAAGCAATTTTAAGCAATTTAATTGTAGCCTAAATCAACTGAACTGACAACATATGTTAGGGAAAAAAGAAAGTGTATTTAAAAAAAATATAGCAACAGAACTTAAAATCAATATAATTTTATTATACATACATGGGTCATTCCAGTGAAATACATTGATATTTCTGTTTTTTTTTTTCTTCAAAAGTCAACTAATCTAACTAAAATAATGTCAAATAATAGCTAAAGGATTGAATTTATCTGTATTGTAAAAATTAATTAGATAAACTTAGCACTAATATCTGACTTTCATAGTTTTTTTTTATTGGTAATGGGAGATTTTGTCCACTCTGTTACACATTTAAATATTGCATTAAATTACAAAAATCTACTTTTACTTTTCAAAACATTTTGTGCAAACAAACAAATGAACACCTCTTTTATACAAGTGAAGTAAAATTTCCTGATAAAGGGATTTCTTACATTTTATTGCTATTTTTCACATACCCAAATGCAAAAATTTAAAAAACTACATATGCAAATTAGCTTATCACATTAAATAGTTAAATAAAATCAGAATTGCATCATTCTACGTACAAATTGCATAGTTCTAAAGAGATTAAAACTCTAATTTAAAATGTTTTAATTTTTTATGTTGAAATCATAAAAATACTTCTGTAACAGAGTGGACATAGCTGTAGTAGACGAGATTAATCTGTAATTTTATGCAAGGAAAATATATAAAAATAAAATGTTTGTCTATTTTTTTTATTAAATTCAATTTTTGTCATAAATATGTTAAGCTTTTTGGAAAACATCAATAGCATAAGGGAGTTCATAGTATAAATGTCCACCTATCAATTTAAAGGTAAATTTGGTTCAGGTAAAATATTAAAATTTGGTCAAAATGAACATAGGAAATATCCTCATCAACAGTTTTAATTTTTTTACTTCATTTAATGTTATTAAGCTCATTTCTTTAACTTCACCATCTTCTTCAATATCATTTTGAGCAATAACAACATAACTTAAGTTAAATTTCTTACTCCATCACCCTGAAATTTAACGAACATTGTATGCACCAGCTTTTACACATTCTTCATTCACTTCTTTACTCCTCTTATGTTCTTCATCACCAAAGACTTCAGTAGACTCTCCTGATGAAGCAGTGGAATAGATGTCAGAGACTTTATATTTTTTACTTCTTGATTTAATAATCTCTTTAATGCAGCAAGCATACTCTTTTTCTTTTTTTTTTCCCCCTCAAAACAGCAACAAAGGTTTTCACTTTTCTTGCAAAAACATGATACTTCTCTATGAAGAAATAAGCCATTTGGTGAACAGCCATAATACCTTCGAGTACAGGTATTTTGCTTGGAATAATGTTGGCAACAGATTCTATTTCTTTATCTGTTATTTGATATAATCTTACAGTTGTGCAGTTCCTTAACATTGTAAAAAAATAATTAGAATTAGAAACATTTTTTTCCAGAAGCCACTAATCAGTTAGCTATTCATCTTAATACAGCATCAATAATGGTACACTATTCGTTTTAAAGCTGCACCTCTTCCACGGTTTGCTTCAAAAAAGTGGAATCTGTACCCCACTTGAAATATTTTGATACATATCTAGACAAGTATAATTTTTTTCTGTCTGTACTGATTTGCTAGGGACCATCCAGAAAAAATCAACTTCTTTCACAGCATATTTGTTTTTGATCATTCAAGTTTTATTTATTAATAATTATAATTATTAATAATATTCATAATAAATATTCATATTAATGAGTATTTAAATAGTTATTGTATAGGGTGTTCATAATAATTATTATACAGTGAAACCTCTTCGAACGGCCACCCCTACATAGCGGTCACCCCTCTTAACGGCCAATTTTTCTTGGCACGGATTTTTAGGCCCATAGAGCTAATGTTAAAATAACCCCTAGCAACGGCCACCCAACCCCTCTGAACGGCCGCCGGGTGGGTTCGCCCATCCCATTTAACAAAAGCATCGGTTACAGACTTACTTTTTTAAACTGAAAAACGAACTTGAAAAAAATGGGGCTTTTTTTCCGAGAAGGGTAAAGACTTAAAACAGTCACAAGTTGTATCCTTTTTTTCAAAAAATGTAAAAAAATTATTAAATAAAGTACTATTTTCTCTTTAGATAAGTCTCAAACTTCATTTTAAATAAGAAATATGTGTCAGACTTGTTTATATTATCAGTTATAATTAACAAGATTTACCAAAGATATTATTTATAAATTAATTAGTCAAGAATTAACTAAAACTCTTTGTAATATATAGAAGGGCGCATATGCAGCTATTTCTAATATAATACAGAAACAAATAATAGAAATATAAATTAAATAGTAAAAAAAGAAAAAGTATAAAAAAGATACAGAAGATTTAAACAAAATACGATAACAATACACCTTTTTGCGTGCTCAACGCAACAGCATCAAGTAAGCTGTTTATGTTATGTATTATAGCAATTATCTTGTAATTGTAACGAAAACCCTTCAGAGCAGCCACCCCCTCTGAGTGGCCAATTTTTCTCGGAACGGAGGGGTGGCCGCTCAGAGAGGTTTCACTGTATATGCATTAAATTATATTAACTATATATTCATAAATATTTTATAATAATTAGTAATTATTATAGAACATATTGTCCAGAAAAAACGTTTTCAGAACTGTTTAAGATAAATTATTTACTCTATTAAATACTGTCCACTCTGTTACAACTAAGCCTAAAAAAAGCCTTTCTAATCATAAGTAAATAAAAAACAATTAAACAAATAAAAAATGAAAAAAAGATTTCCTAACTTACTACTTAATAAGGAATTTTTAGAACTTTTTCCTTTTTTTATTATTAATATAAATGTAACATAGTGGCCATTCAATAAGCCAAATTAACTACCAGAGAAAAAGAATGAGTCTTACCTTGCTTGTTGGCTGTTGAATTCAAAATGACTAACCAAGAATGGAATAAGAACTACAAAAGTGCTACCAAATTCAATTTAATTTTTGATTTTATTTTTGAAATGGCTGTAATAGAGAGGACATATCAAAACACACAGAATCTTGGGATATTAATAAGTAAAAAAATTTTACAAACAAAAATTTAACAAATTTTATTGTTAAAATTCTTTTTTTATGTGAAAGATGCAATGTCATTGATATTTTATATTCTTATAGTATTTAACTAATTTCTTAATTAGCCTTTTAACTGTCACTAGTTTGTAAATGGGACATCCCAGATTTTTCCTTCTTGTCCCACATAATTTTTTTTTTTTGCACATTCATAAGTCACTCAAAACAAAACAAAAAAATACCCAAGGATACAGAATTTAATGAAGAATAAATAGAAAAATATGATAATTGCTAATAATTATGAAATTTTCTAAAAAAAAATTCCAAAATGTCAGACCTGATTTGCACCATTTTCGCTGGAATGACCCACATACCAACACAAGTTTTGGATAATACAAAAAATTTCTTTGTAATATTGAACAAGGGGTAAAACCATTTTTAATTATAATATGCATGAAAAGTTTTTTTTTTTGACAGATCATTTTTCTGAAAGTCAAAACTTAAAATTTTCATGTGACATTAATTATAACATCACTTTCTTTACTAATGCATATGTACACAGGGTCATAATTTAAAAAAAAAACAAAACCCCATGAATTACAGCAATTTCACTAACTTAAGTATTACAAATAGAAAAATATATATATGAAGACATAGTTAAGTGAAATGAGTGCATCTCCCAACATGAACATTTTAAAAAATTGTGAAATCACAATAACAGACAAAAATGTTTTGTTGCTGGAGTCAATAATGTTCTTATACAGTCAGAAAAGAATGACAAGTTAAATCAATATTTGGACTTATATGAACACACATTACATAGCTTGAAAATTTAAGCAAACATATTTTAAAATGGCTAAATAAAGAAGCATTCCCATATCTAAATTTATTTAAAACTGACTAAGCAAAGTTGCCATTCTTTGTGAGTAGAAGATAAAAACTTTTCACTTACTGAACTTTAGGAACAATACCAGAATCAGATGGTGGTATAACAGGACTTGGAAACTGAGGAATAGAAACTATTGGTGCTGTACTGCTATTTCCAACACGATAATCAACTTGGTTTGCCTGAAACTAACAGTAATATAACGAATTAAGCAATTAAAAACAGTTTTGCTTTGTAAATCTAATAAAATAAATATTATAGCAAATGGACATCAACTGATAATAGTTAGAAAAACACAAAATGGTTTTCACTAATTAAACTGTGTAATGTTCCGCAATTTTTATTTTACTTAGAAAATGAATGATTACACAAAGAACAATTAAATATTTTTTCATAGTTGACTCACTTCAAAAATAGCAAAACAAGATTTCCCATTAACGTTCCACACCCTCATCCGAGGATGAGACTTGTGACAGCTGTATACAGTTTTCTTCAACTGTTTATGCAAAATACATGATATATTCTAACCCTTTTTCCAGGCACATTTAATTGTAAATGACGCACCAATAACATGAAGTGACATTTAAGACAATAATCTGCTAATTTTAATGAAATGATTTTTTAAAAATAACCAAGAAGAAAATCGCAAGCTGTTAAAATATTCAATACTAGAAATCTTTTATAAGACCTTATTTGGGAACACAATTCTAAGTTTTAGAAAACTTTCGAGTAAAATTATCAATTCCAATTAACATTATCTATTATTAATTATTAAAATTAGCTACTCCAAAACTATCTATCAAAAATTAACACATACAAGCAAAAGGTAGTTTAATAGGTACATTATTAATTAAGATGCATATCCAGTCAGTTATTTAGTTTCAATTATTGAAGAATATATTGGGCCAAACATGCACTTTATGCAAAATCCTGATGAAGTGTTCCCTTAATTTTTATATTTAAACTGTTAAATTTCACTGCTTTTTACTATCTTATGATAAGTGCATGGTTAGTGTAAAATTAAATATGCACATTTAAGTTGGAAAACAATCTCCACATTTCTTATAAATAAAATACAATACTATTTGGCGACAAGTTGGCGATCCTTGGGGAGGAGCGGCTGTGTGCCATAAACTTAACTTTTACCCAAATAAAATTATTTTTTTTCACCACTCGAGCAAAATACACATGCGATATTTTATAGTTACCACTTTAAGCAGTGGTTTAGTAACAAAATAAGCAATGTCAGAATGTGCTAACCTGACAAAATTCGTCCTGTTTTTTTCTTGTATATTTCTAGTGCAGAAAAGCAGTGCCGGAACGACGTTCCAGCTCCACTAGACCCCTGACTTTAAGAATTAAATATTTTCACATAAAGATACGAAACGTTGTTTTCAACCAGATGCGTTTGACATTTTTACAGAACATGACACTTACCTCTGGATTTTGTACTTCATGATGAGGATCAGCAGTAAACGTCACAGTTCTTTCGGCGGATTCCATTTTTTAAAAAATATTTTATAATAACAACAAAGATGAGAAATAAAAACTTTACTTTATCGACAACACAATATACGAATTTACTGCAACAGCTAGATCAAATTCACATGTTATACTTCACTCCATCCTATTCAATCAATCTTGCATCATAAATTAGAACAATTTCCCCCCCCTTGTTTCCAACATCGTTCGTTCACTTCAGATCATACTTATATCACAGCTGAAGCTATTATTGTGTGCTCCGAAATTATATGTAAAAATTGTAAATTTTATGACAGTTTTTAGGTTTTATAAAATAGTTGTTGGCTTTAAAATGAAGGATGTACATTTGAAAGGAATCTAAAGTAATTTTTCATACATTCTTCTTCTTTTAGAATAAATTGTTCTTCATATTTTTAACTATAACCACATCTTTTGTTTACTTTCAGAAGTACCATACCCAGAAGTCGAAAATAATTTCAATAAAAGTGCATGTACGTTCCTTTTTTTGGGCGGAAACTCTTGTCGTATAATTATTATTTTTACGTATATTTCAGACGTAACTTTTGATCGATCATGTCAGTTTATTTAGATTACAATGCTACCACTCCTGTTGACGTTAAAGTTCAGGAAATAATATGTTCCGTGATTAAAAATGTGTGGGGAAATCCAAGTAGCTCATATGATTTAGGCAAAAAAGCGAAAAGTATTGTGGAAACTGCTAGAAAAAAAGTTGCGGAAATGATTGGTAGTTTGCCGGGTGAAATACTATTTACTTCTGGTGGAACTGAAAGTAATAATATGGTCATATCTACCGCTATTCAATATTTTCATACAAAAGCACGAAACGTTACCAACGGTTTGAAAGAAGAAAAACCTCATATTATTACTACTAATATAGAACACGATTCCGTAAAATTACCTTTGGAAAAATTGTTTGAAGAAGGAAAAGCCGATGTCACATTCGTTCCAGTTTCGAAAATCACAGGTGCGGTTGAGATAGATGATATCATAAATTCGATACGACCCAATACTTGCCTTATAACTGTAATGCTAGCAAATAATGAAACAGGAATTATTCAACCAGTTAGTACTTTGAGGTCTAAATTAAAAAGTATTAAAGATAGTAAATTTCACGGAGAACATTCACTGAATTCTATTCTTTTACATACAGATGCTGCACAAGCAATTGGTAAGATAGAAGTTGATGTGCAGGATTTGGATGTTGATTACCTTACAGTTGTAGGACATAAATTTTATGGACCTCGTATTGGAGCACTGTATTTCAAAAATAGTGCTCCATTATTTCCTATATTTTATGGTGGGGGACAGGAAAGGAATTATAGGCCAGGAACAGAAAATACTTGCATGATAGCTGGATTAGGAAAAGCTGCTGAATTGGTATCCTCTAATTTAAAAGAATATAATAAGCATATGACTGCCATGAGTTGTCATCTGAAAGAGTGTCTGGAAACAACCTTTCCAAAACATTGTATATTTCATATCAAAGATAATAATAACAAACTGCCTAACACTGTAAGTGTTGCCTTAGATTATGATAAAGTAACTGGCTCTGTGCTTCTTTCCGAAGCTAAAAAAATCTGTGCAAGCACTGGAGCTGCATGTCATTCAGGAGGAAAACCATCTTCAATTTTAATAGCTTCTGGCATTTCTTGTGAATTAGCTTCAAAAACCCTCCGCCTGAGTGTTGGCCGAGAGACTACTGAAAAAGAAATAGAAACTGCTGTTGCATATCTGGACACTGCTTTGAAAAATCTTGGCATAAAATGATTAAAGTTTTTTGACCTTTGCATTTACTTATAATGTTTCTATCATCAAAATATTATTAATTTTATGTATGATTTGTTATATGTTATCTTGAAAATTTTCTAATAAATTATTTATTTTGATTTACATGCACATAATGCTTTTTATTCAAACAAAAATATTAATTCAATATTTGATATTTGCTAAAAAAAAATTCAGTTTATTTGGTCTCTGATTAGTGAATAGATTCCTCTTGCGATTTTTCTTCAGATGCGTTTAAAATGCTGATTTATTCTTTTAAAAATTTTATTTCAGTTGTTTTGCTCCTTATCTAAAACTTTAAACTTAATTTAAAATTTTAATGGAAAACAATTTTTTCTTCTTCTTTTGGATACACTTGATTGCAATCTAATAAATATAAAAGAGAACTTATAAAAGAATCCTATGGTCAAACATCCCAAGTCTCCCCTCTTCAATATTTGACTTTGAGAAAAAAGGTTTTTTTTCCTCTGATTAATGAATAGATTAATTTTATGATTTTAGTTCAGAAACATTTAAAATGCTAATTTAGTCTTTTTTTAATATTTTATTTTATTATTGTTGTTTTGCTAAAACTTAAAACTTGATTTAAAATTTTAATGTAAAACTTTTTGTTCTTCTTTTGGATACATTTGATTACAATCTAATAAATATAAAAGAGCATTTGAAAGAAATTCCATAGTATATCATTAGATGCAAACTTTTCTTAACACTATCTTAGTTAACTCGAAGGTAATCGTGCTCCAAATAACAGCTTGCCTTACAGATATTTTACTTTCTAAAAGCCAGATTTGTGAAATGTAGACTCGTTATCTTGTTCAGATTTCATTTTTGAACAAATGTACTGTATAGAAGTTTTATAAATTTAAAACTTTTACATTTCATAAAAGTCAAATAAGTTAAACTTCTTATTACATTAAATATATACTTTATTCTTCTTAAATATAAATGCATGTGAAAGAGTCATTAAGTCTCTCTTAAGAATCTGTTAGTAAAGTTTTTGGGTAATTGATTAAGCTGCTAAAAATCTTACCAAAATTCTTCACATTTCATGAATATTTTTCTTCCTGATAGCATTTCACCTCTGACACCTGTTAATATGCATATTTCAGGTTCTAATCTGTTACTTGAAAGGTTAAGAGGAAAACCTTTGTCTACATCAAACAGCTTCTTAAACTTTCTTCCTTAACTTATATAACTAATATTTTGATAAAAAAAAATTTTATAGTGCCATTTTGTGTGAGAAAAATCCTCATGGCCCCATTTATGTCTCAAAATTTTTTCTGTGATGCAAAGTTGAAAAATTAATGAATGATGACTAAAGAAATACAATTAGAAAAATTATTTTTTAGAAAATCTGACATGCAATCTTTTAAATCAAGATAATTTAATTAATGTTTTTGTTTACAAATGTTGAGAAGTCTTAAATAAGCAGCTGTGAGAGTTTTTGGAACATATACTTTTTTGTATGACTCCACACTTGAAGGAGCCCTGGTCAACATCAAAATATCATCCTGATAATACTGAACTTTGAATTTTTAGCAAAGAAAAATATATAAATCCTGCAATTTCCCTAATAAATACAAAATCCTAAAATAAGCAATTGTGTGAGTGTGTTTAACTGTTGAGAAACCAAAAAGAGAAATAAACTACTTTGTGAAATTATGTAGTGAAACATAAAATAGTGTTTGATGAATTGATATTAGATAGGGGAAGGTCCCATACATGTCACTTTTTTTTTTTTTAATTTAAAAAAATAGTGGTCAAATGAAGTCTAAAACCAAAAGTATTGGTTGGTTTAGAAGAACATCAGCAAATCAAGCTTTTTGACTACCTTTAATTTTTGCCTCCCTAATTACCACATAGTAATGTAAAAATTATAAATACATAATCTTTCATTTTAGACCAAGGTACATCACTGAGTTGTACCTCTGTAGCTACCTCTGTGCTGTAGCTTGATATGATGGTTGAATAATATCCCAACCTGAAAAAGGAAGTTCGTTTTCTTAAAAATATATAGGTAATTAGTTAGAAACGTTTGTTCACTCAAAAGCAAGTTATATATTAATAGCTTTAAAATTATTTGAACTAGCAAAAATAACTTGCTAGACTTTTTAAAAAAGAAGGTTAAAAAAGAAAAACCATACTCTAAACTATAACAGAGCAACAATACGAATTCTTTATAAAAAGAAAAAGTTACAATAAAGAAAACAATTCTTCGGACTAGGAAAAAAACTAAACTAATAAATGTCATAGTTACAAACTGAAACCGCAAATTTTTATTAGCCTCGGAGACAAATTAATGATGCAGGTAAAACCATGGGAATTTCTACGACTTTTATAATCGAAAACATATTCAATACCTGGCTATGCAATTACATTTTCTTTCTTTATTAGGAATTTCACTACTTTTTCATCTCACACATCCTTAACAATGTTTTTTGTGCTTATTTACGACAAACTTACTAAAAGCCCCTTTCCGATGTTGTACAACACTGCACAATACTATTTACAGGTAGCCAAGGTACGGGGCGATGTACTTGCCGAAATACAGCACCTCCTCTCATATTTAATTTCCTCTCAGGAATGGTTTGTGCTTTTATAGATAAAAAAATCCTATCAGTGTGTGCTTCAGGTATGGAATTAGAATAGGTGAAACATCTCAAAAACATTTACCTTGTAGATAAGTTGGAAAATTCAAAAGCTCACGCAGGCATCCGAAAAACTATGTTTGGATTTCAGTTGAAAATTAATAATCCGAGATGACCACGTGCAAGGTAACAGTGTTTCCACTCTAAATTAAACATTTTGGGAGGGGAAACGAAATTTCTCTATGCTCTCGTTTTGATATATCTACAGTTGGCCGAAGTACAGTCCTGGTCAAGGTGTGAGATCTTTCCCTATATAAGTTTTGCTTCTCTAAGGAAATCGTTTGAAAATATGTGTGAATGCATGTGTATAAAAAATACTAATATTTTAAATTATTTAAAATCATGTCACATATTTTGTTGGTTTTCCTAGATTTTAACGTAGGATTACGTTCTTCCCATTAGGGTCTCAGGAAGGAAATTGATTCACACGCCAAAAGGGCCCAAAACTTGGCATGGGAGATCCTCTATATCTCGGTAACTACATATGTTAAAAACACAACTAATGTCTTATTTTAGAGATAAAGAGTAACAACAGAAGTTACAAAAAAAACTTACGAGAAACAAAAGAGTCACGCGAGTAAAGTAGTCCTACGCCTTTAACATCAGCGGCTGTTTGAAAAGACAGCCTCCCGTCATTTTTTTTTTTTTTTAATAGATGCGCAATCATTCTTGCTAATTTTGCATCGTAAAAGGATACACAGAAAATTACCATTTAAAGTTCCACTGAGAAGAAAAACGTTTTAATTATGAAAATTTCTTTCTTGAAACAAAGACTATATACTACTTTAAAATCATTAAGACTTTTTCTATTTACGCTCATAATAGGGAGCCAAGTTAAGAGAATGAAAGGAAATTTTGTGGTGCTGCCATCTGTTAACTAACAGTGAAAAAAAGCAAAACCTTCCAAAGTGTAATATTTTTTTCTCTCTCTATCTCGTTACCTTTCTGATTCCATAATAAGCTATTATATTAAAAAAGTATGTTGAAATTTATAAATTTAACTTACTTTGAAACAAAAACAAATTCTATGCTGAATGATTGCCAATTTCCTGTGGAACTTGAGGACATGTTAAATTGGGGAAAAACAGCATAAAATTCATGTAGAAAACCTGTTTTCCAGATCCATCATGCAGTGTTATAATATGAATGAGATAAACTGCCCCAAAAGGCAGTGAAAAATAGAAGAATTTCTACAATTTCTGTATTTATTGTATTATCTTTTTTTAATTTTATTTATTTTTCCTTAACCCCTTATCTGGTTTGCCCGTACGCCCTACATGCATCGAATTATCGCAATTTTAAACTTATAAACTAAAAAAAATCATTTGCAGATGTTATAATTCGATACAAAAATTACTTAGAATCCATAAACATTTCAACTGTCCGTTAGATTATCAATTGAACTAAAATGACAACGCATTCCCAAAATAAAAAGTGTCATCTAATTAGATAGTTGAAGAAACAAACCAGTTAAGGGGTTAAATTTACTCGATAACGAATACAGATTAAACTCATTTCTCTCTCAGTTTTTTTCCTTTACTCTTGAATAGTTTTGAATCAAAAATAGTGGCGTTCGTTGATACAAGAAATCTGAAAGTTTCGAAATATTTTAATATTTAGTTGTGAGAACTATTCATCTAGCTGGTTTTTGTTTTCTCTTCTAATTTATAACAATTGTAATTCGTGTAACGTAGTTTTCTCAGTGAAATATGTTTTACTGGATTCTCTCTTTCTTTGCAATTAAACACTTAAACCTTATGTGGAAAGGAAAATGTTCTGAAATATGAAGAATGTATTTTTGATGCAGTGCTGAAGCGCAGAGTTATGATCCCCACGTGTAAAAGGCCCAGCTGCGAGACCGGACTAGCTGTCCATTCAACCGGTTCGGTTGCCGTAATGGCATCAGGCACGGGGGCATGGGGCGGCGTTCTGTATAGGGCCTAGTGAGGGTTAAATCTGTAGACGGCCAAATTTCCTTCCATTGATATGGGAGTTTGAAAGGGGAAATGCCATCTCAGATGTCACTCTCATCATTTGACTAAGGCTCAAAATTGCGAGGTCTGTCCCAAAATAACTCTCGTGTGTCTTCAAAACTGGAAGTTAATATACTTAAACCAAACTAAATTTTTCTCGTGAAAATATTGCTTGAAAAATTAAAGAAAGTAATTTTATAGAAAAGAGACTAATTAGTTATGAAATCCTCCTAGCTCTGAAATATTATCTTCCTTGCAATTTAAATGCTACACTGGAGTAATTGATTCTTTAATTAAAGAACCATGCAATAATATTCTTTCTAATCTTAAGTAAACTGTAAAAGATCACATAAGTTATTATTTCTCCATCTCATGAGAAAATTGAGGAATAAATGCGTCACATTTAATAATTCTTCATTTGAAAAGTATCTAAGGAACTGCTGAAGAATAATGAAAATAATTTTTATCATTTATATAAATAAATATCGGTTTTAAGAAAAGGCTCATATGCGCAGAGGCGGAGTCGGTTCAAGTTACATCACAGTCAGAAAACAGACGTAACTCCGTGTTATCTCACTAAAATTCTTATTTCGTGAGAAGCAATAAAAAGTTTGTTTGGGTACAAAAAAAAAGTTAAAAAAAATTAATTTAATATTACTACGAAGCCAATCTGGATATCTTAAAACCAAGGTAGATGCCATAAATTAATATTTACTATGTTGCCAAAAATTAAATGAAATATTTAAAATATTACATAAGCTAGAATGCTTTTTGAAATTAAAACAATTACTGCACGTGCTATAATTGAGCAGCTACATGCTCATATCATCTGGCAGTTAGCTGAATTTTGTCTCAGGCTGTGCTGTGACGTCACGCCTTTTCCCCTTGGATTGGAAGGTGCGAAATTAATTACAAAAATAAAATGACACAGCGCATTTGATGTGTATCACATGAAGATGAATTGAATCAATTCTCTAATTGCATCCATCTTACGTACAGCAGGTTGAAACAAAATAATTTCAATGAAGTGTAAGCATTAAATTTACAAGAATTTACATCTAGAAATTAGTCTAACTATACATTTAAATTTGAAGTTCTAAATTTTGGCGGAATTCTAATGAGACTTTTATCGTCTAATAAAATTTTTCTCAAAGGTCAAATTTTAACGGGTAAAAAACCTAAAAAGAAATGAATCTGCTTTTACCAGTTATGCCCACTTTATTCATTTTATTAATTTCGTTAAAATTTTAACCCAATTTGTGACACTAGGTTCAAGTAATAGCAGGTATTTTGCTTTTATAAATATTTTGTCCAGACTATATTCATGAAATAATACCATTTGATTTTGGAAGATTTTATACAAAGAATTTCACTTCTAAGTTTTTATGTAAAGAATTGTTCTTTACAGAAATATTTAAAACAATTAAGTAATAATCCATTTTTTCTTCTGGCAAAATGGCATTATTTTTGTGAAAGATTTGAATATTTGTGGAATAAAAACTCCGATTCAAGCATCTTGAGCAAAATTTTGCGTGCTTTTGTTTACAAAAGAAAGGTAAATCTGCATTTATTTTTAGATATGTTTATTTAATTTTGTTTATCTAAAAATTAAATGAAATTCATAGCTACAAATTTCATTAAATTAGAGAAATGTAAGCATTACTCAAACTCGTATTAACTTTTTTTCTTATCATAAAACGAAAGAGTTGTATCTAATCTCACATCATTAAATAAAAATAATTTGATATAAAAGGCTCCTGCTTCAAATAGAACGCTCTCTATAAATATTGTTTTGGCTAATGTACAATGCATATTTTCAATGCTTTAAATTATACACTAAAATTATCGTAACTTATCGTAATTATCGTATTTTTAAATTAACACTTATTTGAAATAGGATTATGAAGTATTGAATTGTGTTTCCCGGTAAAAATATAGATGGAAATATTGAAAATTATGCCAACCTTTTGACTTATTAAGGCTAGATAGATTCTTGTCGGAGATGTAATTAATTTTTTTACTAAACAGATTTCACACTGCTTTAGGTTTTATTTAAAGGAATCGTATATTAACGAAATAACATTCATTACATGCTTCGGCTAAGGGAGCAATGATAGCCACTTTAGCCTTTTTAGCCCGGATGTAAGTTATTTAAGGCAACTTTTAGCGGTTGCATCACCTAGATGAACTGTGATAATCACTATCTTTATGAAAAGGTTTGGCTGAACTTCAGCTTGAAATTAATATTATAGATTATCGCAAAATTTATCAAATCAAATTAGTTCTTTTATTGACTATCTATATAAAACTTGTTTTCTAGAATGCTCTTTCTCTAATAATATGATACACAATGTGAGAAGATTTCAAAAAGGATAATGAAAACCTTTACTTTTGGGACCATTTAGTTATTTATTTTTGAGAAAAGTCTTAAAATGCAATTATCTTAATCTTAATCTTCATATATAAACAAAATTAGCATGAATAAGTGTTTATTTTTTATTTTACACAGAAAAAAGGCAAGAAAATTTTTAGTACAATTTTTTTTCATTAAATGCATTCCAATAATACGTCGAACAGTATGCCGTGTAACAAAAAAAAATCAATCAGGTTTTTATAATGTGTGCTGACTAAGTGAAAATTTAACTTATTAAATTCAAATTTTTGCAGAGTAGTATTTCATTTTATGTGCTGTGTGGTGTAAAATCTAAAACTCTTTTGCAAAAAAAAATTATAAATTAGGATTTATTTTATAAAAAATAGGACTAGTTAACTGAGGGGAAAATCTCGGATCTTGGGTTTGGTTCCAACTTGGGTCCCCCCAACAAAAAATAATATAGCTTCAGAAATGTTGATATTCAAATTTTATGGAGATGGACTCTGGGAGCATTCTTAAGAATTATCCCGAACGAATGATGATCTCTGATAGGTCTTTATCTTGTCCGATTTTCTTTTTGTTTAACAATTAACCCCTAAACCGTCGCGCCCGTCATATTGACGTGCGTCGAATGACCGCATTTTTTAGGCTTATAAACTAAAATTTAATCATTAATTAGCTTTATAATTTGACAAAAATTACGTAGAATCAATCCTAAGCATTTCAAGTATTCTATGCCTCCTTAGATGGATGAAAACGACCGCCCCTTTCCAAGACGAGAGGGGCCATCTTATTAGATAGCAAAGAAAATGAGACTCTTAAGGGGTTAATGTTTGTATTAGGGGAAGATTGCCGAATTTGAACCACTTGGATATATTTTTAATGTACAATGAAAGAGAAGTAATTTTAGTGAAAAACAAGTAGTATATTTTTTTCGTAGTTTATTTATCTTCAAAACAATTCATTAACTTTTTATGAAATACAATTTAAAGTAGGAAAAAATAGCTTAACAAATTGCGCCATCGGTCCAATGAAGGAAACTGGCTTCCTAGGTTGGACCACAGGTTTCCCAAATTGGACTACCAATTTCTTTAAGCGCAATTAATGCAAAAATATTTTTTTGATTCTCAAATTCACACCACCACACAATGCATAAACCGAAGGAAAAACATTGTACGCTCTGTTCTTCTTTCTTTTTCCCCTTCCGAAATGATACGTATCCTTAGTTAGTTTTTATTCTTTTTGATCCAACATTTGATGGCTTTAGTGTGCTTTATTGGTTTTTTTTTTGCTTTGGCTTGTTCCATTTAGTTAGAACTACCGCTTTCGAGCTATTCCTGTGGTTCAAGTTAATAATCTCTTTGATTTAAGCAGTCCAATTTAGGCAACTGTTTGTGGTCCAATCTAGGCGCCTTTTGGACAACAACAACAAAAAAATTTCTCCTAACCTCATCTTCAAATAATTTTATTAAATTATTATAGAAAATTATAGCGAAAGAAATTTCCTATCTAAGGATATAATAACCTATTTTCTTACTTTAAAATAGCGTAGGGTTTTTTTTTTGTCTTTTTTTCAAATAATTAATTGATGATACACAAATCTAAACACTTGCTCTATAACTGTAACCACGTATTTATTTCTCTTAAAAATAATTTCATACACTACATTTACATCGTTACAACACAATTTGTCCACCTTATGATCTAAATATTTAATAGAATTGAAGTTAGGATACCGGTCCAATCTAGGTGCCCGTCCAAATTCGGCAACTCTCCCCTGCATTTAAGATACAGTTTTCAAACGCAGATATTAGTCTGTATTCCTTCTTGAGTAGTAATTCGTACATGGCTACATAAAACCCATCTTAAATAAATGATTATGGAGTTGTTTATAGTAAAAACTACATAAACTCACGTTCGAATAGGAACAGATGTAATTAATGATACAAATTTTTTTTACTCTCTTTCAGTTGCGAAAGTTTCTTCATTTTAAAAGAGAATCTTGGTTGACTGACGGTTTGAAAAAAAAGTGGAGCAGTGAAGGAAATTGTGTTGAATTGGATTAATGACGTAAGAATTTATCTTTCGCTTGCCATTATACAGCTTTTTAAACGATGCAAACTGAGAACTTTCAACTGAAATGGACTCATTCGTTCTGCAGAGGACATCCATCTTATCTTTCAGAGAAAATATTAATGATTCCATTTGATTTTGCCATAAAAACATGTGATCTCAAAGGAAAGAATCTGCATAGTAGTGACAGGCCAGGTATACGTATTGGTTGTGCTACGGCGATGCCAGAGCTGGGCGTTATAGCACTGAGCGAACGCAAAGAAAAATGCGACATATTCATACTGAATTATCCTGAGATGGACACTATTTCGAGACTGCAGCGTGGCAATAATGAAGAATATCTTATTTTGCAGTTTACAGGCTGTGAATATCTAGTCTCCTTAAGTATTAAAAAGGAACATGAGATAGATCTGTGGAAATGGTCAACTGGTCAGAGACTGTGTTGCATTTCGGATACTTTAACTTCTGCTGAATCATCTGAAGTTAGTCTATCTGTGAATCCTCTATTGTGGTCCGAACTTTGTCTTCAAAGCAATACCAAGATTTGTCTATTGAATATAAAAAGTACTGATGATAAATACCATTTCAAAATGAAAAATCTCTTTTTGGAGCAAGATGATGATGGTTCTTTCAAGGCACTCCCCGAATGCTCATCAGATTCCCATTGTGTTAAAGAGAAAAACCAATCTAAGTTAAACTTAGTGTGCCACTGTTGGCTTCCAAAAGATTGCTTATTGGTTGAAACTTCAAGTGGATTATTGAAAGTCAACCCCTATCTGCTTCATGTTACCATTTTCCCAAGAGAACCTGAAAGTAAATCTATGATAACAAGTATGGCGTTGAATAAATTAGGTCTTTTCGTCGGTTATAAAACTGGTTTTGTCGATATTGTCAATATATCAAGAGGCCATTGGTCTATAATCGAGACAGTAAAAGTTGGTCATCCGATACAGAATTTGCAGTTGTCTCCTTTATATGATATTTTGGCAATAACTACATCAAAAGGTTCCGTGTCTTTGTATGACACAAATACTCTCGAATTACACGAAGTTCTCAGGTCTGACTGTGCTGGCGAGATTGGAATTTGTTTCATTGAACCTTTTTCGCAATATTGCTTGGTTGCAAAGAAAACGGGGTGCCTGCACATATTTAGGATAGCCAATGGTTCTCTCATGAGTGCTATTCAACTTGATGAAGATATAACATCAATAGCATCAAGTCCTCTTTGTTCTCTTGTTCTTATAGGGTCAAATTCTGGTTTTCTTCACTTTTTGGACGCTACAGATCCCAAGCATCCAAAAGTTGTCCACTGTGTCCGGCCATATGAGGCACCTGTGGAACACGTGACATTTGAAAATTTCGGACAGCTGTTTGCCACCTATGCCCCAGATCATCATGTTAACATATGGAATGGACTGCCATCCTCAGATTTTGATTTCTTGGGTTCAATAAAAATCTTGGAGCAAGTGAAAGACATTGCTATGTTCAGGCGAAAAGAAGCAGAAAGCACGAATTTACTTATTTTATCGGAAAGTGGCTCGAGCTCAGAGAAAGAAGCGGGAAATATTCTGATTCGATTGAAACTGCCGGAAGATTTCGCGACGGATCCCAAAAAGTATCACATTGATGTTTTCAAAAATTTAAGCTATGATGAGCTGTATTTTCAGAAGTGGCGACTAAATTATCCATGCTCCAGAATGGATATCCATGTTAATATGGGAGTCGTGGTTTTTTCTCCCATCATTGGAAAAATACAAAAGTTTTCAGTATGGAATGCACCCGACTCTAAGATGGCAAGCCTACTGAAAAGCAACGATGTTGCAACCATTCGCGTATCTGCAAATCAACGATGGATAGGCATAATTGATGTCCACGGATATGTTCAACTTTACAGCAGTGAGCAAATGAAATTGTCTGCAGCCACTCCAAAGTCGGTATCTAACGATATCATTTGCCGGCATTTCTTAGATATAAATGTTTTGGGGAACCGATTAATAACTGGAAGTGAAAGTGGTTACATACTTTGTTACAAATGGGGATATGACCTGCCTGAAAGTAAAGTTATTCCTGAATGGATTGTATATTGCTATTCTCGATCAGAAAAAGAGAATTCTTACTTGCAAAACATGGATGAAGAAGAGTCGGTCGACTTAAAAATGTGCGGAATATTTCCAAAGTCTGTGATTTTTCTTCCTTACGAAGAATTGCTGCTCAAACTTAAAATGTATATGGCAATTGTGAACTTTAAGTTATATGAGTTGTTAGAAAACAAGGATTTTGAAACTGAGCTAAACTTCAAGGTCAATGAAATTGTTCTAGACGACCAATCACTATATAAACTTTCTGATCACAATTACAGAAACTTTTTATCATTGGCTAAAGAATCAAACGCCGAACACGTAATCAACGAAGAAGATGTCAAAAATTGCTCTTTGGGTGAAATGAAAGTAATAACTTCCACTACTTTAGGATATGTAGTCCATAACTACTCTGCTGTTCATTACCTTTCTGGGGATCATGTAACGAAAAACACTCTCTATGAATCGAAAGAAAAGGACAAAACAAATGAATACGAAACTGATCTGAATGTTTTTTGTACAGGTTTTAAATTTAAAACGGTAAAGGAAAGACTCGCAATAGTAGAAGATATGAGAAAAATAATACGTGATTGGAAAGTAGAGTTTAATACTATTTTTGATTATATCTATGAAGAGAAAGAAAGTGTCACTAATCGTATTTCGGAAATTGTTCAAGAAATGAAATATGAATCTTCTAAATTGCCTTCTGAAGCTGAAAGAGACTTTTGGAACGCTTTCTTGTTGCGTACTGAGCCAGAACATCACAGTAGTACACAAGAAACAGAGTCTTTGAAAAGAGAATATCATACAGAATCATTCGATCGCAATCAGAACACTGACAAGCAGTTTGGGTATGAAGATACTGAAATCCGCCATTCCAAAAGTTCTATTGAAAATATGACAGCATCTGCAAAGGAGCTTAGGCTTGAATTTGATTTAAAAGTAGAAAGACTATTTTTCAAAAGACTCTATTGTGATTACGTAATACATTTTCTAGAACTCAAGAATTTTTGTGTACTTCTTTTTACATTGATCGAAAAAGAATTTGTTGACAGCCAAAGACAAACTGAAAAACAACTAGAATCAGTCGTCGATTATATAAAAAAGTTCGGTTTGCTGTTGAAAGAATCTAGAGAAATTGAGAAAAATCTTCGCTGCTTATATTCCAAAGTCCAACGTCAAGAGAGGAGTCTCGATTGCAAAGTGGAAGCAAAGTTCAGTAAGAATGGTAACAAAGAGCAAACTTACTTTGGATTTAGGCAATTGCCTAATTTCCCCCTGAGAAGGGGATCTGAAAATCCTTTTTGGAGCCCAAGTTTGACTTTAAATCAGGATGATTTGTCGTTGGATGAACAAAACTCAGAACTTGCTTGTCCAAAAGATGTTGACGTGAATATGTGGAAGAGTATTTGCTCCAAACGAAGTCGGCATATCAAACTAGGGGTTATTCTAAGGCACACCCAACATCAGATAATGGGAGTCACAAATCTAATTATCGACTGTTCAGAGATAACCTTGAAGCTTGAGTCAAAGCAACGATATTGCAAAAGGATGATTGAGAATATGAAATTCCTTTTTAAGAAATTAAACAAAAAACTGTATTTCCTGCTGACAGACAATCTAGAAAACCCACAAATGTTTCTTGAGAATGACTTAAACGAGCAGAAAGAATATGTACGCTCTCCAGATTTAAATAAAATTCCACCAGTGCGGAATGAATCTTGGGAAATGGTGAGAACAAATATTAAGGCAAATCAAAATCTACAGAAGAAACTGGAAGAAGTGCAAGACTCAATAAAGACTTTTTTGAGCATTAAGGATGAGATTAGTTCAAAATTAGAGAAGTGCAAGCTCAAGCACGAATCGTTACATGAAAAACTACAGCAAGAACTTGAAACACAAAAGAAAGCATTTTATGACAACAAAAGAATCATTGATGATTCATTTGATGGCAAATGGAACCTTTTAAAGATTTTATCGTAAAAAGTTAGAATGAATATTGAATTTGAGTAGTTGAATTTGTATCGAACACATGAAACAGGCAACTAAAGTTTAAAAAAATAACTGATAAAGTTGTGATCAAGAATATTTTTCGGCATTTCACTTCTATTTCTGTAACTTATTAATAGATAAAGCTGCAAAAGTCTTAAAATCTTTCATTTCCTTGTATACAGTTCTATAAATAAAATATTGTTTAAGAAAATGCATCGAAGTGAAGTCACACACGTTTTGATTTCGCTAGTAATTACTGTAAAAAGCTTTTCTCTAAATTGTTTTCAACTAATTCTAAGAAACACACATCGTTTCTACATCCTGAAACTGTACAAAAAATTAAAATAAAACCCTTCTGTTTCTGTATTCATGCTTCATAACACATGCCTAACTGCCCGGTTGATAAAGACGATAAAATAAACAATGCTTATTGATATTTTGGATTTGCATCCCATGTTGAAACTACACAAGAGATTTTTGGGAACTGATTTTGCACCGTGATCAAATAACGAGGATCGTCCCACAGTGCATGAGATGCACGTAAAACTGGTCTTAGATCGCATGCCCTCATATTAGTGTGTTGTAGAAGTTTGGAATCGAGAATATTGCTCTTAAAGCATTGCATCAGGTAGTAATGATGAGGTTTGAGCATTACTCAAACCTCATCAGTGCCAGCTGCTTGGTGACGTTGAGCGTCCTCACAGGGTTAAGCCGGGCATTCACGAGAAAGCTAAACTATGCCATTTGTCCTAAGACCTGTTTTTTCCCACCCATTCAAGTCGAAATATAAAGCAGGGCATTCCCTGTTGTTCCATTTGAAGATTTTTGGAACATGAGAAGGGAAAACCTTTCGTCAAGGTCGAAAACCTATGAAATTTGGAGCAAATGGATTGGAAGTGGTGGAATTCCAAAGAACTCAAAATCCAAAACTCTATCCACCGATTTCAATTTGGCACCTCGATGCAAGGGTAGCGGGAAAACAAAGGATCTGCCTACGTTGGGACATCGCGTCGAGGCTAGAGATGAAACTCGAGGAGCGGGTGGAAGGAAGAAGCTGAAGGAAGGAGGAACGGGTGGGAGGAATTCTGCGACTTTGAACCTTGTCTCTAAACAAACTTAGGAACATCCGTGAATGGTTTGCCTAATTTTTCGACTAAAATGAGTGGAATACAAATCAGTTGTTGGAACAAATGACTTATCCTTTCTTTCTCGTGAACGTCCAGCTTCCAAAGTGTGCTACAGCCGCTCTTCGATCTCCCCTCCTCCTCCCCCCCCCCATCGGATTTTCTAGCCTCGTCGCGGGATCCCAATCTAGACAGAACCATTGAATTCCCGATAGCCTCGCAGCGAGGTCCTCAAAAAGCCATCCGGCCATTCCAATCAGGCTTCACACTATTCGGAATTCCAACCCTTCAATTCCGCTTGGTAATTTTCATTGGTTTTTCACACTGTCGAATGGTTTTTTTCCTTCCCGTGTTCCAAAAATTCCATTTTGGAACAGCGGTGAATGCCCCGCTTTAAAAGCGGATGACTCCGGTGCCAAATAGCATCATCTGGCTGGAAAATGTTATCAGCAAGGATCTGAGACATAATTCTAAAAATTATTGCGTTCAGTAAACTTATCTCAGTCTTAATGAAATCCAGTTTATTTAATGGGTATTGCTGCAGAACTACAACAAATCATTACAAAATAAGGCATAAAAAATCATGCGTCTAAAATTTAAATATGCTTTTTAGTTTTAAATCTTCTCCACAAATTTATCTTTTCAGTCTGTCAGACAAAAATTCACTTCTTTAAAAAAGAATTAATTGATCCCTTTGCAAAGATATTCTGATCAATGTAGCTCTAGTGTTTTACTTACATAAAAATTAGCATTAATACATGATAGGTGCTTTCATTAAACCTTCTGGGTGTTTTCTTAAAACTCATTATATTTCAATAAAATTTAATTTAACCCTTCGCTAGTCGCAATCATTTTCATTCTTAAAAGGTCGCAATGCATGTAGTGGATTTAAGGATATTCTATGATATGTTCATCCGGTTTTGATCATTTTCCTTTATAATTATAATAATTAGTCCTAATGAGGATGCAAACGGGCATTCTGTACGAAAAATTCAAATTGTAATGCTTTAAAAACAGCTAATGGATACAGAGTGCTTGTATCTCTATTAGATATTGAGACTAGCGGAAGGTTAAATATGCGTAATTTTGTCTAATGCAATAACTTCATTTCAAATCTTAATACAAATTTACGTAACTAATCCTTTTAAAATAGAATTTTTATGTTTCAGAATATCGCGAATATGATTCTTAAATATTTAAGAATAATATCCGTGCTAATGAATGCTCACGAATAAATGTCTTAAATGTTAGTTATGTTATTGTTCTCATAGCTTACATTTAAGACATTTATTTTATGGCATTGCTTTTTTGAAGTTTTCCCAGGAACTGAATGAAGCGTTTACTCTTCAATTGCTGATAGTTATCATAAATTAAAACATAACCAAAAGCATGCGAGTCTTCAGTATAATGCGGGAATGAATTTTTGAGTGATTTGGACTGTCACAAAGGCCATCGAAATCTAAACTTACTCAAAACCCCATCTTTCGGTATTATTTTTTCTTTCGTAGTCTACCATGAAATACAGACCAGAATTCTTGGCACGCCTTCTTTGCCAACTGGTAAATGACGTCAAAAGCAAGCCAATGCCAGATTCCTGAGTGTACCAACAAGTGTGACGTCACCTAAGACATGCTTTTCCGAGACACGTACCTGGCCTATATCGTGCCGGCCTATTTTTGGTAGGGCTCGAAAGTCTGATTACTGGCTGCAGTATGTCTTCAGTAGCTCATGAACTTGTTCGGGTGTACGCTGTGGAATGCTAAAGTGCTTATCTCTCTTATCTCACCCTCGTCTAGTTTTTTTCTCTTTGGGGGGGGGGCGAGGGGGAAATTGAAATAAGCGTCTTAAACGACGTGATATTAATTTCCCTTGATAATAGTTCGACAGTTAATAAGTCTTCAGCTTCTGTGCTGCGTATTTCGTGCATATTAATGGCGATGTAAAAGAAAAATTGGAAATGGAAAGGTGACTTCTTAAACGTTATAGTACTAGATGATTTACGAGTAAAGGGCACAGGGGAGCTTTTTAGAAGCACAATCACGTCCTGAATATGAATACAAAGCTAAGAAAAACATCTTGAGAAGAGACGATGTCTCGATTTTTGTTTGATGTTCCGATATGTTTTGAAATGGAAGGAATACTTATTTTCCTCCCTGATTTATACGGTAAGGTGTTAACTTAGAGAAATGGATTTTAATCGAAAGTGGTAACTAGGTGCAGTTTTTAAGGGGCCAACGTTAAATCCAGTTACGGGGATTCTATGCTGATACTGATTAATTTCGTAGGACTAAATAGCGATTAGTTGCCGAATGAATATTTTTCATTTTATGAGATTGCATCGCATTTCGTTTGTTTTATTCATATACATAGGGAGAAATAGTGAAATGGACGAATTTAAAAATTTCACTAGCTATACAAATTTATTCACAGTAATTTGAAACAAATATGAAAAGAAAGAACAATCCAAAATTGTGATTGGTAAAACAATGTGTATATACATGTAACTGAACAAAATGTCGAATGACTTGAAAATTGGACTTACGGTGGAACCGCCCCTGATATGTCCATGCATTTTTATTCCACCTCGTATAAATACCCGTTTACATTAAATACACACGTGCAAAATGGACTGGATCCTTACATATAAAATTAAAATGAACGGGAAATGCACCATGTAATTATCCGGCAATTTTAAAAGAAAGTCTTCGCTGAGAATCCAAGACTCCAACTCGTTTAAACATTACATTATTCCTTACAAGAGTAAATGCTGGTCTTTCGGACAGAGCCCTTCCCGTTTTCCTGAGCTTCACACAACTTGTTCTTTCCAAGGCTGCAAAATAGCCTATTTCGGTGATGCATCCCACAGTGGCTATTTGTTTTTCATCAGTCCTTTTAATCATAATTATTACTGTAAAGGTAGATTTCGTTTTCCCGGAGATATAAGGAAAAGAAAATTTCACTCTCATCTGGCATTTCCACCTCTTATTTCTTAAGGGTTGGAGCTATGAGTATGAAACAGAGTGGAAGGAAATGAAACGGACGAGACCTTCATACTGAGGGGTCATATGCCTAGATTAAAAAGAGATTGAAGTTAGGGAATGAAAAATAATTTTCAATCAATAACTTTTAAAGGATTGCAGCAGTAGAAAAACCTTTAAATACAAAAGTTGTTTGTTATGATAAGGTGATAATTCGCCAGGGAGAGGCCCAGAGGAAGAAAACATTAAGAACAGGGGTGTAGTGGACCCGCAAAGCCGTTCCAGAACTGTTTTTTTTTTCACGGGAAGTAAATAAACAAATTGTGAAAATGTCCTTAAAACAGCGCGATTTTTGTCACCCACGTTAGAGCGCCCCGGCACTGCTTTTAGAGAGTCCTGGCACTGCTTTTAAAGCATCCCGGCACTGCAATTAGAGCGTCCCGGCACTGCTTTTAGAGCGCCCCGGCACTGCTTATTTTGTGACTACACCACTGGTTGAGAAGATTTTTCTTTTATTGTTTATGTAATAATAGGATGCAAAATATTTATGTATCATCAATTGATGCGTTATATATTTATATTTGTGCGTTTTAATTTCATGCTATCATAAAATGAGGATGAAGGGAGAAATAGTTTTACGATCAGGCAGCCGTGTAGTGAACGGAAAAGGTATTAAAGAAAAACTTCTATTTAAAATATTTATTTTTGTAACTTTGACATTTTTAGACATAATTTTGTTATTAATTTGATTTACAGTCCTTTACATTCCTTTTTAAAACTTAATTAACATCGATAGGAGCATTCGTATACCATACAAATAGCTAAATATCTATATTTTTCGTGTATGAGGTCTAAAGTACAAATTTTATAATGTCTAATTAGTTGGGAAAATAAAATTCTACTGAAGCTCTATTTGGTGCAGGAGCAATTGATTAATTACCTAATCAATGGTCGATTAAGAAAATTTAACATTTCTTTCCTTCATGACATTATTTCGTGGCGACATCTGTCCTTAGATAATTAAACTATTCTTATATTTTGTGATTTTTTTTATGATTGATTAGGTAACAACAGATTGCCGTAGACCAAGATCCAAGAGTTCAAGTTTGCAAAATTTGTTACTCGGATTTAAAATGAAATAGCCTTACCTGTAGCAATAATGGCTTGATAAAAGAACGATGCAATTTATTTTGCAATGATTTCGAATTATTGGCGAGTACTATAAGTTAACTTATAGAATTTTAATTAATAATTCATGATATTGACTGAAGAGATGAAGTACTATTATGGTTTGCTAGCCTAAGAAAAATGATTTAACTGTTAAAATGTTAGTATTTAAAAGTTTTATTTATTTATTACCCACGCTGATCCACTCACACATAGGGTATGGAGCGTTTTAAAGGTCTTGAGGAGAGCCAAGAAAAAGTAATACATTGCATAAAAGTTGTATAAATACATTGTTTCAAAAGAAATACAGAATAAAAATACAATCCTCAAAAATAATAATATATATAATACATTAAAACAAACATATATTTATACAATGTGAAATACAATAGTATCAAATACGGATTATTAGTGAGTGGGAACCACAACCAAAAAAGAAAAGAAAAGAAAAAAAAACTCAAAGTGTCACTGAACTAATATACAAATGTTAATTTTTAAAAAAAGTCAATATATATTTAAAAAGAATTTTTTCGCCAAAAGGAAGTGCCCCTAAAAAGTCTTAAGCGCCATAGTAGGGGGGAAAAATGAAAGAAAGAAAGAAAGAAACTAAAATTTTCAATCTGTAGTTAAAGAATTGCAGATCTGTTTTGAAATTTCAATTACATGAAAAAGACTATTCAAAAGTAAAGAATTTTTTGCTCAAGATTTTTAAAAAATGGGCTTATGCTCTTCGGTAAGAATGGTCAAGTAAAAGTCTTTAGTGTGATTACAATGAAAAACAAAATGATCGGCATAGCCGTGTCCTCCACAAGGACAATCTTAAAATATTAAACATCAAAAAAATATGATGGGAATGAGCCGTGATTTGTTACAAAATAAATTAAAGATCGATTAGTTATAATTTAATATCAATGTTGGGCAAGAACTCCTTGCATGCACACCGGTCTCGGAATCACTCCAATAAATATTCCAATTAAAATGTACGTCTTCTTTGCAACGATTTTTAATGTACGAATAAAGGGCAGGTAAATTTAAAATCAAACCACAATCTGCGGCAATAGTATTTACAAGTTAAACAATGGTAGCTAAAATAAATAGTAGTTAAAATTTAAAAGTTAGATTCTCAATTTAAAAGAGTGTTATTTTAGCATTTAATGAAGAGTAAAATCTTTCATTTTATATCAAAAGAGAATACAAATGGCCTTACAATTTTCTGATCTTGTTCCTAATTTTATATCTGTTGAATATTAATGATATTTTTAGTCTTAATCTTGTTAAGAAAAGCAATATTTTAGGCTGGGGATGTGTCTAATAACTTATAATGTATGCAAAAACAGCATTTACAGACCTTGAACCCTAGATTCCAAGGATACACCTTCCCAATGTACGTGCACAGAAAGGAAAGTGACGTTAGCCGAATATTTGTTGACACGAAGCAGATGTCTCGACCAACAAAATGAATATGAATAATATCTTCGCATATCAATGATTTAGTCTGCTAAGCAACCTGCCTCAATTCTAATCAAGTCTTTGCAAAAGCGCTGCATTCTTTTTGTAGAATAATTTAATCAGTGAAAAATAAAGGAAAGATATCTATGCTAAAAAAACATTTTGTTTTAACTCAATGAAAGTGCCTGCTTGTACTTTTTAATCACAACATTATTTTCATCGAACGATAAATTTCATAAATGTTTGTGCCACCAGCGTTGAATTTTTTCGTTATATATTAATTCCGGACATCATTTTTTTCTTCTTATTTCAATTATATGATTTGCCAATCTTGATACATAGCTAAAACAAGGGATTTGTATCGCGTTGACATTTCTGTGTAACAAACTATTGTTTAAAAAATCCTTCTAATTAACTTATAAATTTAGCTGTAATGTTCATGCCAGGATGTAAATTTAAACGCACTTTTGAGCCACTTCTTCTCACTAGAATCTTAAAAGTTTTAGTAATTAAAATTCTCTGTACATGTAAATTGTTTTTTTAGTATAAATTTCTGATTTGTTTAAAACATTAGTTAATTACACAGAAATGTCAAAACGACATTTGATAGTTTTCGTACATACAAAGAAAAAAAAATCCGAGTAAATTTTGTTTTTGGCATGATACTGTTTTAGGTTTCTGTAAATTGTGTGATATAAAAGTCGTAACGCACAAAATGCAACGCTCTACAAGACAAACCGTTGGACCTAGAGCTACCAAATTTAGCATGAAATTACTTCTATTTTCATTAATTAAAAATTAATCTACGTCTCAGCGTTTTTCCTCAATAACTCTGGAGCATATTATCGTGCAAAAACAATTTTTGCGCCATCTTAAAATTCAGAAAATTACCTTTTCAGTGACATCAATTTCATTTCCTTCTAATTTGTTTCTTTAATTTTAATAATTTTTTTTAAAAATTAATTTTATGTACAATTTGTAACAATACTTTTTTTATTTTTGTAATGAAATTCAAACGAATTTTATTATTTCATCACATTTTTCACTGGCATGCTTTTTCTATTGTTAAAATTATAAGAAAAAAATTGCTTTCATTGGACATTAATTCCAAAGCAGAATTTTCCCTTTCCGCTTTTATTTAAAAAATGATGTTTTAGGCTTTAATTCTTTCTTTAAATTGAGTAATATGAAAATCATTACGCACAGAATGAACGGCTGATGCAATCAAGCCAGACGAAGACAAAACAGACGAATCAAGCTTAAAATACATTACAACTCCATTTAACCGAACTGGGGGGGGCGTTTCGGATAACGATTTTTCGGTTAAGTCATGAATATCTATTAACATTTTCTATATAATTACAGTACGTAATTCTGAAATGTTTGGAGTGTAGAACAAATTCAAAACCCTCTTTATAGGCTACATTCAAGTTCTTTATTAAAGTTAACCCTCCATTCGGGCGCAATTAGTCTGGCAGCCACAGGTAAACAATATCGTAATTAATATTGTTAGTACCCATTGATATTAGTTTTAGCATTCTAAAGTTAATCATTGACCTTCACGGGGAGGCTTAAAAGAAAAAGTGGGGATATCGTTGCAAAAAAGTCTCGTCTTCGCGGTTATTTCCATGCACGTGTTTTTTGGATTTGCGATTTCAGAGGTATTTCGGATAACCCGGATATCGGTTGACCCAAGTTAGATTAACCTGGGTTTTACTGTATTATCGTCCTACGGACTAGAGGTTCGCACGTTCTTTGTTATTATTATCATTATTTGATATGGAAGAATGTGCTCTATCATGTTTGCAAGCTGCAATAGTTCTGCTTCATCTTCTAACAAAACCAATAACTCTACTTCTACAAAGTTAAACAAATGCGCTAATATTTCTGCAGAATTTTATCTCTCTGGGATTTGAACATTTCCTTTATGCTTTCTAAGAGATCGAAATTTGAGTTAGTCAAAATGACTTCACTTTGAAGAAATCAGTTGTTCAGTACTGTGCTGGTTAGTAACCTAACTATTTAACACTGAACTATCTATAGGAAATCTAAAATGTAAAAATCAAACTCTAGTCTATAATCAAGTGCTTTCAGAAGCGAAGTTCTGTATTTTAAGGCTGGTCATTTCAAACAAAAATTATTTAATGCTTAAATAACGGAAACTTTAGCATCATCTAGCTGATGCTATTAAGATTACATTAAGCACTATCAATAGTTTCAAAAGATGTATTTAGTTTACGCGCATATATGAAATAAAAATCAACGGGCATGTTCTTCCCTAGACTTTCTCGTGTACAGTAGTACCCCTGGAATCCGAACTCCAGGAATCCAAAATTTCGGATAATCCATACATGTTTTTTTTTAAATTTTCTGAACAATTTTTACTAAAAAATGAAGGAAAAATAACAATTACGAATCAGAAACAAAGCTAATGTTTATTCCTAACTTAAAAGAAGCATTCGAATTGGTCGTTAAGAATGTCGTTAACACCTAAATTAGTAGAAACAAACTCGGGTATCTTCTTTTTACCCTCAACTTGTTTGCCACCGTACCTCTCGAATCGGCGCGTCCTCTTTCCGTACGCCTTCACAGAGTACCCAGAGTCAGTACTCAACTGCATTTGGTATATCAAGAGTATTTTACCGAATTTCCCGGATAATCCGAATTCCCCGGAATCCGAACACAGGTCAGCCCCAATTAGTTCGGATTCCCGGGGTTCTACTGCACTGATCCAATATGGCACGGTTAGCTTCATTGAAGAGAATCGAGCGTACATTTTGGATATCTTTCCTTTGACCGAATGAGTCTGAATTAGATACGGTTCTGAAATTCTAGTGATAAAACTAAATGCCAAATTCCATCCATTTAGATCCATTGCGTTTTCTATTTATCGTGTTCACATGCACTGGGACGGCGAGACAGTCAGGACCGGATTTTCACATTGCTACGCCCTAGCCCAAAGCATATTCTTATCCCCCCTCCCTCTAAAAACAGTTAAAATATAATTTCTGGTTTAATATACAATAGTTTATCTTTTATATAATAACTTAACACAATCTGTATCATTTTTGAACCACATTAAATTTTTAATTCAAAATTATACTACTTACGAAATAACACAGCATTAATACCTGCAAAAATACATCATCGAATTCCTTGAAATACATAATGGAACTTTTTCGTTCGCGCTTTTATCCGTGAATAGGTTTGAAGGGTCATTGAAGTAAACACATCTTTTTAAATCCCTTTCAACACAAATAAGTTCAAAGGCAAGAGACGAGCAGATCCGCAGAGGACAAAAAATTTATAACTCAATATATTTAATGTAACGAATGTAAATCTGAAAAACATCATTTTACATAGCTTTTCTAAAGTAATACTGAAAAATTTGTAAATATTTGGCTGTTATTTCTTTTGTATATGCGCCCCCCTAACGACTGCGCCCTAGACCATGACCTAGGTCGGCACTATGGGAAATCTGGTCTTGGAGAATGACACTTTCTTTGACGGATTTCGCACAAAATTTGACATCTACAATTTTGGTTTAAAGATTACGTACATAATTTCAGTCGTCTAGCTCTTTCCATTGTCGAGTTATCGTATTCTCAGACAGATAGATATAATTCCACCAAAGATGGTTTGATCAAGCTCAGGAAGTTGTAAAAAGTGAAGATTCATGAAAATCTGAAGGTCGAATTTTTAGTCGAATGCAATTCTTCTCTTTATATACGAGAAAGTAATAAGAATGTGAAGACATGAATTCCTCAATTATAGATTCTATACTTTCTGTTAACCTAACTTCAGCGACAATTTTGTACACGTCCGAAATTTCCTCATAAACTCTTTCACTCATAAACAATATTAACTACCTATTTACTGTTATATCTAACTACGAAGGGTCAAAGGATTGGGAATGATATATTTAATAAGCAAACTTTATTCGTATTAAGTAGATATTAATTGATATTTACTTATATTTATTGATTCTCCTTTATAATTTCCATTTTAATACAATCTGGTATCAGAACATTAAGCAGATTTATTCACTCACATTTAAATTACTGTTACTTTTAATCAACTATGCAAGTGATAGAACGAGACATAAATCAGAATTATATTTATTCTTTGAATTAGTTGTGATTCCACACTACCTCCCATTTTTAATGATGGTATCCGACTCGGACAAACTATGCAATTAATATAGTGAGACATAAATAGTATTATTTTTATTGTTTGATTTAGTTTGAGCTTAAAAAGTTACGGTGAAAATAAAAGTTCACCTCAAGACTGGGTTCCACCTCAAAAACTTTCAAAGATGGCACCTTCTAAAATGTCATGATGCAACCTCTTTTCATTTAAAATAAATATTTATTAGTCGATGTTTCTAGAAACTTCATTAAAAAAATTGAAGAACAGTCCAGTTCCTTACGACTGAACATCCCATTGCTTACACTAGGTTGAGAAATCTTGCGAAGTTTCATCCTGACAGCTATGGGAAGTTACGGCCTTATGTCCCAACCTTTTGTTCTTATAGGGTAAGATCAGAGCTTGGCAAACCAAGTAAAAACAATTCTATGAATCGAAATATTCTGAAATCGTAACTCTCTGGCAGTCAGAGGTCATTCGAACAGGTTTGGCGGCCCCAGGTCACTCTTTCCATTCACATTGGGTTAACTCCCTGAAAAAGCAATTTATTCTTAATCATCCCCTACGTTTTTTTTTATCCTGTTCCCGTCCAAGTAAGGAATGTGATCATAAATTTTATTTTATTGCGAAGGCCCGGATCGGTGAGAAATATCTGGTCTTATGAGAAAAATTTGTTGCGGATCTTTCTTTTTACTTATTAATTCTTTTATCATTTATTTATTTATTATTTTTTTTTACAGGTTTGGGAAACGGCCTTGATAAATCTGCCCCGAGGCACTGTGAAAAATTAATTGCAAACAATCTGGTTTTTTTCTCTGTAATTTCTTACATTCTAGTTTTTCAAGTGGGTCACTTTTCCAAAGAAAACAAATTCGAAGAACAATATTAAGCAATCAATTTTGCCTTTATTTTTGTTACGTTAATAATCTTCTCATTCCTTTTAATAATAAAATGAGAATAGAAGCAGTTTTTAAAAATATACTTTTTTAATGCTAAAATTTTTTTTATTTTAATTATTTTCTACCTTTTAATCTTTAATTTATATTTAATTTTTAAAAATATTACAGAATCTTGAGAGTTTTTTTCTGAAATTCGCTAACAGGTGGCGCCTCCCGTAAGGAATCCAAATTTAATTTAATTAAACGATTAACTGATCATTAGGTCCTAAAAATTTAAAATAAAGTAAAACCCTGGTTAACCGAAACCCGGGTTATCCGAAATGCCTCTGAAATCGCAAATAAAAAAACACGTACTATATTTCACGGAAATAATCGAGAAGCTGAGACTTTTTTTTGCAACGACATCCCCCTTTTTTCGTTTAAGCCTTCTAAAGAAGGGTAATGATTATTTTAGAATGCGAAAATTGAACTTAATGGGTAATAACAATATTAATTGCAATATTGTTTACCTGAGCCTGTCAGGCGCATTGCGCCTGATGGAGTGTTAGCTTTAGTAACGAACATAAGTGTATCCTACAAAGAGAGCTTTGAATTCGCTTTACACTCAAAACATTTCAGAATTACGTATTGTAATTAGATACAAAATAGTAATAGATGTTCATGGCTTATTCGAATTTGGCTTATTCGAAAGGTGAGACTTTTTTACAACGATATCCCCACTTTTTTCTCTTAAGCCTCCCCAAGAAGTTCAATGATTAATTTTAGAATGCTAAAATGAAAATTAATGGGTATTAACAATATTAATTACAATATTGTTTACCTGTGCCTGTCAGGCGCATTTCGCCCGTACTCACTGGTACGAATATTGAGTCCGACGGAGGGTCATACTTAATAAAGAACATGAGTGTAGCCTACAAAGAGAGTTTGAATTCGCTTTACTCTCAAGACATTTCAGAATTACATACTGTAATTAGATGCAAAATGGTAATAGTTCGGTTAACTGGGGTTGTACTGTGATGCATTGTCGTCGACAACAGATAAGCCTTCAAAAATTTCAAAACTCTAGCGCAGCAGGAAGTGAGTGAAATATTGATTACAAGATTCCATCTTTGCGAATCTAAAACAAGTCGTGGCTTAGTGGTAAGCTTTCGGCTTCTTGGTCGAAGGATTCCAAGTTCAAGACCCAACTCCACTAAATATCCGCCATTTATGCTGACCTGGTACACGCTAATTCTGACGTCATGAATCAAACGTCCTCCAGCGAGTGTGGTGCAGAATTTTCGAATGAGGCTGCCAGCTTAGGTGTCGTCCTCGTCTTCTGCCTGCGTTTCAAAATTACAAGGTTCCTCCCAAAATATCCCTCGTGTTGCTTCTAAACGGGACGTTAATAAGACTGAAACAAGTGAAGTTAAATAACAGTGTATAAAAACCAAAAATTACTCTTAATCATTTTCATGTTATTTCATCCTTTGCCAAAACAAAGCTAATCGAGACGATCCCCAGATTAGCCAGACAATCTCATTTTTTCTCATTTTGAAATATCCGAGAAAATGTTCCGAATATTTCGGCAATTAACTCAAAAGTAGGTAGATCAGATATAAAAAAAAATCTTTAAGAATATCAGTTGGATCTAATTTTTTAAACTTTTTTCTGAAGAATTCTTTCAAATTTTTAAGTAATTATTATCAACCTAATTTGATAGGAGCGAAATTCATTCCTTCTCTGGCATATTTACAATTTTTTTGCGCTTTGTAAAAATAAATAAATAAATAATTTGATATACACGTGCGATGACTTAGTGGTGGAAGGGGTAAGAAATAGCCCGTTAACAAGCAACACCAACTATCTCAATTTTTGAAATTTCAAAAGAGGAAGAAAATATAATATTTCGCAACCAATAATGAATATTTTTGGATTTTTTTCTCACATCTGGTAGGAATATGCAGTCTCATGTTTATACCAGATGTTAGAAAAAAAAACCAAAAATATTTGTTGTTGGTTGCATATAGTTGAGTATTTTTCTTCCTCTTTGAAATTTAAAAAAAAATGAGACATGTGTTGTTGCTTGTTAAATGAAGAAATAATCAACCCTTGTTTTTTCAAGTATCATTTAAATTCAAAAGCTTATCTTTTAGAATGAAAGATATGTAAAAAGACCAAACGTCTTAAATTACTCGTCATAGTCATAAATAGCTTCGCCCGATTTGCTCCATTTTTTTACTTATAACGAAATAGTTCTTGTCGAAAATCAAGACGATTTCCTAGACTCAAAAAATTAGCCTTAATTAGAAGAATTCTCTTTTCCATTTTTTTATACACTTAGATTTAACTTGACTCGTTTTATGTTTGTAAAGGAATTTTGTAATCGAAATTTCACTCATTTCCTGTTGTGATAGAGTTGTAACTACAAAATATAAATGATCAAATGAAATAAAAATTCAAAAATCTATATTTTGGAAGAAATATGCAAAATTCGCGTGTTTGTATACCATAACTCTCTAATGCCAGTCTATTTTTAATCGCTATTCAGATGTAACACGAACTCGTAGATTCAAATACTTTTTCAACAATGCGAATTGCCCTTTATGTACAATTCTATAGTTCGTTATGCAATAATAGTACATTCAATGCTATAATAGTACAGCAAAATTTATTTAATTAATCAGTCCAAACGTAGATCATGAAATTGTATGAAATGACTGAGACGTGTATTCTGTATTGCCTGACACAAGAGGATTAGGTAAAAAGTATGCAATTTCTCAATACTGAAGAGTCTATCGCCTTGATAAAATTCGTTTCTTCCACCTTGAAATGTAAAGGTTGGAAAAATATTCTATCTACAGAATTCAAAAGACCGCTAGATAGAATATGCTTTATTGTAAAGGGAACTCTTAATAAGTGAAGAGAAAAATCGTTTGATTTTTTTGTAAGAGACGTTTAGATTAAAGCTAAGAAAACGTGTCCAAACTGGATACAAA
Organism: Araneus ventricosus; assembly: GCA_013235015.1. NCBI lineage: Eukaryota > Metazoa > Arthropoda > Arachnida > Araneae > Araneidae > Araneus > Araneus ventricosus. The sequence continues at coordinate 41,277 of BGPR01001562.1, forward strand.
AACAATTACAATCTACCCTCGATATTTGAAATAAATTAAAATTTAACACTTGTACCATAGATGAACCAAATGATTTCCATTAAGTATGAAAATTAAATATAATAAAACCGAAACGTGTAATGGAAAAAAATCCGCTGATAAAAAAAGTGAAACACAACTGATTCACAAAAAAGTGAAATTTAATAATTTAAGCTGTGTTCGAAAAGTGAGTAGAGACACAGTTTCAATTCCACGATTAAATATGAAGATAATGGAAAGTTAAAATGAAAGAAGGTCCAGAAGCACAGTAAGATTAATTATCCAGCACCTGAAAATACTTTGCTAACAATACCTGGAAAAAGAAGCAACAAATGATTACCTTAATATGCTAAGTAATTGAATGTGATTACTTTTTTCTCGAATTCTGTATCCATTCCCAAATGAAAATCTCTGTAAATAATAAAAGCGAATGATTGTGTGTCTGTCTACAGGGCGGATCGTTTGACTTAATGTTACCAAATTTGACACAAATATACTTTGAAGGGTGGGAATATTCACGGAGCAAATTTTAATTTATTAAAAATTAAGTAAAATTTGGTGTTTTTGGAAAATAATATCGCACAAAAATCATTTTTACATCACCTTCGAATTCAAAAAAAATTATAACTTCAATGATAGAAATTTAGGTGTCGTGAAATTTTTACCTAATTTTAATAAATTTTTAAAAATATTTTTACGCATGATTTGTAAAGACTAGTTATGGCAATGGAATTCAAACAATTTTCATTGTTAAATATTTAATTGCCAAATTTGTCAAAACCTAAGGAATAAAAATTCTGCTTATTTTTCCTTTATTCTTCGGTAATAAAGTTATGAATTTTACTTTCATTTTTTTATTTCATCAAGTTTTTTGTGTAATCTGTGAGCAAAGACTTCTAAGATAATAAGTATATTAGGAAATATATCCAGTAAGCTGCATGATTATGGTTGCTGTTTTTTAAATCTTCTATCAGCTGTTTAATCCAGCTAAAAAGCTACAAGACATAAAATGCATCGTACCATTTTATTATTGGAATCAACTGTATATTTCGCGTGAGGAATAAGAAAGTGAAGTTGGCGTTGACAGCTCGCTATTAGATGACGCGGGCAGTTGTCACGTGACTTAATATCATTCATGTATACAATAAACAGAATAAGTGCAAGTATTGAAATTTAAAAATAATTTGTTAAGGGTGCCATGAATATTAAATTATGCATAAAGAGATTCAGATGAAATTACACATCCAATTTTCCCTGTAAACAAGCTGGTTGCCAAAGGCGGCTAGTTTTCATTAGAGGTAGAGAGTACTTTACAAGGATGAAATATAAGTCAATTTTTCTTCAAAGATTGACTGGATTGTTTTCATTTCTTGGGGATCTCTCTCTTCAATGAGTCCCGTCTTTCTGAAAAATAAAGATAATAAAAAGTAGAAAATAATTAAAATTTTTTTTTTTTCATTTTTAGTACACTGATAAAAGTCTGTTTTTAAAAACTGTCTTTATTATTAATAGTTAAATCATTCCTTTGTTCCTTTAAAAATAACAATTTTATCAATCGTTCTCCCAGTTCCCCATATATTTGTAAAAAGAACGGTAGTTCATATTAACCCTTTGCGGACAAGTAATTTTTCAAAACTCTCAGATCAGGTTGGCGCATTTTATACGCCATCCTATTTTTTCCCAACTCTGTGCTTATTTAATTACATAAAACCTTATTTTTTATAGTGTAATAAGATTAGGGGTTTGAATGGATGGATAATATACACATTTGTGCCCGAATTTTAGCCGTTATCCTCTTCGTTAACTGGATTTCCTACACCTCAATCTCGAAATTGGTGAACTGTGGCGCACATTATACGCCGTACCTGTCAGCAAAAGGTTAAGAGTAATTTACAAAGTACAGGTCTTTTAAAGAGTTGATTTTGAGCAAACAGAGATTCTCACTCTCCAAGAGGAATTCATCTGTTAGGAACAAAATTCTGTAAAGGCGCGGCTATAGATTTAGTTTATTTAATTTGAAAAAGCTTAGATAATGAAAATTGAATGATGGCGCTGTGGTGGTATCGATACTAGCTGTAAGAAATATTCAGTATCATCTACTCGCGAACATTTTAATTTATGAATTGATAAATGCAATGCACCTTGAGCCTGCTAATTGATGAAACTGCGAGCATAACAGTGAATGTAAAAGAAGATACTTGGAATACTTAAAAAAAAATATTTTCTTCTTTTATTGTTACAAACAGATTTCATTCTTCATCAGTATTTACAAAACTGTTTTCCTTTTTAGTTTTTTCTGAGCGATTACGAAGTATACCGAGAGAAAGTATTGCAATCGTCAAGAAACCTGACCTCGAGACTTCAATTAATAATCACGTTTTAAAGTTTTCAAAAAACACAAAGCCATTTTCGAATTATATCTGTATATGAGCATGATAACTTGAAAACGCAATAAACTCGACGGATTAAGCTTGGTATACAGTCTTTACGCCAAAATTGTAGATTTCTTTCCATAAAAGAAATCCATTTTGGGAAACTGTCTGTCCACCCGCGTGCATTTGAGCTGGCTAAATAGATTAAATATGGCATAAGGGTTTATTATTATTGCTGGCGCATGCGTGCCATTTGCAAAGCGGAATGGAATGTTGCGCATGCGCTGAACCGGTAAGTGACGCTCGTGTATTTGGCAGAAATGAGTTAGCTGTAATTCATAAATGACGTGGGTAAAGGAACTCTCAATTGAAACCCGCAAATTAAGTATTAAAAATGATAAAAAGTATTCCGTGCACTGTAAATACTGTAAAAAGTGTGTTGTGTGATGTAAAATAAAATATAAAAAGAATCAGTGCTGGATGGTCCGTCATTAACTAATTACAAAACGAAAGTATAAACAACTATAAATATAGATCTGTATCAAATTTTGGATCAAATCCGTGAACGGGTTAATTTTCCGCCGATCTATCTACTCGTGTGTATAGTAACTTTTTATTGCGAAAATATGAGTTCCAGCCACCTACTGCAACGGTCAGATGACAAGGATGACACCTGGGTTGGCACCCCCTTCCCCTCCAAACTTCCGCGCCACACCAACGGGAGGGCGTTTCGCCCCCTACGTATGATTTAACATGTAACAGGCCCCATACACGACGGATCTTCGGTGGAATCGGGTCTCGAACCTGGAACCCTACGGCTCCCAAGGCCGAGGCCATACCACTAGGCCACCGCGAACACTAGATTAATGTAATGAGAATGTGTGATTTTATATTCAGAGAAAATAAACGTAAAAATATAGTTCAACTACTGGCGAGCCCCATTTGTCATGAATAAAAATAAATATTGAAAATATATTTTTCTTATCCCGGGCCGGCGCGCCACCTCCTGGGCACGGGCCCGGGAATTTTGCCCTCCCCCTCTCTTGTTGGGCCTTGAATTAAAGAAAGCAAAGCAAAACTGCGCATTCATTTCAGCTGACCGCGATTGTCAGATGTCCTTTCTCAACCACTACATTCACAATCGTTAATATTCCTATGAGCGCTACACTAGCGATAAACGTTTTCTGAGAACTTTCTCCAGGACTGGAAACGGGGTGTGGAAACACAGCTTCCCGGAACTCTTCCTGCTCTGAGGAAGTCCGGCAGCCGTGACGTCTGTTCTTACGAAACTCCAATGCCTTCCTGCGCCGAAAAGAAACGATGATTGGTTGCACTTTTTTAATTTCTGCGTTATTAACCTCATTCTGGAAGGGACTACCGGCAACATTTAGTTGGAATTTCTCTCGGCACGTTTGCGGTGAAAAAAAAATGAGCGAAAGTAAATACGGTTGACCCCAGTGCGGTCGAAACTGCCGGTGACTGCTAATTAGTTGTCCAAAATGAAAGGTCACAATAAGATATTACGTACATAATGACAGCTTAAAGGTCTGATAGAATGAACTGTTACGTACCACTCAACGAGATATTAGGAAATCAAGAAGTTCAAAATCATTATAAGATTAAAAATACCAAACACATAGGGGAAAACCTGGAAAGGTATCGAAAGATATTTGCCGCTTTTGGTTTTATCATAAAAAGCTTTTCTTTCTCTTATAAGACAGTATACAGAGAAAGTACTGCAACAGACCTCTTGATTCTGATGAATCACCATCTTTTACATTTAAAATTCTCATTATTGGAATTGCGACAGGGTGCATGTCAACACTATAATTCAAAAACACAACAAGTTAAACGAATGAAATTTGATATGCTGTCCCTTACACCAACATTATAAAAAAAATACCAAATTTTGGACAAAATCCGTCAACGAAAAGAAGTGCACTCATTAAACAAAATAAATTTCAGTAAAGCATCGTTTATACGTCTTTCAAAGGACTGACGCAAAACGACGCATAATCGAAATTTTAATAAACAATTTTGATTATTACAAGTTTAATGCTTCTAATACGAATCCATATAATGGTAATAAAGTTTTTAAGATAGTACTAGCATATTATTACATAGTATTGAAAACAATAATGGAGTTCCAAAATTAAACATTTGTAATAAAAGTGAAAAAAGTCGAACCTTTATTACGTATCTTGAGTACTAATTATGCATTTCTCTTTTTTTTTACGATTTATTGCATGCACGTAGGCGTTTAATTAAAAAACTCTTTACACTTAGCCTGACGTGCTGATTGCTTGTGAGTATTAAGTACAGCATTATAAAAGGAACTAAGTTCATTGAATTGTTTTTCCGCTTATATCTTGATAAAAAAAATTCCAATGCAGTCCATGGCGTCTTTAAAGGAAGGTGGAATAACTTCTTTACATTCTTCTTCACCATCGCTTAAATTGGCACCAGACAATTTGTCTTCTATAAATTCATCAACTGTGAAAAACTCCGAGTCTTTATATCGAAATCACAATTCGCACACTAGAAAGGAGGAAATTTTCAAGTTTTAGAAACAGGAAAACGACGTACAACCGAAGCTTTGCGTCGCATAAACGAAATATTTCATTATTACAATGAATAGGGATGAAAAAGGGACTATGGGGCTGTCCATAAATGATGTCACACTTTTTTGCACAAAGTGTCACATTTCACCATACCCCCTCCCTCCCTCTTGTCACATGTCACACTATATTACATAAATATAAACTTGCAGTTCAGGAACAAAGCACTACGTTATAGATCATATTTCAAATTTTATCTTTAAACTTTAACTATGTGTTTTAATGACATTTGTGAGCATAACAATAATAATGATTATATGTGTACTTATTTTGTATGAAATAAGATTAAGGTTTACAACAAAAAACCTAATTAATATATATCAGTAATAAAATATTAATATAAAAGAGCAATTGTAAACAGTAGTATTTTGGAATTTGAAATGGAATTTGATATATTTTGCTTTAAATCCTATATTTACTTTATGAAAACAAAATACTCTTAAACAGATTTAATTAAAAAAAAAAAGAACGCTCCTCAATAAGATCAACCTGTTTGTGCCACTACCAGTTCTACCACTCACCCAGGTGGGGTGACGTATCTTTTGTTGGACATTTCAAGGGTGTGACAGGGGGTGGGGGGTTTGCTTAATGGTGAAGATTTTCTGCTGCTACCATATTCCCAGAACCTACCCTGAATGCCTTTTTGAAGAAAGGAATATAAGTGAAAAAAAAAATCACATGAAAGTTGTTTTAACCCCGATTAAAAAATACCCTCAAATTCTGGTAATTTCAAAATAACTTCAAAATTTAATCTGCTGATTTTAAATGTTTTTATTTTAACCAAAATGTGTGATGTCACACTTCTTGTTACCCCCTCTCCTCCCCTTGTCACAAACTGTCACAATTTCACGAACCCCCTCCAAGCGTGATATCATTTGCGGACGACCTCTTTGATAAAGCGACGTATAAATGTGAACGTTGTATAAATGAGAAACGTGTAAACGGTGCTTTACTGTACACAAAAAAGGAACATTTACAAAAATATTTTCGAGCGTTGCTATTTTCTTTAAATGAAAATATCACATTTTTGCACTTTTTATTATTCTACATATTTACTTCCACGTTGTTCTGATGTCCAAGGAAAAATATTAAATGCATTTATCTGCTTGCAAGTTATAGTGGCTAGGATTCAAACTAATTTAATACAAGAATGTGGAAGTCAAAAATAGAACGACAATCAAACATCATCGAAAAGACCATTTTTAGAATTTTAAAGAGGTGAAAAAAATCGTTTTCTTTGGATAAAAGCTTCTGAAATCATCAAAATTACGAATAAGAGCGGGGAAAGAACTCAGTCCGAAGTCGATTCCACTAACATCTTCTCACGACAAACAGTATATTACTGCGTGCTGAGACCGTTTGAAGGAATCCATGGAACAATACTACTTTTTTGTCGCTTCTGTTTCAACCAATGCCACACCACGACTAACCATTTTTTCGTTCGACATACACAGCCATTTACAAAGAAATATTAAAGTTCTATCCCTCGCAATAAAACCACTAGAACCACACTCTACATTTGGGCACACTACATAATAGTGGTTAATCGTTAAAAAAATATATATGTAATTTTTCTACTACTGAAAGATAAAAATTATTATAGTGAAACTTTGATTAACTGTCACCATCCGGACCAGTGCTGTGACGGATAACAGAAATCTCTTCATACATATGTACTGTAACGTTACTTCTTCTGCTGACTTGAGACGAAACTGAAAATAAAATCCTTTAAAAGTGAATAATACAAACATATTGTATTTAATTTCACAAAACGATCGATATAAGAGTAGTAACGCAACAAAAATGACGGATTAGATATTTTTAGACGGATAACAGTAACTGACGGTTAAACAAGTGACGATTAATCGAAGTTTTACTGGATTTTTTAAAAACATATTAATCATTTCCATGATTTTTTTCTTTTTCATTATATCAAAAATCTAGTTGTATTTAATCCATAATGATTCCAAAATTTTAAAATTCCCAGATGCATGACAGTGCCATTTTTTAAAGGCATTTTTTGAAAAATGCTATTATAAATTAATTTTTTATTAGATAATCAAATTCAAAGTATTAAGCAGAATATATCAAAGGTATCGAAAATCAAATAGAATAGGCACCATGATTTCACTTATGATACACCATATCGAAAAACAAACCGAAAGCACTCACTGAGATGTCTCAGTGTAGTTCACGTGCTCAGTTTGCAATAGCGAAGTTGTATTTATCAAAAGATATTTTCAGGGTGAGATTCGAGTTCATGATATAGAAGGTGTGTACAACTAACCCGATAGAGTGGAGCGTTTCTGAGGAAAGTACGATAATCTGGAGGTCAAAGGGTTGTTGATTGGTCAAAAGGTGGTTCCACTGTAACAGGTTGTATAGCAAACAAGTTAGAGAGAAACGTGTTTTAACAAAATAAGATAATCTGGAGGCCGAAGGAAGTTAGTTGTGAAAAGCAGAGGAAAATGAACTAATACAGTGGAATTTGGCTAAATTGAACTTTTTAATTTGAATTCCTCGATAATTCCAATTTTTCTCTATTCCTTTGATTTTTCTATCTAACATAATTGTTAACGGTACTTAGATTTGTTTAATTCGAATTTTTAGTTTGGTTCCATTAGTTTCAAATTATTCCAGTTCCACTGTAAGTAGGAATTTTTTTCAATGAAAGGTTTTAGCTCAATAATCAGACCAAGCGTTGACTTTCTGCTTTACATGAAAATTCAGCTTTTGCGATTATTCTTGGACTTCTAGATGCAAGTTAGATATATGCATATTATATAAAACATTTATCACGGAAATGATGTCCTTAAAAAACTATCTTTAGGTTTCGGGATGATTCCAAGAAATGCGTGATTTTTTTTTTTATTTTTATAGAATTTTTCTACAATCTCTTAAGACTGTTTAAAATTTTTTTAAAGAAATTATATAATTTTTTTTAAAGATTTTGAGTTAAATGAAATTTTTAGAGTAGGTTTTTCCAGTTTTTCTTCGATGTTTACTAAAATGCTGTGCTAATCGTTGTTAGGAACTGAAACAAACTTCACTAATCAAGTTTCAATTTCCATGTTTATGTTAACATGGAAATTATATTACTTTACTTTTCTCACAAGGCTAAGACGATGAATCTCCCACCAAGTGGAAGAGAAAGTTTTAATACATTTTGAAAAATTTTCCACTTTAAAACGTATTGAACCAAGATTGTACCTAATGAGAATTTAAACATCAACACAATTGGTTCATTGAGTGAAGTGCTTACAATGGCTACGTTTTGTGCTTTGTAAAAGTTTGATTCAAAAACGTTTGCTTAAGGAAAATCCCTAACCTAGGAAGGAAAATCCTTTAGAGTGTAGAAGATAAAAGACTAACTGGGAACGGTGTTTTACACACATCACTTCACCAACAGCATCATTTGAGACGACAGAACGGCAACTTTTGCGAAGTTGTTCAAGACTGATTAACATCAATTCCGTTTTATCCAAGAATACTTTCTTACGACTATAATACTCCCTAGGATAAATTTTAAATGAAGTGCGTAATTTTTCAGCTAAATTCTTAATGAATCTGCTGCTTCAATAAAAGGAAATTATCATATATAAAAGTCAGTAAAATTTTTAAAAAATTATAAAGCATTTTGCTCTCTCAATTCCTTGAAGCTTAGCTACCAAAGATGCCGTAAATTTCTAGTAAGTTTTTACATCAAGTATCATGTAATTTAACGTCGTTTTCCTTAAGTGTTTACTTTAGCGAACGCACGAAAAAAAAAATTTCCGTGTCACCATTGCTTTCTTTATATACTATGATATAAATTTTGATACTTCTTAAATTTATAGTTTTCTTGCTTCTATATTTTAAATAGGAATGTTGTGCATCCTTGGTTGGAAAAACCTCCAAGTTTTTTTCTGGCACCTTTCTTTGAACCTTTTACGTAAGCTTTGGTGGATGTTTTTGGAGCCGTTAGATTTGTTAGACCCTTAGCAACGTCGTAATATCAAAAAGTACACTGATTTGATACACTGAGTGAATTGCCAGACCAAGTAAAAGTTTCTATGTTAAGCCCTTGTTTTACGATTTTATTTAACCTCCTTATTAGATGATGCTACCCATTTCGGACATTTTATTATTTTAATCTATTTAAGATGATAAAGGATGCTTGAGACATTTAAGCGTGTCCAAGTGATTTTTGTAATGAAAATTAATTGTTACGTTAACTTATTTACCAATTTAAATAGCAAAAATTCTGTAATTCGATGCACGTGTCAGACACGTTGTTGTAGGCTAAGGGGTTAAGGGGTCTATTCTGGTACGCCCGGTTGGGTTGGGAGACGTCACTTTTCCCGTTGTTAACGTGCGGAAAAAGTGACATTAGTCTACCGACGGAAACTAAAAATATTTCCAATCGCGTTTTCAAGCATTTTATTTTCGCATAGCGATTAGTGGAACAATATAGTTTCTTCAATTTCCAGATCAAATATGTAACATATTTCATACAAGTGGTGCCTCACAGACCAATTAGACCCAACCATTGCCCAACAGAACGTTCGTTCCTCGCACCACAGTAGAAAATATCGATTGTGTAAGTAGGTCGTCTTTTATTCGCCAGTGTTCAAGCCGTGGGCATGAGTTATGGAAACCAGAAGAGCAAGTTCACGATTAACTCCTGTCCCCTGCATAAATTACTCCTCAAACTCTGTTCTTTTTTACCTCGGGCGCGGAATTAATTATCCTAGCGTGTGTCATAACTCTCCCATTCACTTTCAAAATTGCTCTTTTTGTCTGCCTTGAAATGTTCTTGACACCTAAACCAGTTTTTCAGGACTGTACCACTTATTTTTTCACCTGTTGGGATTCAATGACGAGCCGTTAAACGTTCCTCTGGGCCACGGCTTGATTAATGACGAGAGCTGGGCCGGCTTACATCATCGTCGTAATGGGACGGTGAAAAATGCGATCCTTCCAGAATGTCCTGGAGTTCTTTTCGAGAGAGGGGATTTCTTCATCGAGCGGCGCTCTTTGTGAGCGTCGTCAAATTTGATTTTTCTTCCCTCTGTGAAGTTTCTATGACCCTCCTTTTAGGAAGAGGCCGGTATAGGTTGGCATATTTGTCTGTTAAACGTAATATATAGACACTGAAAAGTTGCGTATTATTGCTTAATGCTGGAAGGTTAACATTCATATCTCGATTGCAGTCACGATAATTTGACCATGTATTTAGAAAGATGTTTCTGTGATTAGTGACTTATGATTTTTTTTACGTTCACACACTTGCAAAACGTATAAATAAACAAAATTAAACAAAATAGTAGGGTTCTGTACTTGTTTTTCAATTATACTTGCTCATAAAGATGTCAGATATGGCGTCTAGTATAATACAATGATTAAGGGGTCTATTCTGGTACCCCTAGTTGGGGTGGGGGGCGTCACTTTTTCCGTTGTTAACGGCCGGGAAAAGAGACCTCCCACCCCAACCGGGGGTCCCAGAATAGACCCCCCCTAAGACTGTGCGCTATGCAACCAAATATTCTTGATTATATCAATTAAAAAACATCAAAAAGTATCTAAAATTACGTTTTCAATGACGTTTGTCATTAATGGTTTTTTGATTTTGTGATTTTAATGTTTTTTACGTATATATCGTGGACTTCGGCGACCAGCTTACTGCCTGGTTTTGTGTTTAATTTCAATTGAATGAATCTTATGCATAATTTGATATTCATGGTCCCCTTACAAAATAATTTTGAACTTCATATTGTGATAAACATTTTTAAAAAATCATGAAAAAAGAAGGTAAAATTCATTACAATATTATCAAAGATTATAAAAAATAATCACAATCTTCATTCCCTTGCTTTCAAAAATGGAAGAGAAACACGCAGTTAAATAATGCGGATGTTGAATTGCTTTGCGGTAATGAAAAGTATTGTTGTACTTTATGTATAAAAATACTTTTAAAAAATTGTTAAAATTAGGGGGGAAAGATCATGTGGCATTTACGTACTGTGACAGATGCATGCAAGTCATTAATTATTGATCAATGATATTTTGACAATCGGTTGTATGACTGATAAGAACTAGTTTTGGAAGGGATTGCAATAATGTAAACTTTGGGGTCTATTCTGGTACCCCCGATTGGGTTGGGAGACGTCACTTTTCCCGTTGTTATTGATAACAAAAATTGTGTCGTCCCCAAACCCAACCGGGGATACCAGAATAGACCCGTTTATCTGAATACAGTCGTGTCACATCATATGTTTGGCGCAGTATGGCCAAGTTGGCTCTTGCGCCATTAAACCGGAATCAACCAACCAACCTGAATACAGTCGTGAGATTTTGCGAATTTTGACATGCTCTTGGAAAAAAAATTGGATAATTTCCATAATACGTATTTTATTAGAATTAAATTGTTCTTTACCGAACTTAGGTAAAAATGTCAGTGGATAATCATGAAAATAGTATTTCTTCTCATATCTATAGTTATAAAAGGCAATGTTTGTGTGCGTGTGCGTGTCTGCATGCGATGTCCAGACAAATCTATCGCACTTACAACTTTGAAATTTGGCACACAAGTCTTAATGGTGGCTCAATGCACCTTGAAGTCGCAATTTTAAAATTTGATCTAGAAAATTCTTTATTTAATGTTTTGTGTTGTTTTGATTGATTTTTCGCACTCATTTCTCAATAGAATGGTTTTGAATAAGTGTACGAAAAAAATAGATAAACCATCGGAAAGACCACACGATTTCCGTTCTAATGAAGTTAGTTTTGAATTTCTAACGTAATTTACTGAATTTTGAGAAAATTTTGAAAAATAGTCACTTTTATGGTAATTTTTAATAAGGATTTCTTCAAATTCTAGCATCTGATGTTCTAACATCTCTACAATTTTCATTTTTTCAGCTTATAACTGGAACGTTTCTGTCGGATTTAAAACAAGAACGGTTAAAATATCTTTTTTCGTTTTTTTTTAAATTAATTTTTGCCCGATCAGTTCAAATATTTTTTTGCTAGCGAGATTTAACAGCGAGAGTTTCTCCGGAATGCATTGTTGCAATTTCATTGGCTGGTGACCTTCCTAGCGGCAGGTGATGTCATATGCTTTCATTTTCAACATGCATTTCTACAATCCGATTCCTTCCGACAGGTGACGTCATTACATTCGCGTCATCGTCATTTCAATAATATATACATTTCTGTTTTGATAAATGTCATTATCGCAAAGAAAAATAAGCGGGAAAATTTGGCATCCCCCCCATTTTGTTGAAGTCCTCATTCCACGGACAACGCCGTACGCGTACTGCAAGTAACTTTTTTATGCAATACTACTTATTTTTTTATTTACATAAAAGTCCAGACAAACGAACTTTCTATTTTTCGGCCCGTACGTCAAATATTCATGTTAACAGTGTGATGTCGTGGCCCAGTGTTACCGGGGTCTGATCAGAGATCAACAGACTTAAAGAAGTCACAGAATTTTCAGCATATCAAATTTAATAAAATTCTTGAATAAATGACTATTTTACAGGTCAATTTACAGGTGATATGTACAGTCAAGAATAAAGAATAACAAGTCCCGGATTTGTATCGCGAGAGTCAATAATAAGCGTAACTTGACTTAGTCGAAATTACCAACGGTGAGTTTACTCATGAAACAACTTTATAATAAAGTTCAGGAACAATGAGAGCTCAGCAAACTGCAGCAACTCAGGGCCAGTTATGGAAACACCGAGGATCGGTATATGAAATTGAGGTTATCAAACGCTCAATAAATTGCAGCAATCCACCACAGGGATGCTTCAGCTCTCTCTCTCTGTTCGTCTCCTTGTCTTTTCTTTCCTTCCCTTCTTAAACACTTTCCCTCAGAGGCCAGGGGAGTGGTTGATGAATTATTTCTCGGTGATTCGTCCTCCAGCTGGACAAATCACCCAACCGCAGTCATGTGCCTTCTGCCCAGGTGATGATTGGAAGCGGTCAACTTCTGACTGGAAGACTTTGTCGTCTACATGTGTGTGGTCTATTCAAACGGTACCGCACTCACTCCTGGACCCCTCTAGGCTTTGCGTAAGACCAGGCAGTTTTATTACTCTTACGTTTCCTCTCCGCGTTGCTCCGGGGCTTCCTTGTGTGGTCCTCACTGTCGTGGGAAAGAGGTAGGGGAGACGTCACAACAGCCATAAATTCTAACACCCTGCATTAATCACTACATAATCCCTCTTGATGATAAATTACAGATGATTAGTTAGACATTTCTGTCCTGTACGCAAATGCCAATGTATGGAAGTGTCACATCACCGGGGAAAAATTCGGACAATTACAATAATATCATTGAAAAGATAATTTTTAAATTTTAAGGTGTCGTTAAAATTAATTCTGTGCTATGATGCTTTCGAAAATTATCGCCAAAAAAACGCAAAAATGTCACTTAATTTTTTTAATGAATCACAACTTTTATTCAAATATCGAAAAAATCGCTCCGAGGTGCACATTCCCACCCTCCAAAGTGAGCCAAATTTCGTAGCTCTAGGTCCAATGGTTTGCCCTGTAAAGTGCCAACACACCTGTTTGTTTTTTATTAGTAATAGAGATATCTTAACATATCCAAGATAAACGATTTTTGTGCCATCTGAAATTGCAAAAAAATTAACCAAGCCTTTTTGATTGCCGTTTTTACATATATTTCTCTAACTTGACTTGTTTCTCGTTTGTAACGATGGAATTTTGTAATCGATTTTTTACTCGCTTCCTGATGTACTAGAGTTTTAAATTTTGTATACTAGTGTGTTCTACATAACATTACACTGGTTTAATATTCATAGAACTTAAATATCAGTAAAAATTGATGAATCTAGTTAAATTTAAATTCCATACGTATTTCCATTCCATTCCACCCAGTAATGAATTTCAGAAAAAAATTTATTTCAAAATTTCTTAATATTTATAATTATGAATTATAAATTAAAGACTAAAAAGTACAAAATAATTGAAATAAAAAAAATCTACTTTTTCGTACACTTATAAAAGTATGTTTTTAAATTTTGATTTGACACATTGTAACTTTTATAATGCCTAACTTAACTGCAGGAAACAAAATATTAACGTAAAGCGTAGACTTACTTCTTACAAAAATTATTTCAACCAATTTTAACGTTCATTGATAGCTGATTATACTAATGTGACCCGGACGCTAAGGCAGGGCGGAGTATTTCTTTCCGATTATACTAATGTGAAAAGGTAAGCCTTGGACGAAAGAGTAAAAACTAACACTTTTGATTTTATTTATTTTTTGTCCTTTATAGATGACTACTTCTCAGTTCTAGCCCTGTTCCGCGACGCAAAAAAAAAATTCTTCACTTTAATTACGGATAATTAGTTTTTAACTAGGCCTGATAGTCGCGAGTCGGATTGACGAGAGTCTTCTGTACTTCATTATTGCATACAGATTGACAGTGAAAATGATTTGTTTATTCGTCATCCAATTTTTAGTTCTTATTTTATGGAATGTCAACCGATATTTGATCCTTACCCAATGATTCCTTATCAACAACATGAAAGATAAATGGATGCGACGAATAGATTCTTCATATAAATAAGCTGTCCGCATGGATGGATACTGAGTGATGAATTGACATACGTTCCTGGTTTATGCTCATTTAAGAGGACGGAATACATGCATTGCATAGGATAATGGCATCAATTCACGTTCACGTGATATACGTCAAATGCGCCGTTTCAATTTATTTTTAGAATCCAATATGCATTTTGCAAGAAAAGGAAAGACATAACATCGAAGCACGGCAGAAGACGACATGCAGTATGATGTGCACTTGTTCTTTCATTTGTATATGTCATCCTATTCTAGGGAATATATTTAACCAGTACGTGCTGCTTTTCTATTTGTATATATTTGTATATGTGGATTGGTTTTTTTTCCTCTTTTGGCACCTGTGCTAGTTAACACTTCGTATGCAAGATTTCTACTGATATCTTAAAGTTCTTCCATTCCCCTCCTTGGAGGGCGCAGTTTTTCGGAAGAAAAAGAAAACGTTGTGTGCATTGCTAGTTCAGCAACAATCTTGCGGTTGCTTTTTCCAGACTTAGAATGATTTTAAAAACAATTCCACCCATTTAAATCTTTTTTCCAATAGTTTTAAAATATTTCTTCTCCTTTTTTTCTCATAGTTTTTTTTTTCTTTTTAAAGAATCAGCCCCCCCCCCCCCCATTCCCACTCGCATCCATTCCAAACTGATCAGGAGCGATTTCAGCCCTATAGGAACTGGGATGTGACGTGGCGTAGTAGTATGATGTACACACATTTTCATTCGTCATATGAATGCGACGCCACATGAACCAACTCCTTTTGAAATTTGTACAAAATTGGTGGTTTCACAGGTCACTCGGAGCAGAAGTTAACAGGGAACGAATTCATTAGTTATATGCTCGGACTGGAGAGCAACGAAGATTTTAAGGCTTCGGGTCTAGTTCAGACAGAAAATCGTGCTTAAATATTTCAGTTTCTATAAAGTTAAGTTTCGAAATCAGCTTCAGAATGTTACACTATAAACTAAAATATTTTTCGATATAAAGCGAAAATATAACACCGATTTAAATGAATGAAAGGGGAAAAAGACGAGTTTAGGTTAGATGAGTTTCATGGCTGTAATAGGCGAAAAGGAATCAATTCACGTGGCGTTATAGTAACGCAAAAAAACGTAACTGCACGTTTTATCTGCTATCTAACTGTAGGTTATCTGATGCTGTGCTGTGACATCACGTCGCGTTTTCTGTCTATAAAATATACAGTATAATCCATTAGGCAGAATGTACGGGGTGTCCGAAAAGTATCTTTACACTTTTAGAAAACTAATTTTAAAAATTCGCACTTACTTCTTTTTGTATTCCATAAAGAAAGCACCAAGGCTTTTTCAACCATTCAGAAGATTCAATGTACGCACCGTTAGTCACATGCAACGCCTCGAGTGGGTAAGACATTTCCAAAAAAAGTTCTACGAAGCATTGAATAATCGACAGCCTCAATGACCGCCATGATTCGACTTTATTATGTGCCATTCTGTCACTCCTGAATGTGGATTTCGATGGTATGTAATCTGGAATTTAAATTATTTCTGGGTTGGAGATTTAAATTCGATAAATATGCGCCATTTTGAGCGGTGAAGCCGTGATAAATAAGAATTATAATATCAATGATCCGATGTCATTCGATTAAGTTTAGTTATATTAGAGTCCCGATTTGATAGCCCAACACTAGGGCTATTTTGGGACGGGCCTCGTAATTTTGAACCGCAGTCAGACGACGACACGTGAGCCGGCATCTCACCTCTCCAAGTTTCCGTACCATGCGAGGGGGAATGTTTGATTCGCTGCGTCAGATTTAGAGCCCACCATGCCCACATACACAGCGGATCTTTAGTGGAATCGGGTTTCGAACCTTGCCTTTCTGGCCCCAAAGCCGAAACGTTACCACTAGACCACCGCAGCCCTAATGTCAATCGGTATTTATATCATAAAAAAGTACTTTGATATTTTATTTATCGAATAAAAAACCAGGGAAGTGTTTATCTTTTTTTCTGTAATGATTTTTTTAAAGTGTAAAGATTTTTTTCGGACAGCTGAGCAAAAGAAAAATATTCCGTTTCATATTGGTTGATATTGGGAACTTAAGTTCCTATAGGGCTTCTTTGATAACGATGTTCGTGGATTCGTGCGAGTGTGTAGGGCGTGCCGCGGCAGTGTGTAGGAGCGCCAGTTCCTAATCATAAATTTCAAAATTCGCGTGAGTTATATGGCTGCCGACTGGAACACAATAGAAAGGAAAGCCAATGGAATAATAATCTAATAACCCAATGGTTGCAAATTATAATTAATAAGTATAATTTATTTATTTTTATTTAATACCCACGTCGACCCTTTTTAACGGTGGGGGGGAGAGTACAAAAAAAAAGATACATTGTACAAACATTCAACAAATACAATCAGTATAAACATAAATACAATAAAACACATAATAGAATAAAATAACAAATAAAAATAAACAATAAAATAACAAATAAAAATAAACAATAAAATAACAAATAAAAATAAATAATAAAATAAATACAATAAAATAACAAATACAGAATAAAAATACAATCTCCTCAAAAATGATAATATATATAATATCTTAAATAGACTTATATTCTTACATTGCAATCTATTTAAGGTATTATATATAATAAGTGTAGTTAATAATTATTGCTAAATCTTTTAGTGTATTTACCAATATACGATATATACGGGGGGGGGCGCCACAATACTTTCGCACAGGGCGCCGAACAGTCTGGAACCGGCCATGCATGTATCAGTTTCTTGGTGTTTAATAATCAATAATAGTCATGAATTTGAAAATAAACAGTTCTCTTTTCTTTAATATGAGTCCTCAGATCACATATAACATATTTTTTTTATATTATAAGCTAGCCGCTTTTAGAGACCAGCTTGTTCCTCTGGAATATTGGGTAGTGAGTAATTTCATTCAAATCTCTTATGCATAACTTGATATTCATGGTTCCTTGAAAATAATATTTTTAATTTTCGAACTATGATAGACATTTAGGCAATGCTATTTAAGTAGCTTTACAACTGTTTTGTTCATTGTGTACATGAAACTTCCTAATGGATTGAAGTCATACGACGCCAATGTCGAACAAAAAAACTTAACTGTCCACGTCATCTAACATCTAATTGTGTTATCTTATGAAGTGCTACTTTATTTTACTTTATTATTCCTCATGAAAAATGCGCAGTTAATATTGGATTAAAATGGAGCGGCGTTTATTGCATGAACACATTTAACAACATGTTTACTGGATCGAAACATACTGATAAAGAATTAAAGAATAGCAAGTAAAAATAAAAAAAAATATACCGGGTTCAGCATATCGGAATAATAAGGATACCGGATATATTTCCGAATGTGTTAGAGAGTCTTGTTTATAGATTTTACAAAAAATAAAAATAAAAAAAGGGAATGAAACAAGAAAGTAAAAATTCATTACAACGTTGCCAAAGAGTATAAAAATAAACACAGTTTTCATTCCTTAGCTTTTAACAATGGAAGAACCAAAGAAAATGGCTTCATTGAACCAATAAAAGTATTCTTGCAAATTTTGCATACAATTATTTTTAAAAAATTGTCCAAGTTAAGAAGAAAATTGCATTGAGCGGATAATTTTTCTAATTTTATGATGGCGTAAAAATCATTTCTTGAAAAGGCCAAACAATTGCTTGATTTTTAATTAATTAGAATTGCAATTAAAATTTTAAAAATATCGTTCCCGAGGTGCACATTCCCAACCTCCAAAGTATATTAGTATCAAATTTGGTAGCTTTAGCATCAGGGGTCTGTCCTGCAGCTAGCCAAAAGTCAGATATGCATACAAACATCATTTTCTTTCTTTCAGTATTTACCATTTATTACCCATGCGCTTTTATTAGTAATGGTGATAGTATTTTATATCATGATTGTTAAAAAATTTTTAAATTTCAGTAGTTGCATTTTACTTCACTATTGAAACATTTTATGTGAAATAATCGGATAACATTAACTTTTTTAATTACTTGATGGTCTGCAATCTTTTTTCCCCCCTAATACGCAAAGAATACTGATTAATATTAAAATTTATTTTTTTCTAACAAAACAAATACTCAAAGAAACAAAATTATCTAATGAGCCAATTTAATAAACTCATTGATTTGGGAAATAAGTAAGTTTCGGAAACCACCATTCCCCACCGATTCAAATATAATTTTAATAAATTCAAACTTTCTTATTCGAATTCGTGGGTAATTCTAATTTTTATCTGCTTCCTTGAATATCCTATGAAAAATGTCAAAATATCTTCTGTAATTTAAATTCATTTTTCAATTCGAAGTGAAAACTATAAATTGTAAAAAATGGTTTTTTATTGCTGAACTGTTTTCGTTAGTTAATAACGTCCTACTTTGCATCCTCAGTGACCTTAATTAATAATTTTTAAAAGACCTTAATTCACTTAACGATTTCTACTGATTTTTTTGGAGTTTTATAATACAATTGTTGTGCTCAAATGCCATATACTGTTTGCTTATCAAAATTAATTACTTATTTATTGAAAGTATTAATTGTAAATTATTAAAATTTGTATCACAATTATTCTCATTTTACTGATTAAAATTACTTATCATTTATTTATTGATTATGTGTTATTTTTTGAAACTGTTGAATGTCAAAAGTAAATCTTTGCTGCCAATTTTTAGTTAAAAAGATACTGCATTTTCAGTCTCAATTTATCTTAATTCAAATTTTCGGATAAATCGAATTTTTATTGCAGTTCTTTCAGTTCGTATCAACCAAGTTCCACAGTAATCAAAGGGAAAAGAGTTGAAAGTAAAAACTCTGTTATACAAATAACTAACTTCAATTTTCATTCACCGCACAGAAATTGAAACCCCAGTGAAAAAAATATTAATTTTTGCCCAGTAAATTTAAGTTTTCGTAAACCAAGTACACACGAAAAACGTATTGTAACCGTTAAGAAATTTAACTTTGATATTTTTATGAATATCAATCGGTTTAGATATTCATACAAGTGCGAAACCAGATAATACTTTTAGAATTACGTCTTTTTCTCCGTGCCTGTCTGTTTCTGTGTTTGTAAATACGATAATCCAAAAACGCAACGAAATAGGCGAATGAAATTTGTTTATGTCAATGTGTGTTTGCCCGCGTATATGTGAATACAATAACTCAAGAACAATAACAGCTAGACAGATGAAATTCTACGTGTGATCTTTACAACGAAATTACAGATTTGTAATAAGGTTTGGATCAAATCTGTCCCAATGTCTCGAATGCAAGGACAATAATTAGAAATTAAGAAAAGTCTTTGTTGTAAAATCTTAGTTTGTATTATAATTTTTTATTATATATTCCTTAATACCTTTTTTATAAAATAATATTATTAAATCTCATTACTTTCTTAGATTTCAGTATAATTTTAGATTTTTCAAATAATATTAAAATTAATTTTCACTCTCGATGAAAATATTTGCTTTTCTGACTTGTCTTTTATTACTATTATGAAATAACTTACAACTGCCATAGTAAAAATGAAGAAAATTGTTTTATAGAAAGTACGACACACGTTTTTTACGTGCCCGCTCGTGTAAAAAATTATAACGGGCCTGTTGGAAGGTTAAAGAACAGTATGTATATAGTATAACTTTACGTATTTACGAGCCGCAAGTGTCACCGTAAAAACTGCGATTCTGAAAGCGCGAATGACAACAATGCTTTTTTGTAGACAGACTCCGCAAAACAAAATAAAACATTCCATCGAAAAACGACTAAACTGGAAATAACATCGAAAACATTTATTTCCTGAAAGTGAAACTTTATACATCCGCATGAACTTCCACTCAGTACTGCGACCTCAAATTAGAAAGCACTGCCGTTATCAAAGATTTAGAATACTACGAAATTTGCCAAAAAGGGGAACGACAAATAAAAATAAACCCAACAACGCACACAAGCCTTTCCTGAATCATCTTCCAGCAGCAGGCCTAGGATGATGCAAAAACGTGGGCCCGGGCAAGCACGTGGTAGCGGCGTCCAATCGCTGGCTCAGCCGCTGGAGACAGGATCGATTCCGCGGTGACGTCACATTCACAGATGGTCGGAGCGCCATTCAACGCAGAGTGCGTGACGTCACAGTTTCTGGAATCCCTGGGCTTCTTTTTAGACACGTAGATCTGGGACGCTGCTGGAAGAATTGCACGTGGAGAAGGGTCGCAAAAATATTGACGCAATGACAAATGGAGAAATGAATTATTCCCGCAATAAATTGCGCTATTTCTTTTTTTCCCGTCATATGTTTGTTAGCGATTTTTGTGCATTTGTCATGTTCTCGTTTTTGTTCTAAATAATGCTGTCTTGAAATGTCGTCTGCATTTGTTGCTGGTTGGATAAGAATTATGGTGCTTTTTTCTGAATGTTGTCAGTTTTTTATGCTCAGCATGCTCGGAGTTTCTTATATTTTGTTCATACAAGATAATGGCATTTTTCGCATTAAATGAAATTTATATAAAGTAAATATTTTCTTTTAATCCAATAGAATTATATATTTTATTGGAATGAATTTGAGGT
This sequence comes from Araneus ventricosus, assembly GCA_013235015.1. Lineage (NCBI taxonomy): Eukaryota > Metazoa > Arthropoda > Arachnida > Araneae > Araneidae > Araneus > Araneus ventricosus. Next base: position 62,466 of record BGPR01001562.1, read on the forward strand.
CAGTGTCATTAAATGTCAATCACGGCTGTCGCATTTTCAATCAAATTTGGAGAAAAATTCACAAGTTTTCATACACGCGATACTTCATACTAATATCCAAACATTCACATGGCTTTATTGGGAATGGGTAACTTGATATGATTACAGAAAACTTTGACACCACCACGAAATTTGTCAGAATTTTCAAAATAAATTTTTGTTTTCTGCAAATTTAATCATGACATAAAATTACAATTTTTTTTTTTTTTGCAGATTTCAAATCTTATAAGATCTTACTTTTAAATTTTTGTGTAATTAAAAAAATTATGCTTGATTTACATTAACGTCATATTTATTTTTATCTTTTTTACCTAATTTCATTTCGTATCATTTTGTATTCTGTAAAATTGTTCTTTGGTTAGTTTTTATTCATTTTGGTTATTTATGCACGGGTTATAAATTTTTGTGTCAATCATTCAGAAAATTCCCTTATTTAATTATATGATCATATTTTAATCTTTGCTTTCTACTTTCAAGTTTTTCCTTAATAGATTAAATCCATACCGTCTAAAAATAATAGATTAATGACTATCAAGGAAGAGTGAAATTAGTTCCCTCTTCGGAATTAAGGCCCTTTGAATATGCATAATGGCAGGTGCATCCTTCCGCGCCTTGTTCCCAAATAAGGAACAAGGCGAGCTGCTTGAATTGAAGACGTGCACAAAGAACTCATTATGCAATCCAGCTTCCAATTACTGCATTAGGATGAAGTCGTTTCATAAGCGATGCTTCATATCAACTCCGCGTATTTTCGACCATTTAGTATTTGAAACCAAGTTTTTGATATCAGTCTTAATCTATTTCCACTACAATGATTTCTTTTTCCAGTTTTGTTCCTCTTTCAACCAATTTTGTTATTTCAAATAATCGGTATCGGTACGCCTTCTGTGTTACTTATATTTTAAGGATATTTTTTAGCGGAATTCGTTTTGTCTAGTTTTGGTTCCAATAACTAGTTTTTTTTCGGGCTTATACTTTGTACAGAATTGAATTTTGGTAGTGTTTTTAGTTAAACTAAAAAAAAAAAAATCAAATGAACGATTCAGTTTTTCTTCGGTAATAAAAAAAATCGGCAAAAGTCACCTTAGATAAACACCATTTGACGAAATTTTAACTTTTTTTCTGTTTTCGCAGAGCGCATCACTTGTAATACATGCTAATGAAATTTTGTTTCGTCTGGAAACCGCTGCAGGGCCTTCTGAATTTTGAAAACTTTAATTATAAAAACTCTGTATTAAATTATCTCGTTTTTTTGAAAAACAGATGATACGTACTGTCCAAAACAACTGTCAACGGCACTCGCTTTTCCTAATAACGCCACCAAGCACACCAGCAGCAATGTAGGTGTGTAGTTCTACTTCTTGTGCAATTATAACAGCGCACCAAATATATTCCATTTAATTAATTTACGCTCAGCAACCGCACTAATAACTTGTGTTGATAAATTTGTGCTAATAACTTGAGTTTCCAACAGATCATTAGGAAACATTCTTAATCTCTTGCTGAATTAGCGATAATGTTTTGAATATAGTGGTTGTTTCTTTACTGGCAAATAATTTACTTACTTACACTGGATAGGAGAGTTTCTTTGCAAAGTAATGTCGTTTATTTTCAAAGTAAATTTTCTTTCGTATTTAATCAGTTACGCAAGTTAATTTTTCTGCAAATATCTGGAGGCAGGATAGATCTTTCTGTAAAATATTTGTCGTTTATTTATTCTAGCTGTGGAAGTATCTCGTTTAATATTTTCTTATAAATCTGCGCAATTTTCTCTTTAATTCATAGCCTATTTATATGTTTTGAGAGGAACAACAGATTCCATCTTTATCATAAGAAATTCTTAGTTTATTTATTATGCCGATTACGCTATTTAAAAATCCGTTTCATATGCTTTTGTATTTGTCAACTTCAAAATGTAACTTGTTCTTTCTTTTCTATTGCATATAGATAGCCAGATAGGGAAAAAGAGAGAGAGAGTTTGAAATGCTAAACCATCGCAATTACTACTCAAACTTTTTTAAAGGCATTTCCTAATTCAATTAACTTTCTTTTGAATTGACTAAATTTCTAATTACTTCCACTTGTTTGAAAACAGAAGAAATGTCAAGCGAAAAGAAAAACTAAAGCTAAACCGTTAACATCCCTGATAAACAGGTTGATCACCGTTTGTTGCATTTAGCATATCAATAAAAAATACATGGAAAGGAAAAGGAAATTTGAAATACAGTTCATTGTGATATTCCAGTTGCATCTTACTCTAAAGGATGAAATACATTCATCGCGGAATTCCCCAGAATACGCAGAGCTAATCCAAAAACGATTTACATTTTTTACTTTCTTTTTTTCCAGAGGACAGATGGATACAGTTTCCTCTTTCATAAATTCAAGGAAATAGGAAGTGATGATTTTTTTTAAAAAAAAAGGGGCATTTAGGAAATTTATCTGTTGTATAATTAAAAGCTATGTCATCGCGATTATTATGAATTTCATAGAATAAAATATACAAGCACAAAATAGACATTTCGAAAAAGAATTACATGTATAGGTTCAATATTTTTAATTTTTATGCAGGTCGTTTATCGATATATGTGTATAAATAAAGAGCAAGGTGTGTGTGTGCAAATAAATTATAATATAAACAATAACGTTTTATGAAAAACGGATTTTACATCAAGGTTTTCAGATCCAGACACACCATCGATTTTCAGAACTCTTTTTCCAGAGGCTTAGCGACCGGGGTAAAGGGAGTATAGACGTCCCAGACACTACAGTTAGTGGGCGCTATGGGGATGAAACATTAATCAATTTTAAAAGTCAGATATGATGAAGGGATGAAAAAATAATAACATGCCTCGGGCACCATTTATCCTTGCTAAGCCACTGAAGACGATTGGGAGCTATGAAACCATATTTTATCCCGGGCGCCACTCACCTTACCTACGCCACTGAACTCTGTGCCCTTGTAGCTGTTACTGTTACGTGTGTATAGTTCGGAGCGTTCCAGGTTCGAAATTCGATTTCATCAAAGGTCCAGCGTGTATTTGTGCCAGGTGCTTGTTAAATCTGACGTAGAGGGTCAAGCATCCTCCCGCTGGTATGGCACTAAAGTTTGGAGAAGGGATGCTGGTCGAGTCTCATCCTCGTTATTTGACCCGGTTATAAATTAAGAGTTTTGTCCTTAAATAGCCCTCATGTTGCTTCAAAGCGGGACGTTAGTATAACTAAACTAAACTCGCATAGTAGAGGCGCCGGCTGATTGATTAACTTGATTTGATTCGCGTTCCATTTTAAACTCCACTGGGAGGGGCGAGATGTTTGAGGACAGACGTCGTAAATTTGGACAGTGGGCAGATGGTGATCGTGGCACCTGAGCAGGTAATCCCCTTTTCAAACATCCATACCATAGAGCGGACTTTAGACCTTGACGGATTTAACATGCACTAGACCCCCTGTACACAGTGGACCTTTTGTGGAATCCATTCTCGAATCCTCGACCCTCCGATCTTAAAGCTGAGACTGTGTTACCAGGTCAATTTTGAGGCACCGAATGCTTCTTGGGATTAACTGTTTATCTCAGTGTTTGCATTTTGAGATAAAATACGACATACTAGATAGAAAGTGTTCTCCAGAACGATTCTATACTGTTACGAAAATCGTCAGGAAGGTGTACGGTGAAAGCAGTCCAACAAGCTGGATACCTGAAAATGACGCTTTATTCAAGACGATCCCAGAAACTCGAAGCTTAGGTATCACGAAAAGAACAGCACTTACACAAATTAGCAACACAAGCAGACAGCAAATCTCTAATAATAACAGTAACAGCCTGAACAATAGCTCTCAGCGTCTAACAGCTGACCAACTCGCAATGAGAACAAGACTCCGAAGAGATTATTTTCTCTCGTTTGCAGCTCGGTATTTATAGCCTATTCCGACGGGGCATGATGTCACACAGACTCATCTAGAACAATCTCTGTATTTCCCTTTCTAATAGAGATAATTCTAGTATATTTGAGGACTTTCATTTTGTCGCCAAAGTCGCCAAATTTGTCGCCATAGTCGGGGTTATTACCTAGGCATTCCCCGGCATCCAATAAGAACCCCTGTAAATGTCTCTTTACAACCACGAAACTTACATAATGCGAAATGGCATTACAGTTTCATGACAATACTGTTCAGGAAAATAACTATTTACTTTTCTCCTGGTTAATGGTTCTTACTCCATAAAAGAACTGGTGTTTTATTGCAGCGAAATAGGTGACGGATTCTCAGGAATCCTACTGCTAAATATTCGGAAATACCACCATGATAGATAACTGCTTCTGAACCCGAGCTATTCATCTCTCATAATCATGAGGGAAGAGTCGATTATCCTAGATTGATGACTGGATAAAATACGGTAAGTTGATGGATAATCAAGAGTCGATGTTTTCGTAGTCAAAGATGAGGCTTCATATATCAGATGATCAAATTAATTGACTCTACATCATATGTGATGCATTATATTATATATTTGTCTTACGGGGACGCATATAATAATTCTCATATTGATTAAGTTTAGTCCTTAACGTACAATTAATGTTTTCAGTTTGCTACATAAACCAACAAAACATTTCATTGGTCTGTTTGCAGATGCCATATACTGTGTAACAGAATAATTAACTTGCAAGTATTTGTATCTCTTAATGATATAATTTTTTCCAAAGGGGGAAAAAAAGGGCAAACTCATTTTTGCTGTACAGTCATGGTGATTCGTCTATGATTATGATAGCCATGAATTATATTTGAATTCTTACCGACATACAACTAAACTTAAAATTGCAGTTATATGCAGGTAAAAAATCTAACTTCCAGGAGACTAGCTTTTCAAATCAACAAGAGAACATGTATAAAGAGCTCAAGTGAGTTAGGGAATGTAAAAGAAAATGCATATTTTTAGTCGATTGAAACGAAAAATACGTATTTATGTTTCAGAAGTAAAACTTCTATCTAGGGATGCAATGCAAAAATATGTTGAAACTTCACAATCCTCAACTCTTTGTGCTTTGTTGTATAATAAGGCGTACACAATGAATGACCCTCGTACTTTGAAAAAGAGGAAGAAAATCATGTGTTAGCAATTTAATTGTTTAGATTTCTGTCGGCCATACATGCCTGTACCTGGAAGACTCTACATGAAATTACATTACATACGGCACAGTAACACACTACATCAGTTACATATTATCACATTAGCAATGTTTGGTATAGTATTTTACAGCCAAATTTGGTCATCAAACTGTCATAAACCTCGCCTCAATTTAGCGTCTCTCTTTTTCTGTTGAAAGAATAAGCAGTGAGATGACTTTGTTTCAATATATATGTTATTTTAGGCATTCTGTTCAAGTAGTGAAACTGGAATGCAACAGAACTCAAAAGTCTTGACTCACAATGACTAGACTAGACAGCTGTGTTCGTCATCATCATCCGAAAAAAAGCTCCCTAAAATGTTAATTCTTCTTTTTTAATGCCTTTCCCTCGGAGCAGAAACATTTATATTCCTTTCCAAACATTGATCAAAAATAATATTATCATTATTTCGTGTTCCCAGTGAATTTAGTAAATAAATAATCACAATCAGCAATCATGATTGAAAAAGAAGGAAGAGAAAGAAGCAACAACAATAAAAAAAATGCGGTGCGGTTGTTCTAGTCCCACTTGATCTAGCATAGCTAGCCAAGTCCATGAGTCCAGTTTTAGTGTAGTTACATAAACGTTCCGTTTTGAAACTTCGAGGACTATTTCGGTAAGGTCCTCGTAATTTTGAGTCGTGTTCAAATGACAAGGTCGGCTTCCACTCTCCAAACTTCCATACTTCATCAGTGGGAGGACATTGGACCCTCGATGGCAGATTTAATGTGCACCAGGCCCACTCTCACAGAGGATCTTTTGGTGGAATCGGGTTTCGGATCTGAAACCCTCCGGCAACGAAGCTGAGACCTTGCTACCAGGCCACTTCCACCCTCCATAAGTCTGAGACTCATGATAAAGGTGAAGTGCAACATCTTATATCCGTCAAAGCGTCTTAAACACGTAGGTGACACCTGAGGTAGAAATCTGACTTACCTCCTTTACAGGAGAGGGTTACCTTCCTGCAGTATTTCCAGGGGAAACTGGTCCACATTTGTGACTCTCTTGGAGGAAAAGAAGGAAAACCTCCAGCAGCCAGCTCTACTTCATTTTATTGTTAAAGACTAGACAGCTGGCAATTTTTGAATAATGCTGGTTGAGTGCACAGCCTGAGGACAGAATTTATAACTTTCTTCCTCCGATACGTATTCCTCAGACATGTCATGCTTTAAACCACTAGACCACTGGTGAGCAGAAAAAAAAATGTGTAAGTGCAGGGTGTTAGAAAAGATTATGGCTGACTGTAGAGAATTAAAGACCATTTGAGAAATTTCAAGCTGTTATGTTTTTCGAACTTTTTTTTTAAACTTTTTTTAGACGGTTTTTTTTTTTTACATTTTGAAACTACATAATGGAATATGAAGAGGAGACAGTCTTGCAAAGTTTGATATTTTTCGGAAGAAGAAATTGTTTCGATGAACTTTTTCGCAGTTCACCAGTTACTTTTTACTTTCTCGTATACAAAGTATACGAAGAAAAAGTATTGTAGTCGTCAAAAAATTCGAACTCGAGATTTTGACGAATCTCCACGTTTTAGACTCCTTGAATCCGAAAAACACAATTTTGGAATTATGTCTATCTGTCTGTGTGCCTGTCTGTGTGTCTGTCAATGTGAACACGATAACTCGAAAACTATTAGAACTACGGGGATGAAATTTGGTATGGGATCTTGACACATAATTTATAGGTTTCTATCAAATTTTGGACAAAAATCCGTCGACGGGAGGTCTGTCTGTCCGTGTTCATGTGAACACTATAACTCACAACTTGAATAGCTAGGTGGATAAAATTTGGTACACAGTTTTATCATCCAGAATGTAGATCCGTATCAAATTTTGGGCCAAATCCGTCAAAGGGTTGACAGTCTGTCAGTCTGTATAATCGTATACTTCTAAACATTATAACTCGTAAACCCTAAAGCTTTGATAAATAAAAATTGGTATGAGGCAGCTAAAAATAATCTTAGATCCGTGCCCAATTTTCGTTTCAATCGGTCGAGAAAAAGGTGTTCAAATCGCCTATTTGTCTTTTCTTATCACACAATGACGCGAGGCCGTTATTGCGTAATTGCGCGATTCACTTGCGCTAATCTTTTCCGCTTCTACCCACACCTTTCGCCTCCAAGCTTCCGATTCCCAAGCTTTTTTTCTCCACTGCATTAGGGACGCCTGTTCGTTTTGCTGCCTTTTAGCTTATTTTTTCGCCACATGTTTTAGGAGTATGCGAGAAAGTTTAGGGGAGACCACTCCCGTGGTTTGTCTTATTTTCTTCGACGTTAAAAGAATAGTATTAAATTCGTCCGTAAGATATAAATTTAGGTTATAGTCTAAAACTCAATGAAGTCAATTCCACTGACGTCGCGGTCACATTAAAATTTAACTGCGCATGTCCTTCATCTAACATTTAATTACATGTTGTTTTACTCTATGCTTAGGTATCAGGTACTTTTTTCTCCGGCAAGGTCAGCAATGCATTCCAAAATTAAATTTACGCCGTAGAGTTGACGTTTATTACGTAAAGTTGAATTGGTTCTTTTATTTACAGAGCCTTCCACTTTTATATAATTCATAAAATTTCCTCTACTCAGAGAGTTCAATTTACAAAGTTCCATGGCATAGTATCTTTATGATAAAAGTGTTTAATTTATTTCCTCTAATTTCTTAACATTTCTCATCAGCATTGTGTTTTAAAATATCACTGTTTAGTTTAATAATTATCACAGTATGTTTAATTTTTAAATAACAGTTGGATCTATTTCTTTTTAAATTTAATATTGCGATTCTTCTAGATATGTCTAAATAAGTTTTGACTATTTAATAAAGATGTTCGAACAGTAAGAATAAAGTTTTCGGCAATGTTTTTGATTTCTGTTAAATCAAGATTTGGGTTTCAAAATACCATGAAAAAAAGAAACCGATTACTTGAAATTCTGTCCACTCTTCTTGTTAGTTGGGAGTTGTCTAAATGTTTGAGTAACGATGCGATCGTTTGATGTCATTACTGTGTTTTCGTTTGCAATTATCGTGGAATTCGATCCATTTCGTCTGCGAGCAGTTTGTTTTTTCTAGAAAGAAACACTTTCCTCTGCAAATGAAAATCGTCTGCAGTTTTTGATTGGCCATTCGGAACACGTCTACCAAACTACGGACTGCAAAGAAAAATACTTAGAGTTCCAGATCAGAATCAAATATACAGATTTCTTAAGCCAGAACAAGTACCTAAGTTAATTTAGAGCATTATTCGACTAATTCTATGGCCTAAATGAATTTCTTTTGAAATTCCTCGTTAGTTTCCATTCACTAAACAGACAAAAAGGACTCCAAGCCGGTGAGCAGAGCGAAATTGCCCTTTTATATATATGTTGATGCAGAACATATGCTCCCGATTGAGAAACAGCATGAAAATAGGAAAAAAAATGAGAAATATCGCTTAATACTGTGTGAATATACACATAAAATGCATTTCAAATATATGAATATTTTCATTTCAATTTAAAATATTTACTCTTGAGCGATTAATGGAGAGAAAAGAAAAATCCAAAACATGGAAAACATCTTTTAAAAGGCTGTACGATTTCCAAACAGGGAAAACAAGGATAACAGGTTCCATAGGGGTTAAGATGCATCGTCACATTGTCCCCATCTATACAGGGTGTTTCAAAACTCTTGGCGTAAATGTTACCAGCAATCTATGAAACGCCGGCATTCTATAGAATACCTAGGCATTTTATGGAATGCCGGGCGTTTTTAGGCAAAATATGAAATATGAGAATTATTATGTATTATCTAATATCTAGGCATTCTGCAGAATGACAAATGCTCTGTAATCAAAGTATGAAAAAAGGTCATGATAAGGCTATTATTTAAAAGACGTGCATTCCTCAAAAATATAAATGTTATTTTTAAAAATAATGAAAGGTTGCCATTAAAAAACTTTTGTTCAAAATGCGCAAAGAAAATGAAATTTGTACAGAACAAAATTTATATCTTTCTTATTAAAGAGCACAAAATGAAATATGAACCTACTTCTTGCATCAAGAAAAAAAATAGTTTTATTTTGAATTACAATTAATTTTATTTCTTGTAAAATGGAATCTACGATGTATTTCATACTTTGCCAAATTGTCATTTGGCATTCTATAAAATGCCTAGGAAATGTGTGAATTGTTAATCGTTTCATATTTTCCTCACTACTCTCCAGTTTTCGGCATTCTATAGAATGTGGGATTTTATGCATCGCCGGTAACATAAGCATTAAATAGTGACAAAATACACCCAGATAAGCACGAGAGTTTCTCAGTATGAACTTGAAAGACTTCAAAGGTAAGTTCTATTAGTAACTGGTTGAATGCATTATGATTTTGGTTGGATTTAGTAAATCTTCTCTTTGAATTGACTCCGATCCATAATTTTCCAGCAAGCGGTGATTCGAGTAATTGAATATTGTTTAAATAGTTATAGTTGTGTTATCGCTACGCTCAAACAAAATTATAAGTTCATCACAAATATTTTCTGGCAAATTAATTTGACCCTTGTGACAGCAAAGAGATGATGATCCCTCTGAAACTCCTAAGGAAAAGAGTTTTGTACCACAATATTTGCAAATTTTGTCCATGCGACGCACAGAGTGTTTTGTCACAACACAGTCCACAATAAGCCCTTGACAACAAGAAGTCACTGGCAATTCCTCTTGCAAACGCTTTCTTACAATGGCTATTTTCAGCCGTTGCATTTGTGAAGATGTGTTAGTTGTAGATTGTGTCGAGTTCTCTGCTGCAGTTGCTTCATCTTCTGTACTGGCTATCGTTTGTGGTTGTAGTTGTAGCCCGCGCGCTGAACTGCACCAAAGGTCTGTTTGCTGACGCAGGCTTCGTATTTCCAACTATTGCCGTGCCCACCCGTCTGCAAGAATCGGATCTTGGAGTTTGTGCGGCGTCTTCCCCATTCTTCTTCACTACTCTTAAAAGAGCAAGTCGAACGGGAGGTGGGGAGAGACAATTATACCATGTATTAAATGCCTATTATTGAAATATTTTGAGCTAATAAATGTTTCACTTGATTTCCAGCTCATTTCATATGAGTTAGATTAAAATGGCGGAAATGAAAATTGTTTGTGTCACTAAACTTTTCTTTTAATTCAAATTTTCAAATAAAAAGCGATTTTTAACGCAAAATGAGAATGCTATCATTGAAAGCGGTAAAATTCCTATCCAGTGTTTTCCATTCATCGCTGTAGGCTTTGCATTTGTTGAGAAAACGGGATGTTGATAAAAGAAATAATATATAGGATTCTGAAGTTTTTCTTATATCGAAAAAAATTGTTATCATCGTGTGTTCTCTGCTTTAAAGGATCTTTAACTCGCATGCTCCATTCCCAATTTTCAAATCATTTGCATGCTATAGACGAAGGCCTGACGCATATTTTTACTGAAAGTAGGGCAGGAAAAATCTTCCTATGACCTAAATTAGATATTGATTAGTTTTGCTATTAGCAACGCTCCTTTAGGAATAAAGCTTGCATATTAATAAACCTCTTTGTTTTTCACTGAAACTCATAGCATATTCCTTAACAACTAACTGTCTCTGATATAAAAAAAATGTTTGAATTCAACTAACCAGAAATAAAACCTAAAAGATTTAGACAAGCAAACATATAACTAGTGGATAGAGTTTCTACATGTAAATAAGTTCTATATAAGCAGTAGCTATTGCAAAGATAATTTTGTTTTTAGATTATGAGAATTGAACTTTCCTTAATTTTCTTTTATTTTGATTTTCAATTTAACGCGATTAGAATCGTAAAACTAGAGCCGAATTTTTTAAAATTGACATTGTCTCCGCATTTTTCGAAGAGAACGATGTTTGCATTTTGCAAAATGTCATGATACCTTATCACTTTCTAATTTTTCAATAAAAGAATCGCGTGCTTACTGTAACCTCAGGTATTTAATACCATTCTTCAGAGGTGAATTAGAGGTGATTAGAAACACTAGGCTCCGTAATGAAAAAAGTAAGGCCGGTTGATTTTTTTTGTCTTTTAATACTGAGTGAAAATAATTTTTTCCTTTTGAAAAATTAACTGAATTCATATTGAGTATGCAATATAAAAATGAAAAAAATTGAAACTTATAATTATTTATAGAATATGATAAAATAATTAAAAACATATCATTTTCATATCTTCAAAGGGCCTCAAAGAATGTCAGCGCAAGCAGCCCCCAATCAGCTCATACCCTTTCCATGTATCGGTTTCGTTCACTAGCGGAATAATAATGATGATAGATTACTTTCTGACACTCAAAGCACATTAGGTTATTTCGAATCCTTAACGTACAATCATAATATCCTTTTTTAACTTTTTCGTATACCAAATATACGAAGAAAAAAATATTGTAATCCTCAAAAGATTCGACCACGAGGTTGTAATGAATCTCCACGATTTAGACCTCCACGAGTCCGAAAAAACCATTTTGGAAATATATCTGTTGTTCAGCCTGTCTACCTGTGAACACGGTAACTCAAAAATCCTACGAGCTAGTCGGATGAGATTTAGTATGTGAACTTAACACTAAAATTCTAGATTTATGTCAAATTTTGGATGAAATTCGTCAAAGGGAAGTCATTCTGACGGACCGTCCTTGTGCAAATGAACACGATGTTAATAATAAATAACGCGATGGAAAATGGATGAAATTTTTCTTACAGTTTTATCACCAGAATAGTAGATGTGAATTATTTTTGGACCAAATACATTCACTGGTTGACTCTCTGTCGGTCTGTTTATTCTTGTGTATTTGAATGAGATAAATCGACGAACATACAAGCAAATTAATATTTAGCACGTTGCCTTGTCGCCAAAAGTATACTTCTGTATCAAATTTTGGACCTAATTGGTCAAAGGTAAGACATCCAACTTGTTTTCCTTCAATATTATTACGAAAATCGTCCAGTGAGTGTACGGTGAAAGCAGTCCAACAAGCGGGATAATGGGGAATGACGCTTTATTCTCAAATATTCTGGAAAACACGAAGCACAGGTGACAAGAAAAACAGCACTCGTGCACATTTGCAATACAAGCAGACAGCCAATCACTAATAATAACAGTAATTCCACGAACAATAGCGATCAGTGTCTAACAACTGACCAACTCGCAATGCGAACAAGACTTCAAAGAAATTAATTCCTCGTTGAGTAGGTCGGTATTTATACACTTTTCCGACAGGATTTGACGTCACTAAAACCCTCTCGAAGATTCTCCATAACTCCGTCCCTAATAGATATAGAGCGACAATTCTGGTATTTTCATTTTGTCGCCAAAGTTGGGAGTCATTGATTTCCATTCCCCGGCATCCAATAAAACCTATGTAAATGTCTCTTTCCAACCATAGGTTTAACATGGCTGGGAAGCGACATTACATATTTGCAACAGTATACTACAGAGCATTAAACGTACTGTATTTTTGTATAAACATACTAGAAGGTTGAAGGGAGAATATTCCCGCTGGTTTTCCTTATAACTTACTGAAACATTGAGAAAGGGTGGCACCTATCAGTTGCATGTGTCATCGTCAGTATAATTTTGTTATATTCAGCAGCACTGGCACAGGAACAGAATTTTTCTCTGGGATCATAAAAAAAGTATTAGATATTAAAAGTATTATCTTCTAAAGTAAAATCAGTGACCACAAAGTCCTACGATGAAATGTCCTGTTTGAAAAATCACTTCACGATGAAGCATGAACTAAATTCAGAATATTTTCAATTTATGCTTGCGAATGGAAAATGGCTTACTACGTTTTATACTAAAATCTATTTACAAATATACCAGAAAGAATAACAATAAATACACTGTCTTAAAAAAAAATGCGTCACCCAGTGGCGGCTCGTCAGCTCAGAAACAAGCAGTGCTGCAAAAGTTTTATAGACCTAAGTTGTAGAAAATTTTGTGCTGATTATTTTGGTATATAATGATGATATACTAAAAAATGATGGTTTTTAAGTTATAAGCAAAAAACTGGAGAAAACATTTTTCTATGTTTTTGACTATAACTGAAATTCCAACAAAAAGTATTGGTGGCGAATCTCAAAATCGTAATGAGCATCCGAAAAACACAAAGAAGCAAAAAATTGCAACTCCTCCAGAATTTGATTTAAAAAAACGACCTAACGACTGAACTGCGGAGAAATAGCAAAATTGAGCCAAATGAGGAAGTCGCGGCAAATGAGAGCTGAAAAAAATGCAGCTCAAATGAATGCAATTTCAAGCGGAGAAAGGGTTGCTTTTCTTCCGCTTCGAGTTGCTCTTTGCGTTATATCGGATCCGTAGGAGGGACAAAACTTGATGCAACTCTGGTCTGTCTCTCTCTTAATTCTGGATTGATTTTCCGTCTTCCTTTTACATTTTTTATTACTTTTTTGCCATTTTCGTTGATCACTGAATTCTCAAAGTGGAAAAGTAAGCCAATTAGAATAAAAACGAAAATACAATCTTTTAAAATAATTTCAGGGGGAATGCCTCTCCTTCGTCCATTCCCAGGTTGATCCGACATAAAATTTTTAATATTAGCCTTTTTCCTCTTTACGATTTATTATATCGTCTATTTAAAATCTCTGTATCTTACCACTATACATTATATTATAACAATGATAATATTCTTTGCCTTCTAAACATAAGTAAAATAAAAAGCTACTTTTCACTTTCATGTCACATCGAAAGAAGATGTTACTTTTTAAAGTTTTGGTGTCCATTCTTCTCCATCTAAATGGAGTTCTAGATTTTCTTCAAAAATCGTGAAAGGCTAAGTATATGGGCTAGTTTTATACATGGATAAATATTAATATGAATATGTTAAATACTATAAATTAGACTTTAATAATGTCTTAAAAATAAATACAAAATATTCTCAAATAAATTATATTGTAAAATTTCAATTTCAGAATCGAAATTCGATACGATTATATTCTAGATCATATAGAAAATATGTGCTTCTTGGTCAGTATTAAAACGTTTCTTGTAAACCTGATTCAAGCTTATATGGTATAATCAGCCATAATATTTATTCACACGGTCTGGCCCTATTTTTTATGAGGGAAAGAAGGTCTTCCAGTCAAAGAGTTCCCCCCTGCTTTCTGGGGGAGTGGCAAGAGTGTCCATTGCACAGTGGGAGGGGGGAGTCGTCAGGAAATCAATAGTCGGCGGATTACCTTTGACCTTTTCCGGAGTTTGTCGGAAAACTGAACGTGCAGTGGCTACGGGATTACGGCCGGATCGATGAAGCACAGCTGGGGGGAAATGGGGGGGAGAACTCCAGAACCCCTTCCTCTACCCCCTGACACTGGAACTTCACTCCCCAAAAGTTCTGCTGGCACCTTCCCAAAAAGCCCTGGTTTTCTCCGAACTGTTGAAGCAAAGAGGGCATCTACCTTGTCTGGTGGTTCGAAATGGACGCATAATAGATGGTAGGTTTCGATTTTAGAGAAACGCTTGCTACGGTCTTTTTTCTTTAATGGATTTGGAGATCCATTGACAAAATTAATAATTCATGAAGGATTTCTTAAGTCTTTAATTTCTCGTATGCAAAGTATAGAAAGAGAAAGTATCAGAATCGTTAAAAAATTCAACCTTGAGATTTTGGTGAACCTAAACGTTTTAGAACTCCTAGAATCAGTAAAAATCTTTTCGAAATTATGTCTGTCTGTCTGCGCGTCTGTGATCACAAAACTCAAAGACGCAACAAGCTAGATGAATGAAATTCCTCATAATGGTTTTAGCACTAGGTAAGGAATGTCCGATTTTGGCCTACATCCATCATTGAGTTGACTGTCTGTCGGTATATCTAGCAGGCTAAATACCTAAACTTTTATTTGGGATCTTTACACCGCATATTTACTGCTGAATTTTGGCCCGAATCGATGAAATGGGAGAAGTGATGCTCCAAAATGCATATTCCGATCTCCTCACTATACGTTGAAACTAAACACGAAAAACGCCCATACTGTGGAACTATACTATAAAGTTGAGCAGAGCACACTCCCGCTAGTACTTTTTATTATTACATTAAAAACCCGGTTAACCGAACTCGAGTTAACCGAAACCTGGATTATCCGAAATGCCTTTAAAATCGCAAATAAAAAACACTTAAACGTATTGCACCGAAATAATCTAGAAGGTGAGACTTTTTTACAACGATATCCCCATTTTTTTCTTTTAAGCCTCCCCAAGAAGGTCAATGATTAATTTTAGAATGCTAAAATGAAAATTAATGGGTATTAACAATATTAATTACGATATTGTTTACCTGTGCCTGTCAGGCGCATTTCGCCCGTACTCACTGGTACGAATATTGAGTCCGACGGAGGGTTATACTTAATAAAGAACATGAGTGTAGCCTACAAAGAGAGTTTGAATTCGCTTTACACTTAAAACATTTCAGAATTACGTATTGTAATTAGATACAGAATAGTAATAGATGTCCATGGCTTATCCGAATTTTTTTTAATCCGAACCCCCCCCCCCCGTTGGTTGGGGGGGGGGGGGGGTACTGTATTTTGAAAAGCAGAAACGAAAAGAAAAAAAACTCTGAAAAGTTATATCTCTCCAATGCGGTATGGTACAGAGTCTTCAAACTCTTGAATTTATTTCTGAAATTCGGAGCGGCGATGGTATGGTATAGAGTTTCGACATCGGGATTTGAAGAACGTATGTTCCGTACTCGATTACACCGAAGATCTGTTGTGCGTACGGTCCAGGTGCACATGAAACTTGCCGAGGGTCAAATGTCCTAACGATGTTCTGGAGTAGACGTTTACCGATGGGTAACGGTTCAGGTATCATCCTAGTTAACTGCCCGCGGTTCAAGGGTTCAAATTGCACCAAAATAGGTTTCTTATTGTTTCAGAATAACACAGAATAAAAATAATACAGAAAAAAAAGGATTCTGAGTTGAAGTGAACCAAGTCCATGTTTTACCCATTTTGCATTAGCACTGCCGTGGTAGTGTAGAAATATTATATTTTCTGTGTAATAATGATTTAAGTTCATAGTTCAATTTGTATCCACCAGGCAGAAAGAACAATTAGAAGTCCACTATTATCTATATATATACACACATATATATATAAAACGCTAACATGCGTGGCACGTTGTCGAATGGCAATTATCGGTTTGTTTACAAAACAAAACCGGAAGGCATGTTAGGCATAACTTCATAAGAACAGCCTGCTATTATATTCGCTTTGGTGTGAAACAACTTTTTCTCCCAAAAAATGAGTTTAAGACGTAAAGTTAACAATATTTCCTACAATATAATGAAACTTTGGATGAAATTATTCTAAAGAGATCAGTTAGAAATGAAGCAGATGGGCTTAGGTGAGTTAGAGAACGTTCAGGTCAACGTCAATATAATTTAAGTTAGGCTTGACTTTTCTACTTGGGCTTTTCTATAAAAAAAGTTCATTCAAAAACTTGCAAATAAATTTTACGAAACCCTCCCCTCCAACCAAAATTCAGCAGCTGAAATCTAGAAGTTGATACTACCTCTTAAAATGGTGCCAAGTCGCCAAAAGCTAATGCATGTATTACTTGCATTAGCTTTGGCGACTTGGTGCCAATGAAGTGCAGCGGTCTTGCTTTGGCGTTCTGGCTTCGTTTTGAGAGTGTGTACCAACTTCTAGATTTCAACCAATTCAACAATCTCTAAAATCCCAAACTACGATTGAAATGACAGTCGAAATCACGAAAGACCCTGTTTTACTTTCGATCTGGCCGTCCCGATAGCATAGTCGCCAAGGCATCACAATGCTAACTCAACTTTGCGAGGTTCGGTCCTTGAGTGACAAAATTTTCTCCCCGAGCGTTTTCTCTCTCTACCATTATCTTCTTTTGCCTCACATTTTTAATCCTTGAAAATTAAAAAAATTAAAAAAAACTATCTCTATACTCATATTTCTTTCTAATATTATTCCTTAATAAATTCTCTTTATTTGGTACATGCATTAACTAACAGGTATAATTTTCATTTTCATCAAACCATATCAGTCAGATTTACGGGCTCTGCGGCCTCAATGAACTTTAACCTCTCTCATCAACTACGGAGGCAGAATGAGCCCATTTGGCCGAAAATGTATGATGTGCGGATAATGGTGCATAGATGCTCTGAATGGGACCAGCTAGTTTTTAGAATAATGCCTATATGAAAAGGTAATAAATCAAAAACGCAACGAGCAAGGAGAGCGAGAATCTATTACTTATTCTTTACACTAAAATTGTCGATTTCTCTCAGATTAGCCTGGGAAGTCTGTCTGCCCGTCCGACTGTGTGCATGTGAACTCGATAACTGAAAACTGCAACGAGGTAGATCAACGAAATTTACCATTTGGTTTTATTGTTAAAACTGTATATCTTTATCAAATTTTTGACTAAATACATCAACGAGTAGACTGTCTACCTTTTAGTATGTAAAATACGATAACTCAAAAACACAACAAGCTCGATGACTGAAAACTGCAACTAGGTAGATCAACGATCAACGAAATTTAGCATTTGGTTTTATTATTAAAACTGTATATATTTATCTAATTTTTGACTAAATACATCAACGGGTAGACTATCTATCTGTTAGTATGTAAAAAATACGATACATACACATTGACTTAAACCAGTGGCGAATCTAGGATTCCGGTCTGGGAGGGGGAGAGCTGAGGTCATAAAAACTTTGTATCTTCGTGATGAATGTCAAACTTCAAGGTTAAAGTAAACCAAAACTCTTTGACTTTGCAGACTTTACTTACCTGACAATAAGAATCATAAAGAACAATACAATACTTTCGATATTTAATAAAAATTACAACGAAATAACTAGCCAAAAAATGTCTTCGACTGCGTCAATGTTACAAGTACAAGTGGAATGACTGCAAAAGTAGCAAAATTTTCGAGCCTTTCAAGCCAGAAAGCAGTGTTGAAACGTTTTTATTATTTTTTAAAGAGAGAAATTTAAAAAAAAACAGTTGTAATGATGTTAAATTAAATCAGGAATTCTGGCTTGGTTCTGGGGGGGGGGACTGTAGCCTGACAGCCCCCCTCCCTGGATTCACCACTGAGCTCGATAACTGAAAACTGCAACGAGGTAGATCAACGAAATTTAACATTTGGTTTTATTACTAAAACTGTATATCTTTATCTAATTTTTGACTAAATACATCAACGGGTAGACTGTCTGTCTATCTGTTAGTATGTGAATACGATAACTCAAAAACACAACAAGCTCGATAACTGAAAACTGCAACGAGGTAGATCAGTGAAATTTGGTATATGGTTTTATTACTGGAATTGTAGACCTTTATCCAATTTTGAACTGAAAATGTCAAGGGTAGACTGTCTGTTAGTCTAACCGTTAGTATGTTGTGAACACGATAACTTAAAAAAACAAGCAAGATAAATTAAATTTGGCGCGTAGTCTTGACGTTTAAATTGTAGATCTTTAGCAATCGGTCAACGGAGGAAGAGATTCAAAATACATCTCTTCATTATAATACTACGAATCTATACATGAAACGCTCGGTATTATGTAAGGATACCAGAAATGTCTGGGGCAGAACACCTCCATTGGTTTTTCTATCAATTATTTTGTCATCTAAGATGTACATTTCATGAAACACACAAAACACTGGTTATAACGATAGTGGATTCATATGAAACTTTGTGTGTAGACTTGATGCTAAAATTGCAGATCTTTACCAATCAGTCAAAAGAGAAGAGATTCAAAATACGTACTCAATCTCTTCATTATACTACGGAACTGTACTCGAAACGCGAGGTATTATGGAAGTATACGAGAAAGTCTAGGACAGATCATTTCCACTGGTTTCTCTTTCAATTATTTTTTCCTTTCGAATGTGCATTTCATGAAACACACAAAACACTGGTCACAGGGATAGCGAATACATATGACACGAGCATTAAATTGTTCTAGTGATTGGTACTCAAGTAATTACTCAAAAAAATAATAACAGTTACAGTTGGAAACTCATATCTGCGCATGGGACATTTGATGCGTTTTATTCATGTTTGTTTAAATAGTTAAAAATGACCTTTAAAATACAAAGTAGCCCCAAAATTCCCTGATATGTAGATAAGCGTAAGAAGAAACAACTTTCTTCTGTTAATTGATTAAAACAGCAATTACGGAATCGAAAAATCTAGATCGCTTCAAAACTGAAACCTGGCACCGCGCCGTACGTCATTCATTGAGTTGAAAGTCATTTCGCATCAAAAAATGATCGCGTTGTTTTTCAAACACATAAACACTGGATTCAGCTGAAATGAATACCCTAAGTTATTACAGCAATCTACAAAAAACAGTGTCTGTTTACAGCCCTTGTCTGGCTGTAAGCAAGGTCACAGAGCAATAGTACATTCGTAAATAAATTCTGCTATGTGCGTAGTTCTGAAAAAATATGGTGAGAAATCAACTTTCATTTGTAGAATGTTATGTAAATCGAACTAACTTATTGTGTGTCCTATGGTTGTGAAAAGCAATGCTTTGAAAGAACTGTATCGAATCAGTATAGTGAACCCGGATTTTAAAAACGATTCAAGACTAGTGAAAAGTTTGTGAAATTCCTACACATGAATCCCGTCGGCTTTCAAATTAGTTCTTTAAGACGATAAATAAATTAATAAAATTAAGAAACAAACGCACTGTTCTGCGTCCTCTCACTTGTTTGCTTTTCCATATACGAAATATAGACAGAGAAACTATTTTAATCGTTAAAAAAAATCGATCTCGAAATTCTTCACCTGTTAAGACTTCCCGAGTCCCCAACACATCATTTTAGGAATTATGTCTATCTGTTTGTTTGCAAACACGATAATTGTAAAACGGAACAAATGAGACAAGTGAAATTAGGTAAACAGTCTTACCAATAAAATCGTAGATTTCTATAAGATTTTGGACGAAATCCGACTACGGGATGTCTGTCTGTTCTTGTGTATGTGGACACGATAACTCAAAGACGCAATGAACTAGATAGATGAAAGTTGGTCCATGATTTTTATCACCGAATTCAAATGAGTATCAGATTTTAGACCAAAACTATCCACTGTATGTCAGTCTGGTTATTCGTGGGTATGTGAACGGCAACGCAAAAACGCAACGAACTAGATAAATAAATTCTGATGGCCTAGACACCAAAATTGCAGATATGCGTCAACTTTTGTACCTACTCGGCCAATGGGAAGATTCTCTTCAGTATACAACAAAGACATTGTGTCTAGACACAATGTATAAATATGAGAGAAAATCGAGAGAAGAACGATTTCGATGATTTTCCGAAGTAATGTTCTTTTACGTGCATGGAAATTATTGACTTCCACACCTCCCATGTATTAATTTTTCAATAGAATTTCTCCGTAGAATTTCCTAACTAGACAATTCAACATTCGTCAAATTCAGTGGCGGTTTGTTGATTAGGGCTGTAGAACTGCAGCACTCCTTGAAATTATTGTTAAATTTGTCTTTTCGTTTTTAATCATATTGATTATTTTTCCACGCTGAAAGTTCGATGATCAATGAAAAATGGAAAAAAATAATAAAAAAGAAGAAAGAAGACAGAAAATGAATCAACTTGTAAAAGTGATAGTTGATGGAGCTGCACACTGAATAACACTCGAAAGCATCAAAATTCGTTCACCTCATATAACTAATTGACCCATCGGAAGGCGAAAAGCGACGTCTCTCCCCTTGAAGTTAGCGATACCAGAACTGATATTTTAGCAGCTCTGGTTTGGCACAGAGCCAACAGGTGCTCTTCCCCCCCTCACTCCCACCCAAAGATAACCTTCATTCTCTTTATTTGTTTTCTCCGCTTTTTCTCCTTCGGTGTTTTTTTTCTTTTGTTTCGCTTTCAAATTGCCCCGAAGGGAACACATCTGGTTTCTAACACATATTCATTTTCTTTTGTCAGAAGTTACACTTTGATTAAAGATAAATCTATAAGTTACTAAAATACAATTCGGATAATTACAGTTAAATATTTGGGGCTAGTTAGAAATAATAATAAGTCCTTAACACTATAAACCCCAACAAACCTAAATCAAAACCAAAATTATCGAGCACAAAAGTCACAACCAGTTGCTTCAAATCTGTGGGAGTGTTGCCTGAGAGAGACACAAGCGCTGTATGAACCAAGACACAGCGAGCCTTCTGACATGAGTTATTCGCTGCATCTATAACAGAACCTTCTACATGTTGAATTAAATAAACCTAATAGAGTTTACTATGGATGCCTCATATTCTTTGGGATATCATTGTACTGAATTCATGAAGATCTAATTTTACCAGATTTCCTGCACAGCTAACAATTATGTCTTCTCCAAAATTACTCAGAGAAGAATCACAGTCTTCTACATCAAACCAGCGGGAGTGCTGCCTGAGAGACAAAAGTGCTATATCAACCAAGGCAGAGCGAGCCTCCTGATTTGAGATATAAGCTGCATCAAAGGCAGAATCCCACACGAACACAGCATATTTCATCCCAATTACATGCAAACGGCGTAACCAGCCTGGGGCGAAACTCATCGACATCCAGCTCGATTCCCTATCGACGCAGTCGACCACGAAGTCATTGCAAACAACAAAGAAAGGAAAGATCGCGGTGACCTTTGATCTACCCTTTGCCAGAGCATATAGAAAAACGAGAACGATGTCCACTGCATACAGATGACTTCATGACGAGTCCTCCCCTCCCTTCCATTCGCAACTTTTTCATCTGGTTTGCGTGACGAGGCTAACGGGGAGGGGTGCATCAAGCGAGTTGTGTTCTTTTCGTGCACCGGAATTTCAATCGGGTCTTTTCGGAAGGGTCCGCAGAACGCGTGCTGGGTGCCTAATTGTGGGCTCTGAGCACTTTTTCTGGTGGAGAAATCCCAGCTTTTCGGGATGCGCGTCGCACTGAATGCCAGATGAAGCAGTGCGTGCCCTGGGTGCTCGCCGAACCCTCTGCAGAAAAAGCCAAGGTTCCGGAATGGCGTTATAATACGCGGATTCGTATTCCTCTGGTGACACCCTTAATTCGGAAGCTGGTTGTTTGTTGCTGCTGCTATTTGGAAAGAACCGTTTTTTTGTGCTTTTTATGCAGGGTGGGCATGTATCTCTCTCTGAAATGTGAGTTGTTAGAAGATGGCCGCTGTTTGGCGAATATAAAATTACCAAATAAACGATAGTTCAAATATATGGTAGAACTAACTGACCGTATCTTCTGAATTTCTATCCGGGACGCTGGCTAGGGTGAAGTTCATGGGGGTATTGTACAAAATCCAAAAAATATTTTAATAAATAAATAAAATAAAATTTCAGGTAAATCTATGCAAGTTTTTTTTTAATATGATCTATTTACTGATAAATAAAAGACGGAAAAATCAAGGACACTTAAATGAAATACGGGACATTTTTTTTAACCCGGGGCAAAGAGACGAAAATCGAAACTGCTTCGACTAATCCGGGATGTCTTGTCACACAAAGCGATTGTTAGCTGCATCTGAACAATTTTATGGTTAAAGATATTGAGAGGTATTAAACGAACTGTTTAGGTATTGCGGGTTTGCAAATACAAGAATTGTGCAGCAGTCTTATTTTGACTTCAATTGTTATTAAACTTTGTACAGACTTTAGTATGAAATATTTTGAAGTTATAATATTGGCAAAATCTTGGCTCAAAAAGTATTCCATTCTGAACCTGGACTGTTTTCGATTGCAATTTCTTCGCCATATTTTTCTCATCACGTGGTTAGAAGTAGCGGGTAAAGGTCATGGCATTTTCAGCAACTCTATATTTTAAATAAAGGCCCATGCGGTGGTAATGTCTCGGGCTCCAAACACGTGACTGGATTCCACCGGAGATCCGTCGTGCATGTGGCTCTGGTGCGCGTTAAATCTGACATCAAAGGTCTTTCCGCTGGTGTGATGTAGAAGTTGGTAGGGAGAATGCCAGCTCAAATGTCGTCTTTTGACCACGCTCAAAATTACGAGATCCATTCCAAAGTGGCCCTCTAATGGCTTCAAAACAGGACGTAAATATAACCAAATCTATACTTATCATTATAACTTATTATGACTGCAGAAAGAATATTATCATTCTTTGCGGAAAATTGTATCACTCTTCTTTTATCTCAGAATTCATAGCGATTACAGAAAGAAAACCTTCATGGCAAAACACACGTAGATGAGGAAGTGAACGAAAGAAAACCTTAACTTAAACCTGGGTAATTAATATATATAAAAAGTCAGAGATTGAAGTAACGCTGTCACGTGGTTTGGTTTGGCTACGTGCCAAACTGACTGAGACGATCTGTCTACGCCTATAAATAAACACACCCCTTTGCTCTGCGTCATTAACGAACGCGCAAATCTGATTTCTGTTATGGCGTCAAATAACTCAGACAGATTTTATTTTTATTCATGCTGGATTGAAATAAATTTCAATAAAATGACTTCATCCGTTTAATTTCTTTTTGCCTCGGTAAAGTTATTTATGAAAACGAAAGTTCGTGGCAATTGATTCTTGGCGTTTTTTATATATAAATTGAGCCGCTTTAACAGTTTTTTTTTCTTTTTTTATTATTTTCTTTCAGTATTTATTTATTTTGTATTTGATAATGCATTTTTTTCCTGTTAGTGGATTTTGCCTTATTTTTACTCGGACGAAAGGAAAGTAATTGTTAAGAGTAAGGTTATTATTAAATGAAGGTTAGTGTCAATTGATTCATCAGTTCTGTTTTTCATGTTTGTTTGTTTTTTTAATTTCTTAAGCACTGTGCCAATGTAAATGAGATTTTCTACTATAACTTTCGTTAGTAAATCTGTGAAAATGGGATATGAGATATGTTTGGAGGGCTAATAGCCCGTCTTAGACAGGTACAAATCTTCTAGTATATTAGAAATGAACACTTAGTAAAAAAATCCCCATTAGTTTGAAATGCATGTTTTATCTTAAGCGATTACTCTCCGTACCCGTACAACACAATCGCCTTTTAAACGACTGGAGATTTATCGATGATACAAAAGCTTCCTTGCCTGTGTACTTACATCATGACGCATTCTACGTAAACACGTATTGCTCTCAAGTGACCTATTCATCAAAAAATCACTCACACGCACTGCTACCCACTGAGATGGCAGTTTAATACATTGAGTGATGCAACCGTCATTTTTTATAAGCCAAGAAGGTCGTCTCGTGTGGAAGAATCACGCTTATTTGCAAGCTGCAGCTGACGATGTTCAAATTTACGAACTGAAATGCTGAAGAAGCTTCAACAGATTTATTGCGGTCGAAAGTCAGTAACGGAATCATAAGATTTAGAGTTTACTATTTTCGTTAATAAATATTTATAAAAAATTTTATATTAAAATAGTTACACTAAAGCAGATTTTATTGTGTAGAATTTTCATTATCTAGCTCTTTCGCCCGTAATTGCACATTTCGAAAGTCCTCAAAACAAACTGGTTCAGGGCAGGGCCGGATTTTTAGACGCATTAATGCGGTTCTCGCACGATAGTTCTCCCTCTTTCGCTTCGAATCTTTGCACGACCAAGGCGAGAATTTTTACTGACACTTGAAAATGGTCATGGTGGAATCTTGAATGTATTTTTTAAGTGCCATGATTGTAATATGGAAAATTCTTTATTGAAGAGAAAAGAAGAATGGAAACATAACAAGAATAATTTAGAATTCTACACTGTCTTTGCCTAAAAATTACTATATTATATATATTTGAAATACATTTTTAAATAATAATAAATAATCAGATAATCAAATAGAAGCAGACAAACTATTTTTAAGATTTATGAAATCTGATGACCATAAGTTGCATACGCTCACCAGTTTTCAGGTACATACTATAGATATTCAGTGTGTGTGCTGTTGGTCACAAGGTACTTCCAAACGGTGATCCAGTTAATCCATAAATCCATTCGTTCACTAGCAGGTTCCCGTCGATGTTCATCGCAGCAGCAGTGATGCGTTCCTTCCGTTATATGATGGATTAGTTTAGTTATATTAACCTCCCGTTTTGAAGCAACACGAAGGCTATTCGGGGACGAACCTCGCAATTTTGAACCGCGTCTGGGTGACTGGGTGTGGTCTTCGCGCTTTATACAACTTGTGCCCATTTAAAACCGATGAGCTGACTCTAGTTCAGGGTGGCGTTAGGTCAGTTGACGAGGACGATACCTGAGCTGGCACCCCTTCTACAAACTTCGCACCGCACCAGCGGAATGACGTTTTAATGTACAACAGGCTCACAAACAAGGCGGATCTTCAGTGGAAGCTTCGAACCCGGAATCCTCCGGCTCGAAGCTGCTACATGATGGAAGATGAATTAAAATAAAAGGAAAAACAATTACAGCTTTTCGCTCTACTGTGAGGTAAGAAAAATTTCTTTCTTTTGCGAAGTAGAGATCTGACACTTTTAGTATGGATATATCAGTTAAGAAGAAAATAAAACAACCTTTGATTATTTAAAAACATCTACTTTCATTTTCGGAAATTGACCTAATATGTTTTATAGAATATAGAAATACACTTTAATCTTGAGTTATTCTCTCAAATTAAACAAGGAAGGTTTTTGTTAAAGTTAAAACAGTAAAAAAAAAATTAATTTTTTAAATGAAATTATGATTTTATTGTATCATTATATTCCATAAAAATGCCTAAGATTTCCATTTATAGGATTTAAACAGTAATTCATTCGGAAATCACACATTGAATATAATATTTTGAGAAATGGCGAGTCGTCCGTTAACGCTGCAGAGCTGTAGCAACCCTAAAAGCATTTTGAAAATTTATATTTTCGTTTTCAATATTATTTGGTTATATTTTCACTCTGAGAGTTCGATGACAAACGGAAATGGAGAAAAAAAAATAATAATGAAAATGAAGAAAGGAAATAGAAAATAGGAGAGATATGTGAAGGGGTGGCCCTGGAAACCATCAAAATTAGCTCACTGCGAATAGATAAGTAACATATTGGAAGGAGAAAAGCGACGCTCTCTCCGCTAGTGCTCAGCACTGATTGAACTGAAATTTTCGCAGCTGAGGTTTGGAGCTCGGCCAACTGACGCTGTTTTTTTTTATCTTCCTCCCACCCAAGGCTCGCTTTCGCTCCATTGATTTGCTTTTCTTCGTTATTTTTGGGTTTCGGTTTCGCTTTCATGTTGCGCCGAAGAAAAAACGGTTTAATATATATTCATTTTCCTTTGTTAGAAGGTCGGCAATTTTCTAAAATACATTCAGATAATTACAATTAAAAATTTTGTGCTTCTTAGAAACGGGATTGCCTTTTTCAAAATTGTATTTCAATTGTATTCTCTTAACAATTTTTTCCGAGCATTGCATGTTTCTGAGCTGATGAGCTGCCACTGATTCTGAGGGCAGTTATTCGTTTAAACCGAAAACATTTTAAGCATTCTATCTCTGGAAAACTTTTTCTGATACCATCGTCTCGTCCGGAATTGATGGATAGCTTGAATTTTTGACTTTGAAGTTCTTGGATGGATCAAATCTTTATAGTGGTCTGTCCCCTGGAGGTCTCCAGTCGAGAAACACTCTCGACTAGAACTGCCAAAAATCCGCTGTTGCAAGCG
This sequence comes from Araneus ventricosus, assembly GCA_013235015.1. Classification (NCBI taxonomy): domain Eukaryota; kingdom Metazoa; phylum Arthropoda; class Arachnida; order Araneae; family Araneidae; genus Araneus; species Araneus ventricosus. Next base: position 89,308 of record BGPR01001562.1, read on the forward strand.
ACGTGCTCCTCCAAAAAAATTTATCTAAGATCGGGAACTGTCAAAAATGATGATAGAAGGAAAATTTAATTTCCTGAAATGTCGACATCATTTCACACCTGAAATTTTATTTTCAATAAAAAATTCAAGATTTTTCTGATATTTTGAAGTTTGAATCTAAAAGTGTGTTTTAACCATTAAAAGACACTTTTTTAAAAACTTGAACATTATTTAATCATGAAAACACATTTTTAAAACTTGGACACTGTTTAATCATGAAAAAGAAAAAAAACACTATTGAATGAACTCAGAGACTTCAAGCAAGTTTCAAGAAAAAAATACGCAACAGAAATTTTTGTATCGCAAAAAACAATAAATGATTATATATTAATTTAATTTTTGACATAGAAAATGAATTATAAAAAATTCACAAAATCTGAAGTGCCAGTTTGGAAAAATTACGATAAGTTCCTACCCATCTATTTGGAGCAGCAAATATTCAGCATTCCCTGCAATTATTTCAAATTTTTTAAATATTTTGATAACATTTTCATATTATAATAAGAATAATTTATACATAGAAAATAAAGTATTAAAAAAAGTCACAACATCTGAAAACTAGTTACGAATAGTGCCTACTCATCGTTTTGGAGCAGCAAATCTGCAACATTCCCAACAAATTATTTCAATCTTTTTACCTTTTCGATTTCGCCCCAAATTTAATATATATCTATAATTTTGGTGTAAAAACCCATGCCAAATTTCGTCCATCTAGCTTGTTGCGTTTTTCACCTACCAGGTTCGTAGATCAGTGGCATAGAAACGGGGTGAAAGGGGGTATAAATGCACTGGATAATAGTATTGGGGAAGGGTGCACCATGGAGACAAAATAATAGTGCTACATTGTGAATACAAATTTAATGAAGGACGAAAAAAAATAATACCATACCCCGGGCGCTATTTACTGTTACTAAGTCAGTGGTGATAACTGGGGCGAAAAATTCATATTACGCCCCGCGCGCTACGAGCCTTAGCTACCTCAATGTCACAGACAACCATACAGACAAATGTAATTCAAAAAATGTTTTTTTTCAGACTCAGAGAAGTCTAAGACCTACAGATTTGAAATATCAAGGTCGAATTTTTTCGACGATTACGATACTTTTCCTTTGTAATATGCGAGAATGTAAATACTTTTCCTTTGTAATATGTGAGAAAATAAATACTTTTGCTTTGTAATATGAGAGAAAGTAAATACTTCCACTTTGTAATATGTGAGAAAGTAAATAAGTTCCCTTTGTAATATGTGAAAAAGTAAAATACGTTCCCTTTGTAATATGTGAGAAAGTAAATACGTTCCCTTAATGCGTGAGAAAGTAAATACTTTTCCTTTATAATATGTAAGAAAGTAAATACTTTTCCTTTATAATATGTAAGAAAGTAAATACTTTCCCTTAATGCGTGAGAAAGTAAATACTTTTCCTTTGTAATATGTAAGAAAGTAAATACGTTCCTTTTGTAATATGTGAGAAAGTAAATACGTTCCCTTAATGCGTGAGAAAGTAAATACTTTTCCTTTGTAATATGTAAGAAAGTAAATACGTTCCCTTTGTAATATGTGAGAAATTAAATACGTTCCCTTAATGCGTGAGAAAGTAAATAATTTTCCTTTGTAATATGTAAGAAAGTGAATACGTTCCCTTTGTAATATGTGAGAAAGTAAAAATAAGGTTTTCCCTCCGTGGTTTGTTTGGAATTAGATGAATAGAATCTGTACGTCAGAGGTAAACTATCTTAAGTAACGTTTCACAGGAGAGCCGAAAGAAGTTCTAGAGCGCAATTCTTTCAATGCGCAATTCATTTTTTGAGAGCAGTTGTCTTTTGTTCCTTCTGACCTTCATCTACGACACTTTTCCCATCCGAAGATGCGGTCGAGATAATACAAATACGGAAAAAACATCAAAATCAGCAAAATTGGACTTAAGATAGTTTACCTCTGATGTACAGAAATGAAGCGCACTTTCATCACGAATTCAAGCAACAATGATGTCTCCGCCCATGCATATATCTGTAAGCAAAGTTACTTTCCTGATTTTGAAGCCTGAAATGTTATTTCTGGAAAGTGAAGGAGAGAAAAGGCAGAACGGCTTAAAACGCAGACGTTGGAAGCAAATGGGTGATCGCAAGGTGAAGCCGCGGGGGTGTCTTCCGCCCCATCCATCACGACGACTCACAAGATGAAGTGTCTGCCACGAGTCAATGTCAAGGCAAACACAAGTGTGTCAACAGGATTAGAGGGTAAGCCTGCAGATTCCAAGAAAGCTTTACGAGTGGATTCGGAACCCTAATTCAGTTGCTGTTTTTAAACTAGAGCGCCTGAAAATATGAGCAGCTCTCCGAAATGCGGTCATGTAAGAGAGTTTTGTGGTTGCGATATCTTCGAGGGGTGGTAGTTACGTCAGAATTTTCTGTGTTGGAGAGAAAATAAATTTAATAAAAACACATTTTTATTAGTGTACAAAGACGTATAAATTACTTTATTTCATTATTTTCTGCTATGAAGTCATTTATTTATAATGCATTATTATAAATATAATGGAATCTTGAAATCATTTTTTTTATCAAAATCACTACCAGGTGGTGCCATTCGTGCGGAATCGAAACTTAATTAATCGATTAACTAATAGCTAAGTTCTGAAAATGTTGAAATAGTTTTTGTCACAGGTACTACGTAAGTGTTCAAAATTTTAAAACTCTAGTACACCGGTTCCCAACCTATGGGTCGCGGCCCACTTGTAGTCCGTGGATAGCTTATTGGTGGTCCGCGGAACGCAAGTCACGATTTAAAATCAGGATAAACAAAGTGAAAGTACCATAAAATGAAGAAGACTCGTTAATTGAATTATCATGCGACCAGACTCTAAAATCCTTTTATAGAACAATATCATTGGTCCCGTTGTGAATAAGCGTTCGGCAACAATATCCAGCCATTGCCAAACTTGCGCTGATGGCATTTGATGGGGTTTTCTACCACTTATCTATGTGTTTTCAGTTTTTTGAAACGTAAGTACAGAAACAAACTGAATGTAGAAAGTGACTTGAGACTGAAACTGTAATTTTTTTAATCCAGATTGACTCTCTCGTGGGGGACAAATAATGTTAAAAATCCCATTGAGTTTTTTTTCATTTTGAATCCTAACCGCTTGCTTTTGAGTTTTCTTACATTGTGATAACTAAGTAATAACAATAAAGTTTTTTTTGCTTTATAATCAATACATCTTTAATGCTTTTACATTGAGCTTTACTGACATGCACGTGCATATAATTCATAAATGCATTGAATGTGTTTGTATTTTTTTACTTATATATTTAATCAGTGGACCTCAAAATATTTTTTACACAACAGGTGGTCCGCACAAGCAAAAAGGTTGGGAACCGCTGCTCTAGTACATCAAAAAGTGAGTGAAAAACCGATTGCAAAATTCCATATTTGCAAGCATGAAACACGTCAAGTTAAATTAAAGCATGCAGAAATGGCGATGAAACCTGCTTTGATGCAAATCACTACATTGAAATTTTTCAGGCATACGCATTAACTTGAATTTCTTTGACTTAACATAAATGGTTTTTTTTCTTTTTTCTTCTATTATACAGTGGCGTAGTGGTAAGGCTCCGCTTCGGGACCGGAGGGTTCCAGGTTCGAGACCCGATTCCACCAAAACTCCGGCGTACATTTGCACCAGGCGCATATTAATTATGACATAGAGATCCAATGTCCTCTCGCTGGTGTGGCGCTGAAGTTTGAAGAGGGGGTACCAGCTCAGGTGTCGTCCTCATCATCTGATAGCGGTTAAAAATTACGAGGTTCGTCCCAAAATAGCCCTCACTTTTTTTCATTTCTTCAAAACGGGACAATAATACAACTAAACTATGTATAAATTGTAAAATGTAATTAATATAACTAAACATATGCAGCGAGCTAGACGGATGAAATTTGATATGTAGTCTTTACACCAAAACTGTAAATTTCTATCAAATTTTGCACGAAATCCGTCCACGGAAAGTCGGTTTTTCTGTCCGTCGCATGCACGTGAACACGATAATTAACTCAAAGAGCTAGAAAAGTGAAATTTAGCATACGATTTTGTCATCAAAATTGTAGATCAGTATCAATCTTTGAACGAAATGCATCAAAAGGTGAATTAAAATTTGATTTCCTATAATAATTAATTCAGAATTTTATAAGTAGTATTTATTCTTATGCAAATTTAAGTAATTTATTCCATGCGGTGCATGAGCAATCACTAGTGAATAAAACGCAGCTTTTTTTAAAGGAAGCGATAAGCAAGAAATTCCTCAAATTGCGTCATATGTTGAAAATAGAAAAATCGAACCACTGAAAACAATTGTTGTTGTTGTTGTTAGATGAAGGTTAAAAGAAAATTTTGAGTGAGTTGTCGTTTTCTTTCTTTTTTTTATTAAAATTACCTTTCAGAAGAAATTTCAAACATTCCAGACATAATCTGAGTATAAAAATTCTAGATAAGCCTTATCCTCTTTAGGTATGTCTGACATAAAATGTGCTTGAAAGAGCTAAATTTCGATGTTGCGATTAGTCGTTTTTCAAATATTATCAACGCTAAAAGAAAAAGTTGTCAGAAAATGAACTTGAAATATTCTAAGATGAGACATTTTGACTTTTCTACATTAGACTGTATATTTTTTTTTTCTCTCTTATTTCATTCACAGATGAGACAAAGCAATATTTTGCTTTTGGAAACAAATGCAATGGTAAGTGGGAACTCTCCCTGCACGCGGCTTATCCCAGCCAATATAGTCACCATGCAGGTAAAACCGTTTTACAGAAACCTCCAGATTTTCAGTCATAGCCATGCACGGATGCTAAGAAACGGAAACTGGTGCATCCGTATTGGCAAAATTTGTATGATTATACGAAATGATTACACTTTTAAAACAGGAAAAGCTTTAAATATTTCAAAATAACTTTCTTCTTCCAAAAAGTTTCATCTTTGAATGTTGTATGACTTTTGTCATTTTGTATGTCTTTTACACTTCAATAGTATACTTAATGCTTATACATAAAAAAAGACAGGTTATGTTTTGAGAATTTGTTGCTTATTTCATATTTCGAATAAGAAACAAAGGATTAATTCATGAAATTTTAATATGCAAAATGTGATTATTTTTAACTACAAATGATTTAAAGGTATTTTTTTTTCTTTTTACAGATCAACGTCAACAACAAATCAATTGACATAAAAATGAACAAGGGATTTAGCACAAGAAAAGTGGGGGGGGCGACTCGTCACCACTGTCAAAAACAGCTATATCCCAAGATATTGTGTTGCAGTTGATTTCTTATTTCCTAACTACATTGATTGTAGCTACAGATTTTTTTAATAGTTATTTTAGCTTCGATAATTATTTTTTCGAATATTTTTGTTCTATTTTTTACGTCTCAACGAACTTGTAAGGATGATAATTATTAGTGGTAAAGGAAGGAACGCAAAGACTTATCAGTGGACAATATCACCGATTCTGGCTAGAAATAAAGAAGAAATGAATTTCCCCTCTCTGCCCTGGGACTTTTCAGTTTTCTACCCTCACACTTTTAACTAGAGCCTGGGTAAAAAAAAAATTCATGCGTCCCCCTCATCAATACATGTTTACATATTCATATATATAGCAACTCATATTTTAACCCTCCGCTTATCGCAATATGCAAAGGATACAAAATCTATTTTATTTTATGTTCATTGGATTTTGATAATTTTCCTTTTATAACTATAATAATGAATCCTAATGAAAATGTAAATGAATATTCAATAAGAAAAACACAAATCGTGATGCTCTTAAAGTAGAATAAAACAACAGAAAAAGGACGAACCTAACATGGCATTCGTATCTATTAGATACTGCGACTATCGAAAAGTTAAACATTAATAATTCTTTAACATACTTAACCCATTAACTTCCAGCTTCCTATTTATAGGACAGTTACATTTCACTTCCGTGGCTAAACCGAATGCATTTCATTGTTTCTTTTTTTTTTTTATTTTTCTATGAAATCAATAGATATTCCAAACTTCTAAACAGTTTTCAATAGGCATATACCACCAGTTAGCCTGATTTTGAATACAAAATATCGTCATTTGGAATTTTTTTTTAGCTTAGGACTACGTTCCTCCCATTGGGGCCTCAGGAAGAAAATTGATTCACACGCCAAAACGCCACAAAACTTGGTATGGGAGATCCTCTATATCTCAGTAACTACATATGTTAAAAACGTAACTAATGTCTTATTTTAGAGATAAAGGGTAACAACAGAAGTTACAAAAAAAATTGAAAATCGGAATTGTAGTTCAGCGACTACTGAGTTACAAAGTTGGGCAAAAATACGCATTAATCTATGACGCGATTCTCTATATCTCGGTAACTACATATGTTAAAAACATAACTAATGTCTTATTTTAGAGATAAAGGATAACAACAGAAGTTAGAAAAAACTTACTTAAACATAAAAACTTACGATAAACTTCGAGAAACAAAAGAGTCACGCGAATAAAGTAGTCCTACGCCTTTAACATCTGCGGCTGTTTTAAAAGACATCCTCCCGTCATTTTTTATTTTTCCTTTGATTTATTTTTGAGGTAATGCAAGAAATTAGATAGTGATTTTCATGTTTTGATATTTCACTATATTCTAAAAATCTTTAATGTTTATGTAAAAAAAAAGTTTTCAAAAACGATTTTCTACCGACTTTTTAATATTTTTTTTCCTAAAAGAATAATATAAAAAGGGAAAAAATACTTTTTCACCGATTTTAATTTTATTTCATAGTTAACTTACTCTTGGTGTTTTAAACATAATTTGATGGAAAATTATTGAAATCCATGCTTTAAATGAATTTGGGAGTTAATGGGTTCAGTTGAAGGCATGTTGGAATTTAATAGTTATAATGAGGGGAGGAAGTCCGACGAACGAATGACCGTTTCATCTGGTGGTCAGACGATATCCTAGGGTCACTTAGAGGTAAAGCCGGGCCTGCTCCTAACGGCATCAGTGTTCGGTGATAAATAACTTGACAACAGTATCTTACTACTTTCTTACGCTACGCACAACTAATTATTTGTGCAACTTCCCTTTCGAATATCATCTTGCAGCACAAGGAATCGTGTTCTTATCTTTCCGCTAACTACATTTGCTGTAATCGCATTACTTCAAACGGAATGATTGCAAAAAATTGCATGATTCTTTCAAAGTTGATCGTAAAAAAATAAGTAAAACGATAAGAAATTGTCTCTACTCTTTTTTTATCTGCCCGTGAGAATCAAACTGCAGGGTTGTTTCCTCTTGCGTAAGCTCGGCATGTGATCTGAATGCTTGATATCCTGCTTTGTTTACAGACTTTCTGGCTCGGCTCCGATCATTTATTTCCATGTTTGACTATCCTTTCCTTGTTTACAGCTGACGCTAATCTGCGTCTATCATCTCTTTACCCCTATCGTGCGTTATGGAACTATCTCGAAGCTGACTCGTCATTCCGGCAGCACGTTTTGTTCACTGCTCACTCAGGGTCAGCTGTAGTTCGGGGAAATATCACACTTTGAATGAGAAAGGATATAAGATTAACTTAAGTTTTCGTCACATTCATAATTAAAAACTTATAATTATCGATACACGTTCAATCCTCCTTGTACCAGGTTTAATCCCACCGGGGGGCATCTCAAATATGGGGATGAGAAGTTGCCGTATAAGTAAGCAGGTTCTCGTTTCACTTGTGGGTACAATATTGGTGTGAGATTGGACTACCTCCACGCCGATCATGGGTGGTACTGTTTAACAACGGATTCCCAAACTAGCAAATTGGACGATTTTACACCGGAAAGGGGTGTCAGGCAATGAGTCGTATGAGTGCATTTCCGGAGTTCTTGGTTAGATCACGCTCAGTAAAATGTAAACATCTCCCGTTCCATTCTTCATTTACCCCCTATTTTGATGGCTCCCGGCGCATGCGCAAAAGCGCGGAGGGTTTGGGAATTCGTTGCTAAACAATACCTCTATCTAAAGGGTCTTCGCTGGTGCTGCCCATAATGGAGGCCATAAAGAATTGGCCACAGTCTCCGAATTACTATTTTGCGGCAGCGTAGTCATTCAATCCATCCCGAGTGCTAAGGCAGGGTGGAGTTCATTCTTTGTGGTTATAAGACAGTTAATTTGTTCTGTATTGAATCGAAACAGTTCTAAGCAAAACAGTTAACACAATCAAAACAGTGAGACAAATTTTTTCAAGAAATTATAGTAAGTATTTCATTGGTAGTGTGTGAATAAACTGGTTCTCTAATTCTAAATGTTGTTAATCTTTGACAACTTAAACTAAGTTTTCACTTGCATTTTGGCACCAACTCTGTGCATTTAGTTTGAGGAAAACGACCATTTATAAGAATTGCCACACTATAATACATATTAAGATTTCTTTGTTAAAGCATTTCCTGCTCATGTAATAAGGGTTGAGACAAAATATATATTGTTCAAATACAGCAGGACAGAAGGAATACTTTGAGAAAATTAACTCTCTTTTAACTACATAGAATTAACTTCGCCTTGTCTTAGCCCCCGGGATGGACTGAATCACCAGGCCGCCGCGAAGGAATACTTTGAAGAGCTCATGGATAATTTCAAGAAGATTATCCACTTATAATTAAAGATGAGAGATTTCGAAGAGATCGTACGCTATCTTGCTAATATGCAAGCTATATTCGTATTTCTTTCCAGCAAATCGGGATTATGTGTGGACCTTTCTGCAATTGATGTTTTATATGTTTATATTCATTTTTTGGAGCATAAGATATTTAATTAATTTTGAAAACGTTTTCATTCGTTTTCGAAATTTTAAAAGTTTCCAGCATTTCAAATACGCATCTTCACTACAAGATTGCATCCCACTTTTATGTGATGTTCTCAGTTAGTTGATCCATATATGAACTATATGCTGTATATCGAACTAGTGAGTAAAAATAAACTGCATACGTCAAACTGAATAGCGGAAAAATAGTTTCATGATCATCATAAAAATTTAATAATATTTTTCTTCAGCTCGATCTTTAAAGCGAGTTTGGTGGTGGTGGGGGTTGTTACAAATTCCTACAGAATGTATTTTTAAAATTAAAACGCCATGCAATATATTTAGGAATTAATGACTAAATTTTGGACTTGATATAATATTGAAGTTTTTACTTTGTTATGAAATTGATAAGAAAATCATAACAGAATAAAGTATAATTTTCTTTGAAAAATAATCAAAATAAACTTTTAAAAATAATATTTGAAAACCAACAAAGAAAGATCATGTTAGATAAATACGTCATTCCAAGGGTATCAAAATGTAAATTTTTTGCAGCAAATAGAACATATTTTTTCATTTCTCTGTTATTTGCAATGTTAAAGATACTAGCAATGAAGTAGAACACTGGTGAATTCAAATACTAGCACGGGCCAAAGAACAGGATTCACGTGGACGAAAAAAGAAATAAATCACTGTTAGTGCCGAGGAATTGGTGCGTCGCTGAAGACATCTAGTAATTAGTCATTGGCAAATGTTATAGTTCGTTATTAATAAATAGAAAATCGCCTGTCATGGTAAGACGGGTGCAAATTGCCTCTTCATTGAAAGATTTCCCGTCAAATTTGACGTATTTAAATAGATATATATGCGATAGAAATGTTTAACATTGATTGAAAACAAATAAAATAAACACGTGTTTTATGACAGGAAATATTTTTTATTTACATATTTCTTTATTCAAAAAACCTCTTGGTAAACAACATTCCGTGTGAAGTATTTTTCGTTGTTTAGTATTTTTTCTTGTGCTTCAGATGTCCTTGTGTAAATTTTTAATGTCGCCAAAAAGTATTGTCAAATTGTATCATCACGATTGCAATAAATAATCAGATGCATCGTGGCGTCGAAACTATATCACGCGCATGATATACTACTGACGCGATTTACTACTTTCTATTAAAAAAACGGAAATTAATTTGAAATATTTGATTAATATAATTTAGAATTTCTCGGAAACTATTGATCATAGCGAGATAAATTTTATATCAATCGATAGCAAATTTTATTTCACTATTTTAGAGTTATGAAATTTGAGATTAGAGCGACAATTACTTTTTAAAATTTAAAATTACTGAAATTTAGGTGCTCTAAAATAATGCTGTTTAACGTCTGACAGTGCTATGGCGCGAATTTTATTGTTGGTGACGTCAGAGCGTTACCGGATCAGTGAGAGACAGATCTGGGCTATTATATTAGTAATAATGCATAATTAGGAGTTTTAAAATTAAACTACGAATTTTTTGCTAAAAATTTTGTTACATACTGTCATGGTTGCTGGGCCGCAAAACTATTTGTTGTTGGCCGCATGCGGCCCTCTAGTTTGAGACCCTTGAAGTAGAAGGAAGTTGATGCACAAAACGGTAAACGCAAGCAAAGGTTTATTTACACAGTGGACAGAGGCTAATCCAAACTTTCTTTATTCGATATTTTATTTCTTTATTTTTCAGCAATTCGAATTTTTTTCTCTACTCCCTTGAATTTCCAATTAAAATTATGTTAAAATATCGTCTTCAATTTTTTTTTTTTTCATTCGGAGTCAAAGTTCATTTTTTTTTTCTGTATTGGTTTTGTCAGCTAAATACGACCGTGCATTGTGTCCTGAGTGATTGTAAGCCACAAAGGGGTTACCCCCGGCCTACCGAAGCGCACAGGGAACAACTGAAGCACGGTCGTCTCGACAGCAGTCGGAACTAAGGTTGGATTCCTAACGGCCACCATTGGTCACAGCCTAACCTCTCCCGAAGGAGGTACGTCCCGTCATAGGTGAGGGATAATTCAGCCCCCACCATTTCTGTATTGCCAGGAGAAGCGAGAACCCGCCTAATTATCCGGCGACTTCTTATCTAAGTACTAGTGAAGCCCCCCCCCCCCAAGGATCTGGGTGATGGTAAGCGAATAATTTTTAAGCCCCTTAATTCACTCGATGACTCTACTGCCGTATTATGTATTCAACCAACAAAATTCTCAGTCTTTTTTTTAAAAAAAACTTCGAACCGTTAGATTTGAAGTGTACTGTCAATTTTGAAGTTTTATCGTTCAACTGTTACATTCAAAGTGAAATTATTATTTTTAAATTTATTAAAAAATTAATTATTATTACCTTATTCGCCAAAATTACTTACTGTTTTTTCATTAATTATGTGTTATTTATTAAAACGGGTAAATATTAAAAATAAATCTTTAGTACTATTTTTAGCTTAATGATTGTCATTTTCTATTTCTGTATTCAATTTCAAACCCATTTTATCATTCACATTTTTGGATAAACCAAATTTTTACTGTGGTCCCGTCCGTCAGCATCGAATAATACTTGTGCTACGAATAGAAAAATTATATTTTTGAAAACTTTAATAAATTTCTAACTTGCTGCTTTTTCTGCATCAAAACTAAGCGTTCTAATTCAGTTGTTCGACTGTTCCAAACACGAAAATCAATTTCATCAGTCACTTAATTAATGAAAGATGATTAGAAGTTTTATTTAGTTATTTTTATTAGACGTTATTATTTATTTATTATTTTTATTATAATATTTGTTTATTTATTATTATATTTATTTATTTATTATCTTATTATTATTTAATTTATTATTATTATATTTTTTTATTTTTTATTATTTTATTTATTTATTATTTTATTATTATTTTATTTATTTTTTTATTATTTTATTAATATTATATTTATTTCTTTATTTATTGTTTTATTATTATATTTATTTAGTTATTTCTTATTCATTAGAAATTTATCTATCATTTATTTTTAATTTTTAAAATCTCTGTTTATACCAAAACCCCCCCCCCCTAATTTAAAATACCATTTTAAATAATTTGAACGAAACTGTAATAAACTTATTGTACATAGATCACCAAAGATCGGCTGTATCATCAATAGATCATGTAACACGTATTTCTTGCCATTCTCTAGAATGGCAGAAAGAGATTTGTCAAATTACACAACTTCCCCCTCAAATGTTGGTTTCTAATATTTAGAATATCGATTATTGGTGTTAAAATTAAATTCTGCTGAAATGTATCGATTGCTTTAAGATAAATTTGAATCATAATCTAAAGCTTGGGGTGGGGGCGTGTTAATGCATAAGATATCAATTACTGATGTTTAAAATTAAATTTTATACAAATTTATCAATTATTTTAACATAAAGATCATATTCAGGTCTCTTTAACTCGGAATAATGATATACCGCATTTTTTTTTTCTCATGGTGTTAGTGAAAGTCGTCATTAACTATAATATTCCAACTACGGATGAGCTTGCATACTGTTATACAATATACATCAAATGTTCTGTAATTTCATAAAGAATGATATAGGAATTTAAATTATGTGATATGTGCTGTCACTTAGTGAGAACGGCACGTGTATTGGCACAAGTCCAAAATAAAGGACAGCCCTAGAAGGTAAATATAACAAGAAATACTTTTCAGAACTGTTACAATTTATCAATGATTCGAACAAGAAATACTTTTCCAAAATCAAATATTTTGTCACATAACATAACAGAAATACAAATCATCGAGTGCAGCTATATTCTACCGAACTACAGATACAAACGAACAAAGCCATACAAGTCATCTTATTTTATTTTTTTCCAGAAAATCCCCCATTTCCTTGGCGGAAAATCCGCTGACCCTGCTAGCCTCAGGTACTTTTTCCTGGGAGAGCTCATTGTTATTTTTTTCGTCCCTTTACGCTCGTACACGTAAAAGCGGGAATACATCCAGTAATTCCGCCAGCCAATCAAAGTGAGGATTGGGTGAAACGTGGATCAATGATGCCTCAATGACGTCATTCAAGTCACGCTCTCGAGCACCGCGTGATGCGTTGAGACGTGACGTCACTTCATGAAGAGTAATGGAAAAGTCGATATCCCAATCAGAACTGGAACAGGGTTGCCGGCAGGTTTGCCATGGAGGAGGCGCTAGTGCGATGCGTTTGGCGACTTTCTGCCAATCAGGTAGATGTGCTGTGACGATCGATATCGGTAGGGTGCTTGCCTGCTGCTCTCACTCCACTACTGATAAAATAAGATATCGTTTTTTTACGTCTTGCTATTGAATTAACCTGAATTAGATATTTTTAGGTCTCAGTGTTTGACATTTGAAGGTAATGGCTCATGTCGGGAAATGCCATTTTGTGGTGGTAATTTCTGGGACTGGGGAAGATGTTAGTAGTGATGCCATTTAAGATGGTAGAACTTTACAACAAAAGAATTTCTGAATATCCGATTTTTCGCTGTAATTTTGAAGATTTCTCTTAGAATTAATTAAGTTTCAATCGATGACAGTTGTTCCAAGATTATTATTCTACAAATAGCATATTCAATTATAAATATTTTTGTCTTTAAACGTATTACAAACTTTAAAATTTTCCTACACAAACTCGCATGATTTGTAAATTATTCCTTATCTTTGGGCTACAGAATGTCTTATGATTACTAAACCAGTTTTCTGTCCGCAGTTTAAAAATTGACGATTTAAGTGTAGATAAAATTTAATTTCTTGATATACTATTAAACCTCTTTACTTCTATGCATCGAGAAAGCTACCGCCCCAAAGCGATGAACAACAAAATGCTATAAATTACTTACTTTTGACATGATCTACTTTTTGGTTAGATGTGATCGTCATTTTAATATGCTTATAATGTCAGACAATATTTATCTATTTTAAAATATAAAAAAAATCCAATTTTAAATAATTAAATATCATTTAATAGGAACTACAGCACTTCTATTATAGTAGCCATTCTTGAGTTTATGTATGTATATTTCCTTTTCCTTGAAGTTTTATCATAGGGCAAATAAAAATAAAATTTAATCCTTATTATTGGACATAATGAGGTATTTTAGATTAATTTATTACAGTAAATAAAAATTAAAATGGCTACATTTATTGCTACAATTCTCATTGATTTTCCTTTCTTTTTAAGGAAATTTGCGATGAAATGCTCCCATTTAAATTTTGCTCCGAAAAATAAATCTTTTGGTTTTTACTGTCGTGGTATTTGAATTGAACTCGAATGAAATCACTGTTTAATTAAATTTATTAATAATTAAATAGCACGATGTGGTGGATGGTTGATTGGTTAGATTTTTTTGGCACAAAAGATCTAGCTATGCTGTGCCTATCGAATGGTAGGTGCAGCCAAATGATGTAAGATCAATAAAAAATTTCTTGAAAAATTATACATGAAATTCTAGAAGCAAAACAAGTGTATAAAAATCGAAACATTCAGGTAAAAGAAGAAAAGATTATGAAAAGTGTAAAAAAAAGAGCATCAAGATCTCAAATACGATAGATGGTAAAATTTCTGAAGTTAAAGTCAATAAAATCTATATAGAATGCAGAAAAAACAATGGTTTGTAAAAATTTAAAAATATTGGGCTGTGGGTCAATGTGTTGGCAGTACAGAGTAGTCGACATACCTTCGAATACCTACTAAGATTCTTCTTTTCAGCATTATGAAAATGCTGAAAAAAGAATCTTAGAAATGAATGCGGGTGAATCGGGACCAGCGAAAAAATGACCTCCCCCTCTATTCCAGCACTTTGCCAATCCGGTCCCTCCAGCAGTCAGGCCTTTTCAGAAAGGCGTGTGAAAAACATGAAAGGGAAAACAGGTTGCTATTTTAATATATTTTGTGCAATAAACATATATTTTTCTATTAAAATGTTTTTTTAAAGTGATAATGTTTATATGCCGGATATTGTCTGTAAACTACGAAAATTTAAAATTAATTGAAACTTTAAAATTGTTCCTCAATAATTTCGGAGCATATTATCGTACAAAAATCATTTTTGCATCAATTTGAAATTCAAAAATTTAGTTTTTCATTGATATCAATTTTATTTCCATACAATTTTTTCTCTAATTAAAAAAATATTTAAAATCCTTTTAAAACTGTTGTACAATAATGCTTTTCATTGCTTTAGTTACAGCGTTTTTCATGCGTGTTGCTCCGTTGTTAAATACGTTTTTTATGTGCACATTATTGTTGCTATAATTATAAGAAAATTTTCAAAATATTATAAAGACAGATGAAAAAAGCCATCTAGACCATAATTTTAAAACATTTCGAAGCCATGTTTCGAACTAGATGTTTGAATCTCCTTTATTTTATTTTTTAAATAAACCTCCACTAATTTGGCGCTTTCTTTCATCAGACAGTCCTCTGGTCTGATATCTACCGGGTTACTAAAGGGATACTGTACTAATGTAGATGAAGTTCTAACGAACGATATACTAAAGATGTTTCTCTGCATTTGATTTTTCTGTTTAAAAAATATAAAACAATTTAAATGCAATAATTATGTTTCGTAAGGGGAGTCCCATGACTCCTTCAGTCGATCACCTTGAGTAAAATATTATCCAATACGCCAATCGATAATGATAATAAAACTAGAAAATCACCCTTCATGGTATGACGGGTGCAAATTGCCTCTTCATTCGAGAGATCTCCCGTCAAATTTGACGTGTTTAAATATATATATATATATGTGTGTGTGTGATATTTTAATTTTTTAACTTTCCTAAATAATCTTAACGACACCTCATTTTAAATACTTCTACTTTCATCATAATAAACGCACTACAACTTTCTTTTCAAGTCACGAGTTTCTAAAGGGGAAATTCCCTCTTCTGGGTACTTAAGCGTTCTGCGCATTCATTTCTGCTCTTTTTCACGCCAGCATGTAAGCTTTCAACAACAACGCGCCGCTCGGACATAAACTTCTGAATACTGGTCATGCAGCTACGTAAAAATTAAGTACTTTACCTATGAAGAAATAATGTAATGCCTGAATAAAAGAAGATTTAAGTAAATATTGGCTCTTCCATGATCAGAATGGACTGCATTTCACCTTTTTAAAGCCTGATCTTATATATATGCGAGAGAAATGCTGAACATTGGTTGAAAACAAATAAAATAAACAGATGCTTTATGACAGGAAATATTTTTTTATTTACATATTTCTTTGTTCAAAAAACCTCTTGGTAAACAACATTCCGAGTGAAGCATTTTTCGTTATTTAACAATTTTCCTTGTACTTCAGATGTTTTTGTGTAAATTTTAACGATGCCAAAAATATTATCAAATTATATCATCACGATTGTGCAATAAATAATCAGATGCATCGTGGCGTCCAAACTATGTCACTCTCATGATATACCACTGACATGATTTACTACTTTCTATTAAAAAACGGAAATTAATTTGAAATATTTGATTAATATAATTTAAAATTTCTCGGAAACTATTGATCATAGCGAGATAAATTTTATATCAATCGATAGCAAATTTTATTTAGAGGTATTAGAAAGACAATTACTTTTTTAAATTTAAAATTACTGAAATTTAGGTGCTTTAACAATGAAATATTGCTGTTTAGCGTCTTGCAGTGTTATGGCGCGAATTTTATTGTTGATGACGTCAGGGCGTTACCGGATCAATGAGAGACAGATTTGGGCTATTATATTAGTAATGATCTGACAAAATTAAAATACAGAGAATGAAGTTGTAATTATCGCGTTAAAATTCGCTACTGTATGACAAATCAGTAAAATGCGCATGAGTGTATTAAATACCTATGAATTAAATTACTTGTTAGCGAAATACAATAACTAAATTCTTATTTCTGATCCCTCTATATCTAGAAGCTTAAAACCTTTCTGTTGATGGCAAACTCGTTTGGCTCTCCAAATTGGAGCAACAGTAATGTTATCATTCTCTTTATACTATTATCAAAAACATCTGGTCCCAAACCGAAGTATTCAAATGTACACAAAAAGATTCATTTAGTGTGATCACTACATCGCTTAATGTTATCAGTTTTCAAGTAGAGAACTGAATTGAAATTTTACAAGCTGTTTGTGAGCAAGACCAAGCAATAAACGTTGATGATTTCGACGGGGCGAATGTGTTGAAGAAAACCCTCCAGCAAACACCGAAATGAGTCAAGCACTTGATATTTTGAAACGCGGTGTGAAGCATCGTTCAACAAATTTTAAAAAAACAAAACCAGTACGAACAATGTATAAGTGAACTCTTAAGAAATAATTGCCGACTAGCAACAATTAATGAATTTTTTAAATTGTTATTTTTTTAAATAAATTATAGATAGGCCTGAGGTAAGTGGGGTTTCTTTACCCTTGATGTGATAAAAATATAGTTGATTTTACCCAATTTGGTTATTGTTATCAATCGTTTAATGTTATCAAAATTCTCAAGTCCCAAAGTGATCACATTAAGAGGCAGCTACTGTATAAAGCAAAAAATAATATTTTTCTGCCACTGTGCTTTCACATAAAGATTCCGCGCTGCTTTCTCTTTTGACTCTACTCATGGTGTGGCATGAATTCATCGCCAGTGCATGTTCTGAACATCATATTTTAATTTCATTGATGTAAAATGCTTTAATCATGATTATGAACCTATTTTAATGTTGAAACAAAAGAGTTTTTTAACCACAGTTGTGAAGCCGTTCCCTATCAATGCAATGTCGAAACAAAAGAATTTTCAAAACAAAATTAACGGATGATCTTCGAGAGGAAAAGAGTCGATAGTTAACGCATTTTTCAAGTATTTTATATAACATTAACATATTTTGGAGCGCATTATTAAGCCAGCATTCCTTCGGTAACTGGTACCAGAGTCGATAAAATCGATATCGATGCCTGTTTATTTAATACTATTAAAATGCAGAAAAATTTTAAAATCTGGCTTTGAATGTAAAGCTTTTGGTCTTACCCACTGTTAGTTGAAGGCAATCTCTGAGATCGCGTGACTATATTTCTGCGCTTCTCTTAGAAATCAGTTGACAATGGATTTCGAGTCTTTTTTGCTAGGTTTGTAGACGTCGAAGAATGCGGATTGATGAGGTTTGGGCTTGCTTCAATCACCTATCGCCAAAGCCTGAAAACCCTAATTTTGATCTCTCCGATCGCCTCGCCTGAAAAAAAGTTTTAAGTTTTTCTTTTCTCTTAACTTTTTTTAACTATTTGTTTACGTATTTTAAGTTGCATGTTATATTAGTAAGTGTTTAATACAAAGTGGATTTTACATGGCGAGTGAATTTCCTTTAGTGATATTGAATGATGCGCAGTTATTGGTAGTACTTTTCTCCTAGTTTCAAGACGGCTTCTAAAAAATAGTCTTTACGATGAGAACGATTTCTAAGATGGATGGTTTAGAAATACTTATAATATAGAATTTGTACAAAAATAAGTTTATGTTAGGTATTCAACTATAAAAATTAATGATGAAGAATACTACAGATATAAAAAAGCATGTGATCCGAGAGATCCCCACGCCTAATAAGAGGCATATAATAGGCGCATCTAACGAAGGGTTAAGGAAGGTAACTTTTTGAATATCGTTTACAGCACAACTCTTTTCTGAATTCACGAACTGCCACTGCTGTGGACCTTAAGATATTTCATTATTCAAGAAAAAAGATTTCTATTTTTTCCAGTCTTCACCAAACTTTTAATGCAAATAGGACCAATCGACATCACTGACACCTTCTTAATCCAGTGCTTCATGTTATAACAAACTTCATTGAATGCCTGAGGACATAAGTACTAACACATATATTCCTGGGTATATGATGGAAAACTATGTACTATATATCCTATCACAATCGCTAAATCTAACTACAAAGTTTGCATGAGTAACGAACATTAGTTTCATAGAGTTGAAATAATTGTGTATTCCTATTCAGTTTTACTCACTCCTATACGAAATATACTGAAAGAAGAAAAATTGGACCCCGGCAATTTGATGAACTCCACTATTTAGATATCCCTAAATACGAAAACCCATTTTTAGAATTATGTCTGCTTGTAACATGATACTCAAAAACCCAGTGGGCGGAGGAAATTAGAAATATGGTTTTATTACTAGAATGACAAATCTGTATCAAATTATGTATCAAGTCCGTCAGTGGGTTGACTGTCTGTCGAAATATAAAATCGTGCGCAAATGTACGTGATAGCTAAAAAACGCAAAGAACTACAAAAATGAAATTTTGTATGTGCCCTTGATATAAAAATTGTGTGTCTGTATCAAATTTTGGACCCAATCGGCCAGCGGGAAGAAATAAAACGCGTAAAATTCTTTTTACTATACGACAAAGCCAAGCACAAAAGATGCCATGTTGGGTAAGCGAACGAAAAAATCTGGAGCAGAACTCTCCGCTCGTTATATCAGTTCTGCAAGTTTAGATAGATGAAATTTAGCATTATGCCAAACAGATAGTTATGCCAAAATTTAAGATCCTTCTAGGGGTGTAGTGGAATTGGAACGCCGTTCCAGCGCTGAATTTTTTTAAATGAGAAGTAAGTAAGAAAAAATTACAAAAACCTCCTTAAAACAGCGAAATTTTTGTCTCTCAGGTTAGAGTATTTCAGCACTACTTAATTTGAAAACTACATCACTGGATCTGTCTCCAATTTTGGACAAAATTCGTAAAAGGGTCGACTGTCGGCTTGCTTGCTTGTTCTTATGTATGTGAATAAGATAACTCCAAAACACAACAAGGAAGGAAAATTAAATCTGTTATCTGGTCTTAATACTAAAATGTTACAGATTTATGCCCAGTTGTGGATATAATCGGCCAACTCGAGAGAATGTCGTAAATGCAAACTCGATTATCTTTACATCTATAAAACTAAGCATAAAACGCGCAGTTATGAGTCAGTATACGAGAAAGGGGATGGAAGAATATTCTCAACGGTTTTACTAATGTTGTTATAGAAAGTCAGAATTTAACGAGCACGAGTTTCCATTTGATATCCTGTAGTTAAAAGCCGTTACGCTGCAGTTACTTTTCCACGGAATTTTTGAATCATACCACGCTGATACCTTTGATCTAAATCTTCACTAAGTCAGTGTGTCATACGACAGTAAATTATCTTTCCAAAACATTGCAGACGTGATTGCTTTTGTTTGCTCACTTACATATCAGGTGAAGGTAGTCGACAAACAAGGAAGATAGTGATTTCTAATCTGATACTGAATTGCTTGGTGCCACGTGGCTCAGTTAGTAATAGATGCGTTTTTATGAGCCTTTGATAGAATCTCGCAGCCTTCAACTCTCACTATTCCTTAGTAATCAAAATCAAATACGTGAAGTTGGTTTCGAGGAAATGAATATTTACGGCTTTTTACAGTAAAAGCGGTCGAAATATATGAACTATACGCATATGGTTTTGGCAAGGCCGGCTTAACAAATTTGAGCTCCCAGGGCTAGAGTTATTTGGCGGCCCAAAGAAAATATTTGCCTATTAAAATAACTGAAGAACAGAAAGAGACGGAAAAAATCCCTTGTTCTCTAATTAATTAATTGCCCTGCAATTTGGCAAAAATTATTTAAAATTATCATTAAATAAATATTTTTCGTTCAAAATTAAAATAAAATATTAAATTAGCTACCCCTATAGCTAGGGTTGCCATACGTCGCCTATATACGGAACTGTCACCGTATTTCACTATTCAGTCCCGTATTATTATTTGTCCCGTTTTGGTTCCGTTTTCTCCCTAAACTCTGAGTGATACACCGACCGTTGATATTATTTTTCTCTTAAGAATATTTGGAGAAAAATCATAACAACCAAAACTGCGAAGCATCTATGAAGTTGGGTATTGAAGAGAAATGGCTGAAGTGTTTTGCAGATACAAAGTATATTGATCAGAAGTCATTTCTAATAAAGCTATGCGACTACGTATTTGCCATTCCAGCCCACAGTGCATGTGTGGAGAGAATATTTTCCCTAATGTCAACTTAATGTTGGACGAAAGAAACAGGTTGTCAGTGGAGACCAGTGAAGCGATTTTGATTTCTCATTATAATTTTCAAATGACTTGCGCCCAATTTTATAATTATATGGAAGAAGAAAATGGTATGATTGAAATTAAATCAAATTTGAAATAAGTCTGGACTAAAAAGGATTAGCCTTGCGTCTTTTTTTATTATTTTCTACGTGTTCATTTTATTGCATTGCTTAGACTTTATTGATTTATCAGAGTAAAATAAACCATTGCCTACCAACTTTTTACATGTTTTACTTATTTAGCACTTAAACGTCCCGTACCAATGCTTGGAAATTATGGCAACCCTAGCTATAGCCCAATTAGCCCATTATATAAGGCGGCTCTAAGCTTTGGGAAAAAATTAATTAAATTTTTTATGTGACACATTCAGCTTAAAATACCTCAAATTTCTGTTCATCAGCTCAACTTTATTTAGAAAGATTGGGAGGAGATGGAGACTTTCGTCAGTAAGGAGTGTAAAATAATGAATAAAAATTAACTTATTTTAAAATAAAATGTGGTTTTCTTGGTGAGACTTAAAGAATTATGAAATTGCAAAACTGAAAGCGGGAGAAAATATTGCCAACAGATAAATATAAATAGCATTCAGAACTAAAAACATCTTCTGCCTTGGAAAGGGAAAGATTTTAAGCAAAGCAAAAACCCATTTCTTTGAACCATTTATTCAATTTCGTAAATTGCATACCTCAATCAAATCTTGAAACTATTCTTTTTTCACTAATTTTCTCTATCTGGCTGATTTCTTTGAAACTTAGCTAAAAGACATTCTTCATGTTATAATACATTTCATCAGTCAATTTAGTAAAATATATAGAAATTTTAATACTTGGTTCTGAAATATAAAGTTTCATTTTCGATGAGCATCTCAATAGCACTGCACTGATGAATTAGAAGTTTTTTAATGTTTTTTTTCTATTAATTTATCACAGCGTTCATCATATTATCGCTGAAGTGTTAAAAAATTCTAATAACGTTGATTAGTGCTGTGTGTTACACATAAGATTTGATTTTTATGTTGAAATCTAGAATACTACACATCCACTCCACTGAAGCATTCCAACTCTTCCATCGCCAACATAACGCCAAGAAACAAGGTCGCTGCTAATGAAACGTTGTTAGGACTTTGGGAATTTCATATGCCTTGGCGAGGATAGGTTTTTAGAATGTTACCTGTTATTTCTAATTAATTCAAATTTAACTAACCTTAAATTAGTTCTAATATCTTTGTTAATTTCGCGTTATGAAGCGTATTCTGCATCCCTTTCTTTGGCTGGTTTCGAAACAGTCTGAGTGACATTCTTTGGTTGCGAAATAAGTTCATCAAAGATTTTTATTAAATCTGTACAAAGACTTTCTTCTAGGAAGAAATCTAACGGTCACTTTGCCTACAAATTTAATACAAACATTTACTATTTAAAATTAGCATATAATACCTACATTTAATATTTAATTTATTACATCTAGTAATTAAATAATTTATTAATTATCTACTAGTATCGAGTAGATAATTAGCAAATTCATTATGAAAATTATACACAGACATTAGACTTGGAAACACGATATTCTGTCGCCAAGTTCGAAACACTTTCGTCAACTGTCAAGGTCTTAACCGAGCGAAATCCGATATCAAATTTGGTGAGATATCGTTAGAAAAAAAATCAAGTTTTGCAACCGCACCATGTTTTGAAAGTCTGATTAAATAATTTTCTAAAATATTTAACTGAAATATTAATATGACCGATTTCTTTCAAACTTCTCATGGCACCTGAAATACTCGGAAAATAACAGCTGCTGTAAGAGGTTTTTGATAGAATCTACAACTCAATATAGAGAATTACATAAATGTTTATTTGAATCAGTAAAAATAAAATAGTTTCAATACATTAAACTTGAATTTAATACGTTACATTTTTTTTTCTGCTTGCTATGATGCAGAGTTCTCACGCATTAGTTTGCGTTCATCTCTTTATGAAGCTTGCTTGGGTTTTTGGTGGTAGATTTAGGCTTTTTCAGAGGCGATTTTGATCTTTTCGTTTCTTTGTCAGGAGTCTTCTTTTTAGATTTCTTGATGACGTATTTTCCGTCCGTTTTCTCCAAATGACCAGTTTCTAAGAGCCTGCTCAAAATCAACTTGGTCTCAGCTTTGCTGGATAGTCCACCTTGCTTGGAGTCCAAAAACTTCTTTATGTGTTGGATGGTCACACCGCTACTGCCTTTGCCATTTGTAACAGCCATCAACATCCATCTGCGAATTTTGGCTTTTTCAGCTGTCGATATTGCCATGATTTTGAACAGGGCTTGTAATTCGATTAATTAAGGATAATTATAAGACCTTTTGAAAAAGAAGCTATTGATGCGTCTTTGAAATCCGATTTAAAGATTGTACAACTTGATTTGAAATGTTAATGCAATACACGCGAGAAATTTAAATCACGTTTTGGTTGCACGGACTACTGTTGAAAGATCATTTAGGCAAAACTTTAAAATAGTGCGAGCTTAAAACAAAATGATCAATTGCTAGCGAAGGTTCTTTGTAGTAACCGTTGGAAACATGTATGCTGTTAAAATAGGCTATCTCATAGAATCAGAAATTCATATAAAAGGATTGCAACGCGTGATAGCAATCACAACCCAAAAGTGTTCAAAAAGCAGGTGTACTCGCCTTAGAAACAATGTAGTACGTCGGATTAAATCAGACCGTTGAAGTTACAGTTAACCTTAAATATATTCGCAGTATTTTTTACGTCATATTATTTGTTACTGGTGATAAATTCCAAGGAATTAAAATGAAATAAAATTTAAATGATAACAAAGTGTTTGGACATACTTTCGTGAAGCAAGAACACAATTTTTCATTTTAATCTTATAAAGCAAGCTGAGATTACTTTAGTAGTCATTTTGCTTCGTTGTGTTTTGTTGGCAGTTCGAGAACTTGGTATACCTAGGTTAACCAAATTCATTTTTGCACGTATTGATCTAAAATATCAAATCAGACTACAGGTCTTTAAAAAATTATCGAAATAGCTAATTCATTCAAATAATTAGCGAAAGATTACAGTTCAATAAAATATCATGCTATTTAAAAAGAAGCTATAATCTTTCTATGTAAAATAATTTCAAGATATTAAATTAGGAAAATGTGAATAGTCTAAGTATAATATCTCTTGACGGAATTTTGCTTAATGATAAAAAATATAGCACCATGAACCTTCCGAAAACAACCAAGCTAGCAATGAGGACGCCAGAGAAAAGCCGTTCACAACAAAGTTTTAAATTATGTCTGCAGTAGTTTAAGGATTAAATTATTTCTGCAATCTACAAGTAATGTTATCGCTTCATTTAACAGAACTGCAGAAAAATTGTTCTATTAACTGGAGCTCTTTAATCACCTTTAAAACAATTTATTTCAATTTTAGTGAAATCTCTTCTCTTTGAATAGTCAAAATGTTGACTGATAATTTTATTCTTCTTCAACTGAACACTTCATTTCTATCGATAAACTGGATCCTTTTTTCATTTATTCAAACCTCAACTTCCGTTCCTTGCCACCATTTTTCCACATTACTTTCTAAGTTTGCCCATCCTCCTCTTCAACTTTCTCTAGGAGTCCTATAGGAGCAAACTTTTCAGGCTTCCAATATAAAACAAGTGAGTTTAATTACGCATGCTTCTATACGTTTCGAATTGAGCTCCTTGATTTCTTTGAAAATAGGACAATTAATTTTGGACAAGAAAAAAATGGCAAATCGGATAACTAAAGTTGGACGGAGGGAGTTTTTCAGTCGAGTTCTCGGATAAAAAGTTTTTATGGTCTAAACATAATAATCTTGAATTTTTTTTAATAGACCAAATTTGCGTTGACTGTGCTGATATTTCGAAATCTTCTTTACGGATAGGAAATGTTTCAATACTTGCTCTGACAGAATAACGTAGCCTAGAAGTGGGCAAGAGGATGGCATAGATGCTCGGAGTTCCAATCTAGAGGGACTCGGCGGTGACAAAATGTTTTCGTATATTTTACGTTTTTATAGGCAGAAATCAACAGATGAAATGGAAAGGGCTTGAAAAGTATAAACTATGTCCCGAACCCTATTTATCCTCGCTACGCCACTGAAGGGTGTCGAGCATTTATCCCTTCTTAACAATATTTTTTATTCTTATGTTTTCATGAGATAAATATAAATATCTTAGCTCGTCGAGGAAGTGATTAAATCTTTAAAAATAACGAAAATATTAATAGAATAGGTGAACTTATTATGCAGTTTGAACTAGGACTATGGAACTTAAACATAACTGCTTTTCAAATGAAAAATATAACACCGGTTTTAGCCATGGAAGAAAGATTTATCTACTTCTAAGCGCAATTTTTTGTTTGAAAGTTAGCAACTGGACTTTAAATAGCAAATGATGCGAAATAAAGGACTAAAGTCTAAAACAAGAAATTGTGTATCAAGAAAATTGTTACATTTATTTGCATGACTTTAAAAAATACGCAATATCCCAATTTAAATAAATTAATAATAAATCTCTGCGCAGTTAAGTAGTTTTGAAACCACAAAAATAAATAGGATTCTGATCACACTTATTCTGGCGTGCGCTAAAGGATTTCAACCTCTTGTCGTTAGTACATTAGTTTTATCAAGACAAAAATGTAAACCAATGACGCGAAACGAGACTCCATTTCATTTATTGCTGTCGGAAGTAGCGATTAGAAACATAGTAGGCATTTCAAACGTATTCATTTGCTTATCCTGCTAGAATGCAAATAACCAATGCAGCTACACTTCCCACCGCTAACGTAAACAAGAAACCGTGTCTGGGTAATGTGAGTGACGGTGGACAATTACAGAACACGTACGCATACCGAAGTGTAATACGATGTAGATAATTCATAACATCGGATTTAGAGGTTTTCTAGTTAGTAGTACCCTTGACTCCTAAGTATTTGGGGCGTTATTCTTCTTAATTCTCTCACTTTGAAATGCAAAGTGGATAGAGAAATAATCTTGAAATTATGTAAAAATTATTGTCCTTTCATTGAAGATGGCCAAATGGAGGGTTAATGTTAACGTTCTAGATATATTGAAAAGCCACTAGAAATCGCGCATTAAAATTTGTCTATCTGTAACCAAAATTAGTGAAACCACGCAATCTACCCTCATCTGTTGTTGCAGAAGCCAGCATTATCTGATTTCGTTGATTGAGCTCTGGCTATGGGTTTTTGGAACAAATGGAAACAACATTTTACTTGCGTCGACTCTACCAATAATAGTATGATAGTCATTGCGTAATTGGTATTACGAGAATTTTACTTTTAGCTTAGTTTTTGTAACATATAAATGATAGATATAATCGCATTTCATCCCGTACAGAACTGAAACAAAAAAAGGATGATTTTTAATAAATCGTATTTATTGGTAACCTCCTAACGCGACTGAACACTAACCTTGTTTTCTAAACAAACGCTCATGTTTCTGACTTCTATATTGCGCCAATCGGAGTGAGCGTTTGCAGTGCAAAGATCGCACTTTTCTTGACTTTTTTCGTAAAGAGGTCTATTCGATTCACTTTTCAAAGGACAAACTCTTCAGACGAGAAATTTTGCCTCTATTTTTGTTTGTTCTCCATACTCTTTCGCAATGCAGAAGTCGCCATTTATATAAGCTATGTATTTCTTTTATCATAAACATGAATTTATATATTTCACTACCCCAGATGAAAAGAATGTTTGATTTTTATACAGGATCCAATTTTCAAGTGTTTTACACTGATTTGTTTCTTATCTTGAAGGAGGAAAAAAAATCTATTTAATTTCCTTCTTTGAGAAGATGTTTCTTTTCAAGAAGCTTCCGTTGCCAAGTATTTCTGCAAGGCCCACTCCATGAAGCGTAATCGAGAGACCCATTTAGACTTGGAAGAGCCTCCACAGGAGAGGAAGCGGAAGATCTTGGCAGGCTAGGGGATCCATTTCAGTTTACTGGCGCATGCGCCCCTTGTCTCAATGTCAAGGTCGAGGCTCATGGAGAGGAATTAATAGGGGTACATGACACACCCGGTCGATGCAGTCGGGACAAGGTCTCGGTTTCTAGAGGGGGTCGACAGAATGAATAAAACAGGAGTTCCCTTCAGCTGCGGCGCGAAATTCGATTATTATTAGGAAATATTTATGGATTTACACTGACTTTCCTGTTCTCAGAACTAAGTTTTATTTTAAATTACATTTTTTGGGAGGACCTCTATGGAAATAGAATTAGATTTGTAATGCAGTAGAATTTTCATTAACATCATTAATCTTGAAAGTAGCTGTTATAATTTACATAAAGCAATTATAAGAACACTTTCATTTATACCCTTGAAAACTGTTACAAAGCGTTTCAAAGAACAGCGAGATCGGAGCTCCTGGATATAAAGTTCTTGTAAAAGAATTGTATTATTCCGAAACTTCGTCAGTCTATGCTTATAAAAGATTCATCAGTACTAACACGGATAATTAAGGCATCCGTTTTAATGTACTTCATATAAAACTGATAATGAAGATATTAAATTAGATTTTTCTCCTTATTCATTATTTTTATATCTACATAAACTTTTCAGATTATTAAAAATGATTTTTACATAAACATGACAAGACACGACCAGTAGGATAATGTAAGAAATACTGGTGTGCAGCAGAGATTCCGCGAACTAGGGGTCACGAAATTTTTGACAGCATGGTTTCTCTCTCATTCTTTAATATTGAAAATGGGAATGTAACTGAACTGAAGTAAATCAAATGGATTCAAATTTTTTAAGTAAAACTCACCAGTTAAATTAAGTTTTTCTTTTATGACTCATTCTGCCTTCTATACTTGCTTCGTTTATCTGTCATCTGCATTTACTTTATTTTTATATAATATACGTATGCCTATATGGAAACGCAATAAAACTTTCGGACGAAAATGGACTCAAGAATAAGAGAGACAGTGGCTTAGCGACCGGAGCGCAAAGGGGTATCCAAGCCCAGGGCGCCAGTTTTAGTTGGCGCCATGAAGTCAAAACACTACCGCAATTATACCATTTTTTAAAGGAGCATATGATGAGAGGGTGTAAAAATAATACCATCCCCGGAGGCCATTTATGCCTGCTAAGTCATTGATGACGACTGGGGTAATAAAAAATCATATTATTCCCCGGGCGCCACTTATTATCGCTACGCCACTGGCCATTTTTACAAAAATTTATAGTGTTTATGACACTTTTTTGAGTCAATTAAGATGAGGGATCGAAGAAATACCATGCCCGGACGCCGTTTACACAAACTAAGCCACTGATGATGACGTCAGAGGGCGGAAAAAATCATATTATGACCATGGCACACTTATCCTCTCTACGCCACTGAGGAGAGATAAGTTTTAAGAAGGTCCTGATAAAAATAACTTTCTACTTGGAGGCCGTTTAAAAATGTAGATATAGTTATGTTCAGTGGTGTAGTCGCAAAATAAGCAGTGCTGGGACGCTATGAAAGCAGAGTCGGAACGGTATAACCTAGGTGACAAAAATCTCGCTGTTTTAAGAACGTTTTCACAATTTCTTCTTATTTATTTCTTGCAATAACAGCAGTGCCGGAGCGGTGTTCCGGTGCGTTTCGGCTCCACTATACCCATGGTTATATTGCACTTACACAAAATTATATTACTTTAGCAGAAATAAAAGTCAATATTGATCCTCAGCACTTCATTCCCCTAACGAAAATATCCCTTTCATAAACACACTATAAATGGAAAGTTCCAATTCTGAAATAATTCAATTTTCAGAACTTCTCAAACTGCTCCGAGGTTGAAAGCACAAACAACTGGGTTATCATCAATAGTTCTTTTACATAAGATCATTAAAGAAGACTTCTGCTACCGTTTACTATTATAGACAATAAAATTTAAACCCAAAATAACAAAGCCCTAAAACTAACTACATCCGACAACAAAACCTGAAACAGATCGCACAGAATGTAAATACCGAAGCATGTCCAACATTCCACATTCCTTCCCGAGATTCCGTGAGGAGTATTCTGGTTAAAATTAGAGTCATATACCCCTTCGAGCAGCAGGCAACCTTTCCCAGTGAATTATGGCTGGCGCGCGAAGAGTGATGATGCATGTTCTTAATTTTCTTCTCCAAATGAAGCCGAGGGCGGATGTTTATACATCTTCTGGCATGCTTCTTCTCACTCTACGCCATAAATATGGCACGGGAAGCCGGCTGACAGCGCGAAGGATAGAAAAACTTCCGTCACTTGCACTTACCAAGACCGCTAAGTTGCTTATATAATGAGATACGCTTGAGGCGTCTTATTGTCGGTACAAATGCAAATTATTGAATGTGAAAAATTACATTTTTCAGTTCCACCCTCTAGTCCATTCAGGAGCCGTGGTTTCCTTTCGAAACCACTTTTTTAAGAGATTTTTTTCTTAAACCAGGCGGTAGTCTGTTGATGGTTTATTAGAAAAAAAATGCATCTTCATTATATAATGGAGACAACAGATGGCAGCGCCAGTTCTAATTTTTCTCTTATAGATTTATACGTCTATTACCATTGTTTTCACGAAGAAAAATAAATTGTTTGTGGCCCTGAAAGGACTAGGAAACGTCTTGAACCGGAATTCCCTTTATTAACTAAAGAAATAGCAACTGCAATGCAACAGATTGATTAAGTAATACTTAGTCTATTCTCCTATTTGTCAATGAATCATTTCATGTGTGACATAGTTCCAAAATAGCTGTTTCTGAATTACGTGTACTAATAGAGATATAACTGACGTTTAACATTTAGATTTCGGGCTAGAGGAAATTCGGGCTTCCTTCTTACAAGAGTAATGTTGGCAAAGTTACAGGAAAGTGCTTTGCTGTTACTTCGTATTTCAGGTAATTGTTTTCTGTTTCAGGTAGTTAGGAGATAAATTCGATGATCTCCTTCAACTGTTCGTGAAATTAATACTCATTTCATTCCTCATTAGCAATCAATCTTTCTATCACACATGGGGTGATTGAATAGGACATGGAAGTAAAACGAGCAATCAAGCGATTAGAACAAAAACATATTATTAGTTCAGCACGAGAAGTGAAATCAAAATAGTTTACTGGGACAGCATCTGTATCACCTTTAAGGAAATGGTGTATAGTATATATAGTACCAAAAATGACGTAATCGTTGCTGAAAATATCATTCTGAATTACTGAAAACAAATAAACAGGCAGCAAAAAATAAGAGTAAAAAAATATTGATCTAATTAGTTTTTAAAAGAGCTAGAATTTTTTTTTCATTCCAATAGCTAAAGCTTCCATAGAGGCGGGTATATTCTGTAACCTAATAAAGTGTCATATTTAGTGTCCATGAAAATTTTTTATTCATATTGTTACGAATCTGTAATACCGTTCCCCTGCCATGTTAGCCTTACGGTAAGAAAGAGGGATTTACAGAGATTCTTATTGGTTGCCAAGCCAACGAACCCTTCCTTTGGCGACCATTTGGCAACAAAATGAAGGTTCTGGAAAATTTAAGAATTATGATCCTATCTCTCTTAGGAACCTAGATCTGGAGATTTTCTAGAAAATTCCAAATGATGCCACGCCTTGTCGGAAAGTTATATAAATCCGAGATGCCCAAACGAGTTAATTTCTCTTTGGAGTTTCGTTCGCAGTGCGAGTAGCAAGTTGAATTGATGTTATTGCTGTTTATTAGTAATTTGCTGTCTGCTTGTGTTGTTAATTTCTACAAGTGCTGTTCTTAGCTGTACATCGCGTTTTCTGGATTATTCGTGGAATAAAGCGTCGTTTTCCATTATCTGACTTGTTGGACTACATTCACAGTACATACGAATGTATGTACGTACCCCTTTACGAGTGTATGTACGGTGAATTCTACCCATAGCAGCACCTTGTGCTACCTGTACTCTTGGGGGTACGCGGCGGCCAGTTAAGGGTACGCGAAAGTAATGTTGGTAATGCCGGAAAACTCAAAGCATAAGGGATTAAAATGAAAAAGAAAAAAAGAAAAGTTATAAAATTCTTTTTTACTAAGTTCATGTGAAAAATGAAAGTTATGCAAATCCGAAAGCTTACTGGGTAGCAGTGAAAGAAAGACACCAAGAACTCAGTGTTAAGGCAATAAAATATTTGATACTTTTCGCGAACATAGAACTTGTGAAAAGGAAACATTGATCGTCTTATGCGTATATCAATAACAAATATCGCAGTAAGCTTGATGCAACTCCAGACATCAGATTGCATCTGTCTTCATTTGAACCTAATTTTGTAAAACTCAGCTCCATGAAGTGAGTTCAAGCAATGAAACTGTCTTCCATTTGAATAGTTGATTATCACGTTGAGTAATCTTTATAACATTAGGGAGTACTCAAAAATAAAAAGATTAATCAAGGATAAGGGGAAAAATTGGGAATAGATGAGCTAGCGAACAAAAGAAGACTCAGAAATGATAAGGCAGTAATGGGTGGTTACTCTTTATTTTGGACAGTGCTTGCTCACTTACTTTACTTAAAATACTTGCTTTACTGTATTTATCACTAAGAATGCAAGTTATATAATAATTTAGCCTTATAGTGACCAAATTCTAGGAACTCTAGAGATTGTTCGTCAGAGAGGGAGAGAAACGCGAAGCGTGATTGACTTGGGCGATAGATGGCGACCCGCCATAATGTTATTTTCCCAAAGCCTGTTTCGATCGGAATTTTATAGAGTTTAATTATTTTTTCATTGTGTATTCGTCCAAGTCAATGCTTTTCTTCTTGTGATGTCGTCCAGAAATAAGGAAGAAAAATGCAGAACACGGTTCCTAGTATTCTTAGAGAAGAATACAGTACACCAGCATTTCGCGGACATTTGTAGCAACGATGGAGATTCTTGTGAGAAGGTCGACATTCCCCCATCTCGGTATTCGTGAACTGATATATATTGTCCATTTGCACTTAAAAATTTAAATGATTAACGCTGAAATCAAAGAACACAGCAGGCGAGCAGCGCCCTTTAGTTCATCTGGTTGGCGTTTCCGATCATACCTTCCTGAGCAATTTTGGATTATTTTTGTGTTCCCTACATCCTGTATAATAAATTGTTCAATCGAGGAAAATATTGCTACGAAAATTGGTATGCATTAAAAGTCTAAACACTAGAATTATCAGTCAATTGTGTCAACGACTCAAAGATAATATATTATAAAGACATTCCAACGTTTGATTAAGAAGATGCCCAGCTCGAGAAAGATCAAACCCTGTCCGAATTTCGGATTGTGCTGAGGTAGTGTTTCCAGTATTGTTAAGGTCTAAGGAATGAGAAGGCTAATAGCGTTTGAAACTTTAGGACACGGTATGTTTTAACCTCTAAACTAGAGCTCCGGTAGTACAATCAGGTAGAAAACATCTTGGAAAAACAATCCTCATCATTACAAAATAAATAGGCCACTTCTTAATCCAGCGCTATACATCTCTAAGTGCACGTTTTTCAAACTACTTGCCTTGGAAAGCACGGGAGAGTTGTTGAATTTAAGTAAATAAATGAATTTTTGCGCAAATGGAAATTTAATCAAATTTGCAAGGCTTCCTTCCAGAATTTAAGAAGAGATCAAAGGAAATTTTAACTTCATTATAAGCGGGGAAGATACACTATATTTTTTATTTTATTTTTTTCTGTGCAATTCTATTTCATTCTGAAGTCATTCAGAATTATGAAACTTTCTTACACTTATACAGTGTGGACGATTCCGAATCTCGCTCTTCTACACGAAACGAACTCATTGTGAAAAGAAAACTCAGGAGAATCCGAGTATATGCTAATAAAAGAAAGTATTATACTGATTATGATGCAGTGGTTATGGAACAGATATGTACCAACTGTCCTTCTGTGTAAAATTCAGCATTACTCCAATAAATAAATGCCGTATCAAAGTTTACAACAAGATGAATGCACAATTTTTTTCTATTTTATTCTATTATTTTACCTTCTGTATAGAATATCTATTTTTGATAATCATAAGTGTATAGGCCTTGTACCCAGAGGCGGCTCGTGCACAGGAACTGTAACTCCCTCAACTTTATTCACTGTATAATTAGTCTTTTATTTTATTTTGAACATGATATCTGAATTTATCGACAATCTAACATCATTCCTTTTAGAGCTATGAATCTTCAAGAAAAACAGTATGCCTCTCTCCTAGAGAGAGAAAACTTCTTAGAGTGCTGCAATTCCGAACATCGCTGATTTCTACTGCTGCACATGCGCAGTCAGATCCAGCTCCAAGGGTATGCAGCCTGTGCCGCGGCACAGGGCTCTGAGCGTGTAGGGGCGCCAATTCCTAATCATAAATTTGAAAATTCGAGAGCGTTATATGGCTCCCGACAAGAACACAATAGAAAACTTTTACTATAATTAAATAATTTACTGCAGTTAAATCTTAACTATTTTAGTTAATAATTATAGTTTATAAGTTTAATTAAATCTCTTAGCATATGTACCAATATACGATATATACAAGGGGGGGCGCCAAAATAATTTCGCGCAGGGCGCCGAATACTCTGGAACTGGCTCTGAGAACAGTAACAAAGCGCATTTGTTCTGCTGCATGGTTTATGAAAGTAAGAAGCTGCTGTCTCAAACACGGCACCTTCTCTCTTTCAGCAGCGTAAGAAGCAGAATTTTAAACGTTTTTCAGCTGCAGAAAATTTTTGCGCCAGCCTGAGATTTGAAAATAAATAAAAAAGATGAATGATAATTATTGATAAATAAAAATTCATAAAAAAATATTGTACTATGAAATCTATTTTTTTAATCCCTACATATGCATTTATTTTAACTTTATACTTTCATTGTTTTTTATTGATTTAAAGCCTTTGTAGTGTTGAGAAGTTTTTGTTTATCTTTCTTGGATTTTACTTAGGAATGGCAGTCTTCTGAAGTCAATCAATAATAATTATAATAATTTTAAACTTTGCGCGTTGTGTTTCTGCAATAACCCAAATAAAACCAGGCCTTACCTCGTGAGTTCCAAGCTAGCATGAGATATATCACTAAGACAAACCTTTTACTTTCAGATTTGAACATTTATTTAATGAAAAGATAAATATGAAGAGGGAAGAAAAAGAATTAAAATTCACATAAGGATCAATGCTCTTGCACTAAATCAACTTCGGGCTGCAACCTCCCCCAGAGATAAGCCAGAAAGCTCGATCTCGATTTTATTTAAAATAACTTCAACTGTTTGTTCTTAATTTCCTTTTTTTTAAAAAAATAATAAAAACGTGACAACATTGCTTTCTGGCTTGACAGGCTCGAAAAGTTTCCTACTTTTCTAGTCATTCCACTTGTACTTGTAGCGTTGACATGGTCGAAGACATTTTTTGGCTAGTTACTTCATTGTATTTTTTTATTAAATTATCACAAGTATTGTAGCGTTTTTTATTACTCTTATTGTCAGGTGAGTAAAGTCTGCAAAGTTAGTGTTTTGGTTTACATAAGCCGTGAGGTTTGAGATTCGTCACAACGATACAAAATTTTTATGACCTCAGTCCCTCCCAGACCCAAATCCTGGATTCGCCACTGAAAGTTCCCATAACGTGCGAACATATTATTGGTTACATTTATTCAACAATAACAAATAAATATGCGCAGTGACAAAAAGCGAAGATCAACAAAGCTGTTCATTTCACTGTCTATGAATAATCCATCACTATGCATGCGTAGAGGCGTAGTGTGTTCGAATTAAAATTAATTGCGCGTCTCAAGGCTGCAGGGTGCGTAAACAAGAAGGAGCCGTACTCCGTAACCTTGGGCGATGACGTCACAGCAAAAAGTCCTCGCATCGTAGAGCGGAACTGTTTGTTTTTCCTACTATCAGCGCTCTTCCACGGAATGACTTCATTTGAGGCGCGATAAAATCGGCAGTGGTTACACGATTGACGCTTCACAGACATCACATTTGCCGTTGCGGTTGCGTTATGTTTTGCATGAAATACGTTAGACGCAAATTGCCAGCTAATTATAACGAAAGGACCAAAATATTACGCAGAGAATAGTAGTGTATGGTGGCTGATTATTGTAGCTTTTATATAAGCTTTACACATAATCTTTCGAACGCGTGTCTAAATGCTCTTTAATAATAAAGAGGGGGTATAGATAATGTGTGACCATTCATGTTTTTTGCTCAAAACGGAACATCTACTGATTTTTAAGTAATAGTATGTATAAAAGGCATATTTCTGTTTTTTTTCATTAATGAAAAGAACATGAATGAACACGTAAAAATAAATAATTTATGATCTTGTATTTTTCTGAAGAACAATTTTTTGCTTCACCATATTTGGTATTGAATTTTAAAAAGGGTGAATTTATAGGCAGGGTTTCTTAATATTTACTTTGGTAATTAATATTGCTTTAAGAATTGTGGCTTGCAACTGTGTTTTTTCGCTCGTCCACAACTAATAAGTAAGAGAAAAGTGCCGGGCAGGCAGGATCTATTCAATAATTATACGAAAGTTCACACGATTCAAAAGATGGATATGAAAATGTTTGAACAATTCCATCCAACGACTTTTAATTGAAAAATTACCAGTGTTTCATTCTGTCTTTTTTTGCGATGTAAGGGAGTTAAGAAATACTAGCAGGCTTCTGACCGACTTGAATATTGTAACAAAAATCGTTCTGTGGGTGTATGGTATAAACAGTCAGGATAATGGGGGAATTAAGGTTTATTCACAAATATGCGGGAAAACACGTAGCACAGGTCACAGGAACAATAGATCTTGCACAGATTAGCAACGCAAACAGACAGCAATTCACAGGTAATAACAGTTCAGCACTTTCAGATTTAGCAGCACAAACAGTCAGCAAATCACTAATAATGACAATAACAGCACTTTCAATAGCGCTCAGCTCACCGGCTGTCCAGCTCGCACTGTAGACGAAACTCTCAAGTCGTTATCAACAACTCTTACTCAATACCGCTCGGCGTCTAACAGCTTACTAGCTCTCGCAGCGGACAAAACTCCAAGAATGGATTCGCACTCCAAACGTCGGTCGGTCGATCAACATTCATTCAACCGTGATCCAAGCATGCTCCTTATATAGTCCACCCGACAGGCCATAAAGTCGCATGGAATTATCTAGTACATTCAAGCGTATCTCCTCTCCTAATACAGATGTCAAGAAAGGGATCACATTTTCTGGAATCTTCTATTTGTCGCCAAGAACGCCAAATTTGTCACCAAGTCGCCAAAATGGTCGCCAAGATCAGGGGTCCAGGCCTGTCTGCTGCCTGCCATCCCATACTTACCCCTGTAAGACTCTCTTCCCAACCATAAGACTAACATTGCTGAGAAGCGACTTTCCATGTTCGTAACAATATATATGACACATACATAACGTATAACGCACGCACTGTCATAGCCGCGCTGCTAGACATTACCGATTTTTTAAAAAATATTTTGCGATTTATTGAAATTGTTAGCATGGGTTGCTCTCTTTCTGAAAACGGGACATTTTGGCGTCACGAAGCTGTGTTTGGGGACAACGGGACAGGCTACCTACAAACGGGACGGTCCCGTCCAAAACGGAGCGTATGGTCACACTGCAAAAAACAACGTTATTTGCTATAGATGAGGTGACAGGCGTCCTGAGTTATACGGCATAGCCCTGAATTTTTTACTCTTTGTTCGAATGATGAATATGATTACTGTTTTGAATGAAACAGAGAGCTGAACTCTCTCCATCGACCTTGCTGAGTAAATGGAAACGTCCACGGTTTATACCATGATTATGTCATATGCAAACTGACATAATTTCATTTATTATTAATTAGAATTATTTTTATTAATACTTTTGAATAGCATGGATATGACAGCATATGAGGAATATGCAGATATGCCTCGATATTTGACCTGTTCATGACGCTACCCGGATCTGGATCCACTGGGTTACTTTATCTAGGGATATAAGAAACAGTTGATCTATAATGCATTTGTGAACACAGTCTTTTCTTTTTTCCTGTCTCTCTAATAAAGGATCCACATGGATGAATAACATTTTCCCCCTACTAGTACGAATTGATCGCGACCCTATATTCTAGGCCAAATATTGTTCGTCTATGTACTATGTTCCCTCTTTTTTCTCCAAGAGGTCTTGAATACCTAGTATGTATAATAATTCACCATCCACCTTCTTCTTTTAAAATTACATTTATTTCATTCACATTTAAAACAAGATTAATGTTTCTTGAGAGGTAAATTTTTCTTGCTTATACATAAAAGTCTTTTTTCAACATTTCTATAAATTTCAGTGTCATAGAGTTCGACATCTTATATAGTGTTTCCAAAATTTTTTTCTCTGACGATGAGTTATGTGAAGGATTTTTTTTTTTAAATTTAAGATTAAGGATATCTTTTCACCATCTCGTGTACGAAGAGAAAGTATAGAAATGTGCAAAAATTTCGACATCGAGAATATGATGAATCTCCACGGTTTAGACCTCTCTCAGTCCCAAAAGCTAATTTTTCGAATTTTGTCTGGATGTCTGTCCATGTATATGTGAATACGATAACTCAAAATCGGAAAGAGGTAGATGGATGAAATTTGGTATGTAACACCAAATTTGTAGCTCTGTATCGAATTTTGCACCAAATCATTTAACAGGAAGACTGTCTGTCGTGTGTATATGAAAATGATGACTTAAAATCGCAACAAGTTACTGTTCAACAACGGATTCCGAGACTACCACTTTTGGACGATTTTACACCGGAAAGGGGTGTTAGGCAATGAGTCATATGAGCGCATTTCCGGAGTTCTTTCTTAGATCACGCTCAGTAAAATGTAAACATCATCCCTCCTTTCTTCACTTTCCCCCTATTTTTATGAAAATAACTCCGCCCGGCACATGAGCAAAAGCGCGGAGGATTTCCGAATCCGTTTCTAAACAATATATGAATGAATTGTGATATGTTTTCAGTGCATCCAAATTATAGACTTGTATCAAATTTTCAATCAAATCCTTCAAAGGATGCATCATCTGTCCAGCCGCGTGTATGTAAACTGCATCGAGCTAGACAAATAAAATACTTTTATTCTTTACACCAAAATTATAGGTCTGTATAAAATTGGGAATGAAACAGGTAAGCGGGAAGAGGTAATTTTCCCAAAATGTATGCTTTATTTTCATCACTGCAATATACCCCCCGAACAACCCTGTCGGTTGGATGGGTATACGTGGAACTTTATTATTAAAAAAGAAAAAAAAAAAACTTTTACAATCTTAGAATTTTGAATTCAAAATAATAATGAACAAGAATTTAAACAGTTATGATCGTAAAAAAGGGCAAATGAACATATAAGAAACAACAAAAAATATTTAACATATGATAATGATTTGAAGAGAAGTTCCTCATCCTTGTATAAGAAATCCATAAGATTTCAGATCCTAGCCCGGTAAAGAGGATTCAGTAATACTTTTTGCCGCCATAGTTGTATACGATCTGTTGTAGGTTCAGTAAGGTGATATGAATTCGTTAGCGGACACCCCGTGTCGTAGTGAATAGGGCTACCTTGTTCACCACAGCCACAGAGGTCAGTCGACTTAAGATGGAACCAATGGAGATAAGTTGGAAAATGAATTTCTGATCTATGCCCTGATATTGGTGAGATTTGAACTTTTGGATGAATTTGATATATGTTCCTTCTGGCTTCTCCAGTGATCTATAGGATTTGCCATTTTTGTTAGAAATTTCACGGAGCCTCTTTTTTGAGGTAACTTCGTGTTGCTGGGATATTTATTTGTTGACCTTCAGAAGCCGCTTGTTTTACTAGGATGTCTGCAGCTTCGTTACCAGGTGTTCCGTGGTGAG
The DNA here is from genome assembly GCA_013235015.1 of Araneus ventricosus. NCBI lineage: Eukaryota > Metazoa > Arthropoda > Arachnida > Araneae > Araneidae > Araneus > Araneus ventricosus. Next base: position 128,147 of record BGPR01001562.1, read on the forward strand.
CTTTAACCCATGCAAAACTAATTACAGTAGAGTTATTCAGAATCTTTCGGATGTCCTGCGATATGGGACTTTTAGTTTTAAATCAAGATACTGAAAGAAGGCTGGACTTACTGTCAGACCAAATTGTGGACTGTTGGTTGAATTGAAAAGCTCTAGTGCAGTTTTCACGGATGACTACTAGCTATGCTTGAAAAACTGAACTGTGGCAATGTAATTTTACCATCCATTGCTCCAGAGGCAACAGGCATCGCCAGTTTTTTCTTGAAATTTCGAACATCTGTAAAACAGTTGATGGTATCCTCAGAGATATGATGATCGCCCAAATTCATTTTGTCTTCGATGTTGAATAAAGTTGGATGGAAATTGGCTGTCTTTCAAAGTGATCTGGAGAGAAGTTTGAATCCGAGAGGTTATTGGGCGTGTTTAGCCTTGAAACTGACGTACACAGCCTCTATTTCAATTTTCAGTGGCAGAGGGAGTATACTTGTTATAATCTGAAGTGCTTCTGTGGGAATTGTATAGTATGCTCCAGTAATATTAAGTAGATATTTGCGTCGGATAAAAGTTAATAATCGAGCTTGTCTAGCCGAAAGAGGATAGGCCCACACAGTCACACCATGTAAAACCATTCTTTCGGCTACTGTATCGTAAAGTCTACTTCTGTATTCTTTTTTTTTTGAGTCCCCAATTTAAACCTGCTATTCTGCTTATTTTTTGTATCAATTTTGTTACCTTCACGTTATTATATATTGCAAAGGTTCTCTGCCCATTTAAGTTTATTGTCCATGTTTATGTGAATTATCTATGTATGTCTTATATGTCCAAAATGTATACTGGACTCTCTTCGCTATACGACGAAGATAAACACGAAATTATCCATATGGTAAAAGTGCGCAAGAAAGTCGAGGGAAGAGCACTCCCCTTTGTTATAAATTGCATGAAATATTCATTTTTTTAGTCTTTCGTGCCATTTTTTTTTAGAACATGCAGATGGGCCTGGACCATTAAACAAATTGGTTCCGCGGTCAATATTATATCCTCTGGTTGCTTACTATCACTCATTTTTCTATTTTGCTGTTATTGAAAGAGTTTGACGACATCCTGTAGTTCACTAACATGTCTGAAAAGTTTTATGCAAATTTCTTCCGAAATTATATGACTATCTCATGAGGAAGAAATATTGCAAAAGAGGCAGTCATGTATAGAATTAACTATATAACAAACATTTAAGAGATATCTCTTCAGTGAACGTATTGATTTTATAACTTGTCCATTTTATTTAATTTAAGAGAAATGTGTTTCGCGCAATTCTAGAAGTCACTGCAATTCAAATCAAAGTAAGAAACTGGTGGCATTTTTAACATATACTTTTCCATCTGAGTTTCACTTTAATTGTCCATGATTCAAAATTATGAAAACTGTTTCTAATGGCCTTATAGCTTATAAAGTAACGCTTTGTGGCAAAACATTATGTTGTTGACTTCAAACTATTCAAAGAATATTCTTTCGCTGTTCTTTTTATTATTATTATTATTTATTTTAAAGATTGAAGTTTGGCTCTAACTTGGGCTTTACATGGTTTAGCAAAAGTTTCGAATGTATCCTAAATCTCGGAAAGTGAGTTACTTATATTTTGGCATTTTCGGATTTCCATGAAACACGAAGAAAGGAAGAATTAGAAAATCAATGTTTATTTTCCAAGCTTTCCATGAAGGTCATCATTGTAAGTTACAAGATTCCCAGCAAATTCTTAACACAATCGCTGTGTGATATAGTACTCCTTTGTCTCTCTCGATAAACAGAGTCAGATAGCCTCCTGAGAACCCACGCGGTTGTACACTAATTATCGAACTTGTATTATCAGAATTGAACCTCTCCATCAAAATGATAATTCGGGACTTGATGACTTGGTTGACGACGCAACAATCCAGACCACTGATAACGCTATCGATTCACACGCGCGACCACGCATGAAAAAGTGGCGATAAAACTAATCTCTGAATGTTTGGAAAAGGCTCGTATTCTTAGCAACTGGTAACTGTAGAGCGGAAGAGGTTTCGCAAAGGCTTGATAAAGGCTTCAGGACTTTACTTGGGCATACACTCGACGCAGATAGAGATAAGGAAAAAGGAACAGCTGGTGTTAAATCTAACAGAGTTTGATAGGCGTAATCTGCCTTTGTGTGTTTGTCGCATCTTCACTGGAGGAGGTGTAAAGTTTGGGTCCCAATTCCAGTGTCCTGAGAATAGCTTCAAGGCTGGTTCAACGGGCATGGTTTTGAAATCATCAGGCCACAGTTTTCCTTGCGAAAGGATGCAGGGAAGGCCTTGTTTTTATTTGATAAACGTAAAGTACAGCACGTGTGTCCTTTAAATTTGCCCGCGGCGCTTTTCATTTCTGAAGTTTGGTGATGAACTGAAATAGATTCTTGAATTTTTGTTGAAGCATCGGTTTCTTTTCCCTGTACGTGGTGAATTCTTTAATTAAAAAAGATATTTTATTGGCCTCTTTGTTCTTAAGATATATTTTCAGTAGACCATCTTTAGTCTTTACTGTTTTTTCTCCCTAAAATGCAGGAAATTTTCAAATTTGAGGATTTTCCTTAATTTTTTATTAATTTTTTTTCTGTAGAAAAATTTAATCGAAAAATCGTAAAAGTGCTGAAAAGGTTCTTTTTTGCAACATTTGTTCCGTTCTTACTTTCGTAACCTAATATTATAATTATCTTTTGAAAATACGATTTAAATCTGGCTTCAATTGTGAAAATAGAATAGCAAAATATGGCGATAAAATTAATGTTTAATTGCTTGTTAAAGACTCAAGAAACAACTATGGCCAATGAAAACATTTCTTCTAAAATGTAGAACTCGAAGCAACTGTCTTTAAGGGAATTAGATAAATTTATACCGAAAGCCTCGGATTCATCCTTTTACGATTGTATCATATAATAAATTTCATTTAAACGAAGCTTCTCATTCCCAAAACTTCCCCTTCAACAGACTAGAATCTATTTCACTATTGGATTGGATATTAACCTTCCGAGTGCCGATTTTTTTTTAAATCACTGTTTAGATACAACGTTTGCAAACATGTTCAAATACCGTTGAACCAAGCAAATGATTATTTACACGTAAAACTTCATTAATATAATATGATTCAACGCTAAAATTGTATAAAGTCAACACATTTGTTTGTGAAAATCACGGGATGCAGCAAAAATTAGACTTAGTTCCTATCGGTGGAATTCGCGGGATAAGCATTTAATGGGTTAACACTTTCGCTACTATCGAAGAGAGAAATTATTAAAATTATGCCATTATTGAATTATATTACAAAAATTTTCTTTGATTGTAGTGCATGAACTATATGTTTAAAGCATATCACATTACAGTATATCTTAATAAAAAGTAACCACACGTCATCGGGACTATGAATCAACCAGAATAGTCCCGATTTCCGACTCTTGATCCGGGACTGAGCTGGCCGGATTATTCCATTGTCTATTTTTAAGTAAATACTTCATATTAAAGGATCAACTAGATTTAGTTTTAATTTGATAAAAAGTTAAGTTCCCTCTATTATTCCCTCTCTTTTTTTAAATGACTCTTTAGATCTCTTTAGTCGGGATAATACAATGAGAGGCTGTCTCCTGAAATGGTCTTGCTATACACTTGTATGGATGTTGATATACCGAATAATCTTCGGTTAGAATGAATGAAATTCGAACGATTGATCATCTCAGTTTTGTTTACCAGTTTACTTTACTCTTAATCGCTTAGTTTGTTCAGTCATTCAGTACGTGGATTTATCTCAGAAAATGTTTGTTTGCGCAAGTCTTTTGAGTGAGTATAAGTTTGTTTTACAAGCTGGCAAATCTTACCAAGAAGGTTCGAGGCCTAATCGATGAACTGTGCGTTGCGAGGACATTAAGATTTTGTCTTTTCTCTTTGTTTATGCAGATCCACAGAAAAGACACAAACGTTTAAAAGGATAAAATGATCAAGGAAAATTATTCTTAAGGTTCTTAAAAATATATTCTGCAGATTCTGTAACCGCAAAAAAATTATTCCATAAAAACCTTGATGAAAAAGTAGCATTTCATCTGTAAAAAAAAATGTACATTTTCCCCCCTATCTCTTTTAAACTAATTTGTTATCAAGTTTCTAATAGTCCCATTTTACTGATCCAAATTAAGTTTCCTATTTTATTTTTGGAAACATGCAAATGTCCTTTGTAAGAAGGATTTGCTCTATCATGCGCATAGATAAAATTTATTAGGAAGGCTTTAATAGCTTATTTTTAAGTTTATGATTGAGTATAATAAGAATTTATCTACTAAACCATTATTTTCGTCTACAATATTAATTCCTTATCGAACGAGCTATGTTAAGAGTAATATAGACCGATAAAACTCTTTTCACCTAATCGTCGATTTAATATAATTGTATATGTTTATTTATTAATGTATTGGTACCATCATTTTGAAAGAAAAACCCTATTTACTATTAAGTTAACCAGGGATCAAGTCATTCACTCTGTAAAGGTTGCTTTCCTGTAAAGGTTTTAATATTGCAATGAAAGCAATTCATCTCCGGCCAGTGACTTCATAACGGAAAAAAAATGTAGTAAATTATAACCAAATTTATGTTTTTTTTATCAAAAAATAAATTTAAAATCTGTTTAAACAAAAAATTAATTTTAATGAATTTCGTAACTTTTATATTATTTTCGGCGTTTCACTCGCATTTTTTTAAAATTATTAACGTTATTTCAGTAATATCTCCCTCCCCACGTGATTGTCACGATTAAATGTTAAATCGGACGGCAATGAAGGTGGTGGATACGAAAATTTTCTCCAGTGAAACGTGGGAAAAGAATGAAAATTGTTTCGGGATAGTCGACAATTGGTTCCTCCCACGCTCCCGTCTGTGTTTCGTAACGAGTCTCGTCTGCTTCTCGTTCTTTCACACTCGCTCGTTTCGGTACCCTTTGAAAGCACCCTCTCTTCAGCAGTTACAAGAAGGAGAAAGAAATCTCCTTATCTCTTCACCAGTGTATCCCGAGCTCAGTTCGTGCATCGAATTATGGCATGTTTACACTTATAATCTATCTGAAATGAAGTCATTCCATAGACGTTATCATTCGACAAAAAAAATGACAGGTAATCCGTTAACATCTCAAGTGTTCTAAGGGCTCTCAGTTGAATCAGTGTGACAACACATTCCAAAAACAGAAGGGGGTCATTTAATTAGACGGTGCAGAATACTACAGTGTTAAGAAGTTAAATTTCGAACATTTAGTCCGAAACATCGGAACATGATAATGTTTTCGGCTTGCTTCGTCTGGCTTGATTGCATCAGCCGTTGCATTCTGCGAGTAACAATTTTTACATAAAGCAATTTACAGAAAGAATGCCAGTCTAAAAACGTTATCGTGTAAATAAAAGTGAAAATTCTGCATTGAAGTTAATGCCCAAAGAAAAGAATATTCTTATAACTATAACATTGGAACTATAAAATTGGTTTGAATTTCACTAAAACAGTAAAAAGCATTGTTACAAATTGCTTTTAAAACTAATTTATAAAAATTAATTAAAATTAAAGAAAAATTTCACGGGAATAAAACTGGTTTTAATGAAAGCTAATTTTTTTGAATTTCAAAGTGGTGTAAAAGTGATTTTTGTACAATAATATGCTCCAAAATTATTGAGGAAAAACACTAAAATTTCGACTGATTAAAAATCTAATTAAAATTTTGAAAAACTCTTTCTTAATGAGAACCTAGTACAGGGGTGTAGTGGAGCCGAAACGTCGCTACGGCACTACTTTTTTTTCACAAGAAATGAACAAGAAAATTTGTAAATAGCTCCTTAAAATAGCGCGATTTTGTCAACCAGGGATCAGAGCGTTCCGGTACTGCTATTTTGCAACTAACTACCCAAGAAATAATTCCATGTCCAAAGGTATGCCTGTAGAGCGTTTTGAAATATTTTTACATCACGCAATTTACGTAGAGTACTTACAATCTAAAGTCTCTTTTAAAAAATCCACCGATTTTCAACCTGTAATTAGTATCGCTTACAAAAATAAATGGATCCATGAGGAATCATTCGCGGATTATTTTACAATGTGGTAAACAAATTTGTTAAGTATTATTTCCTATGTGTTTAATAAATTTCATCATTCTTCCTACCGAAATTTACAAATTTATCCATTTTCAGTAATTACTAATTTCAATTCAGAAAATAAATGAAGATAGAAGAAAATTTCAGTTCCAAAATCAGAATAATATAAACGTTTATGAATATTGTTTTACAAGGGACTCTTAGACAAATTCACTGTGATAGGAAGCGAGGCTCAATAACTTTATAATATATTTTTATGATATGCATCCTATTCATAACATTTTATTCACTAAAATTATACAGTCAAATCTCTTCATAATTGATACACAAATGTCTGGTCTTTCCAAAACAAATCCACATTCGAAAATGTAAATTTGACCCCAAATATTCAATGAGATAGCAAAAATGTGTAATATGTTTGTATCTTGATTACAATGTCTTATTCGCAATCTTCATAAAACTATTATTATTTTTAGCAGTTGTAGTAGTAGCAGTCCATGAGAGGAATCGGTCCGATAAGGGTTACCATTAAATGACTTTTGATGACATCCTCTAGGCTTCAAGTAAGTTGGTAAAAAATGAAAGAGAAATATGTAGAACATCACAATGAATATGTAGAACATCACAATGAACTGTAAGAGCTTATAGTTAACGTTATTGATAGTCTAATCTATACCGATATCATGCATCTATAATCGTAATATGTACAGCAGAATTTAGTAACAAATTCATAAAATTAACTATATAACTTATGTGTATAAATGTGTAGTTTGCATATGTCTACAATTTTAAAGTGCAGACAACGATCTTATAGCCAGGCAAACATTTAAAAAATGATTCAAATACATAAAAGCTGTTGGCGCGAGAACTGCGTTTGGCGTCTTGGCGGGGTAGCTAAGTGTATGATGCCAAATATTGCTGGTTTTAGTCAGATTAGCTGTGAAACTCAAGGAGAACGGATGCCGTATGGCTACTGAACACAGAGCTCAGTGGTTTAGATCCTAAGGAGTTCTTCCAATAAAAGATAAATCAACAACAGCCTGCTTGTCACCGCTGAGTTATTAGCCATATTTTAATGCTTCTATCTGTCTTCTAAAATTTCATTTTATATCTCCAGCCCCCCAAAAGAAATTCTGCCTTCTCCTTGGGATTCTTCCGTGTATCAAAACTGGAACTATTTTACAAAGCAAAACAAGAGTTTCCCCACCGAAGTGACATAAACAAAAAACCGGAATGGTGGAATCACCCACGCGGCACCACCAAAAGAGAGGCCAAGTGAAAGAAAACAACTTTCCTCTGAAGAGCCCTAAGTGATCGAGACGGGCGGAAGCATCTTGGCATCCTCTCAACCTCCGTTGCCAGGCAACCGTCCTCTCAAGGTCACTGTTACGCTCTCAAACATCCACTCGCATCCTTTTAAGGGTGGGATGACCTCATGCAGTACACAGGTGTCCCCGATAATTGTGTGGACATGTGCTGAAGAGTTCGCAACCATCCTTTTCGTTGTTGTGCGTGGATCCACTGAACAGCATCATATAAGAGCTCTTGAGTCATGTATTTGCATCAAACTTGTTTGTTTTGATTTTCGGTACTCAGCTGGCAGACATGAGCCCCACTGATATCTGTTTAGCTCAAAAACATTGATTGAATATGTCAGGCAGAATGTTTCCGGATTTATTTCCTTAACTCTGGAATGGGAACGTCCCTGCTGTTGATCCTTCAACGGAACTGGAATAAATATGGAAATATGAGTCCATTTTGACAGTGTTGCCGTATTTTATGAACACATAAATTAAACAACATAATTTACATTTATTAAAACACTTTCTATATATAAAATTATATATTTTATAAAAAAAAATTATATGAATAAATTGTATTGTTTGCAAACTGCAACATGAGAGGAACGCTCATGAATCAATTGTCGAACTCGATGTTCCTGCTTGACTTCTATGCTGATTCAATCAATCTGTAAACAAAAAATTGTACTGACGGATCCTGGGTTCCGAATCTGTACTTCTGGTTCAATTTTACTCAAGTGTGGAGTCAATTTATGGACACAATTTGAGACATGATTTTATTGCAAACTACCTGGTTATCTGGTAACGGCAAAACCTAAATGGAGGCCGCTTCCTCCTCTACTAGCTCTAGGTCTGTAGACAGCATCAGGGCCATCTTATTCAATGGGCTAATTGGGCTTTAGCCCAAGGACGCCGAAAATTTTACAATACTAATTTTATTTTAACTTTGAACCAAAATATGTATTTAAAAATTTTTAATATGTTAAAAGTAAAGATATGATTAAGGGTTGTAACTAGAAAGTCATTGATTTTGTTGTTACATAAACATGTATATATGTTTTAAAAATATTCATGACGCTGATTTGCAAAGTAGTGAAGCGTTAATCAGAGAACAGGTAACTTTTCACCTATTTTATTTTATTTATTTATTTGCTCATCAACTATTGTATTAGGAAGGTATTTTCGTTGGGCCACAGGCTCTGAAATTCATAGTTACGGTTCAAATGGGGCGCCAAATTACTCTAGCCCAAGGCGCTCGAATTTGTTAAGTTGGCCCTGGACAGCATAGTAAAGACTGTAGACAGAAGGAGGGCTTTTTCACTTCCCAAAAGGAGGGATTCCAGATGTTGCTGTGCAGTGGAGTCACCATATTTTGATTTCATGGTTAAGAGAACATTTTAAAATAAGCCTTTAATTAAATGGAAAGCGAATAAGATTCCTGCAATTATTATTATTTACTATTTACAGAAGAAAATGCACACTACAAAAAAGATTCCACTTTCAGTGTTGCACATCAAACGACAAAAATTTTAACATAAAAAACAAAAACAACATGAATTAAAGTACATTGAATCTTAAAATCTAAGTAATTACACAATAAATTATAAAACATTAAGCATAGTAAGAATTCAAAAGTCATAAACATTTATTTTTGAAAACCTTAAACGGCATATGAAAAATATCCAGGTCTTCAGTAAACTAGTTAAAAATTTTGTAAAATTTATATAATGAGAAATTATCGATATAATTAAATTTGATTTATATATTTTCAATAATCGGTTACTTCTAAAGGTTCTGGTCGGCACAGAAAAATGTAAGAAATGTGGAACGCTTCACGATTTTGCGTGTCTTCCTTGCGCAGGGTCCATGCTAATCTTCTCTGTATCGTTCCAATTTTAGTATATGTACTGCCGAAGCGGGTACATATAGATAGTACTTGTAGAATTTGTACATACATAGCACAGTACCAGCAGGGATAATAAAACTTAAAGTATTCTTATATTTGGTCACCAGAATGGGAGGTGGGAAATCGCGGTGATCTAATGGGGTAACTCCAACCCAGTGATCTGAGGACTGGGATCTAGATTCCACTAAGGCTTCTGTATGGTAAGTAACTAACTAAACTGGTATGCATTGCACCTGTGAAAGTTCACATTTTCAAGGAGGATGGGCAGTTGAAGTTAAAGGTAGTAGAGAGTCTTCTGAAAACACTTCAACATCATGAAGTCCATCGCCATAGCCTATGGCAAAGCTTTAAATCCGGGTGTCGATTCGACAAATTCAGATTAAATGTAATTCCTATTTGTTAACAATTTGACAACTGCGTTTCTAACGGAAATATTTTAATTTGCAGTTGGTACGCCTCTCACTAATCTTGAGAAGTTCTCTAACGTACTTCAACCGTGTAAATAGGCGAATACAGTCGGAAAAATGACAATACTGTCAAACTCCGGTATAACGAACCCGGGACATAACGAGCCTTCGGTTATAACGAACTTTTCAAATGGCCCCAACCGAACTCCTATGTCAATAATGTACTTTCAAATGCTTGTAACGATCTTCAAAAGCAAGTAATTCAGATGCAGCGAACCAAAATACCCACTTTTCCTTTCTACCAGCTCTGTCTCTCGGAATAATCTGCTCCTCTCATTCCGCAATGGACTTTTTATCCACCAGCTGGACCACATAAGCCGCACTTAACTAGCTCCCCTGCCACTGGGAATCACTACCTCACAGGAGCCACTACCTCAAGGGAAACCACCCTGTGATTGTTATTTTCAATCCATCATCTAGTGTGACAACCGGCGGGTCGACAAAGGAACGGTTATCACCTAAATGCTTTCCTTTGCATTCAAGAGGAAATGCGCATCTGTTTCCCTGACAAAACTGCTGTCTGACAAATCAACAACACTTTCACTTTCTTTAGTTCCATTTGTTGAATACCGTTTGAGTTGTTGACATCGCAGAGATTTAAAATAGGTAATGTTAGTAAATGGAAAGCTTTTTCCATCGTAGATAAAGTGAAAATTAGTAAGAGAATAGAAAACGTTTAAAGTCAATCTGCTGTTTTCACAGAATTTTCTCTTTATAAATCTGCAGTTGGGACCATTTGGAAAAATCGTAGCGTAGTCATCTCAGCCTACGAGAAAAATCTGAACGGTACCATGAAGTTGCGAAATGTAAGTACAATTAATTTCACTCATTAATTTAAAAAACAAATATTTATTTTAATTTATTATAGCCCATAAATAATTGAAATTCAATAATTAATTAATTTGTAATTAATTTGTTCAACACAAAAATGTATTTAAGGATTATAGCAACTTTTGCTTAGCCAATTTTTGAAAAATCGGATACCGAGAACTTCTAGATTAGTCCGTTGAGGGTTTGTTATAACGGAGTTTGTATAACATTTCTATATTTGCTTCAATATTCAACCCACTACCCAACGCGAAACGCAGGAAGTTCTTTTTCTAGTGGTTCTCTGTCGTAAAAAGAGAGTTGTGTCGGTCAAAAATGAAACAGAAAGTAAAAAGAAAAGTAATAATAATATAAAAAATGCAGGAAGTTCTTTTGTTAGTGGTTCTCTGTCGTAAAAAGAGAGTTGTGTCAGTCAAAAATGAGACAGAAAGTATAAAAAAAAGTAACAATAATAATATAAAAAATGCTCGTGCGCGATATATAATCAACAAAAAATGTAAAAATAATACCAAACCACTTTTTAAAAACGGGTAACTTTTTGCGGCCAGAAATGTTGTTAATGAGATGACTTTATACAGAATCGGTTGTATTCCGCATGGGTGCTCTGGCTCTCCAATGAAGATAAAAGAATTAGAATGAAAAATTTGTGATTATTTCGTTCAAAATAATCGCTAGAAAAATAATCTACACAAATGACCGAATTTCCAAAATTTTAAATTGTGAAAGAAGGAAAAGAAATATTTCTGATTAAAGACTAATATTTATTAAAATGAAACCTTGAAGACTATTATTCTCCATCACTTGAGGATTTCATAAAGGATCTGTATCATTCATTAACCCAGCCCCCCCCCCGCATAAAAAAACAAAAACGAAAAACAACAATCGCATGATGCTCCGGATTTTCGTAAAATTTATTGTGCAGTTTATCAACCCTGGAATGGTACGTTGGGTCAAATTGACTCCTCCTCCCATTCAAACTGTGAAGTCTGCAGAATAACGTTACCATTCCAGCATTTTAAAGAACAAATTCTTCAACAGTATTTGAGAGCTCAGTTCAAAATTACAATAAACAACATTTTTATTACTTGTGATAACGTTGTTATTTAACGTTTATGACGTATTTAAGAACCAGTTCTTTGAGATAACACTGTTTAACGTTTAATAATAAAAGAAGCAATGCTGTGAATGATTTATTGCACAAGTTTTAACAAAATAAACACTGAGTTTCATGGGTTTCCTAGCGTAACTTCTTTGTCACATTTTAAAAATATTATCGTAAACGAATTCTAAACAGTTGCAAACACTTTTATAAACACTCTTAAAAATCGTAATTTTATTTTAATAGGGGTCAATTCATGCTGTCATGTGATACCCGTCATTTTGTTTTAAATGATTTTGGATTTGTTGCAAATTGGGTCTGTCATTTGCAATATATTATAGGACACAGCAGAATGAGAAAGGAAGTAACGTCAAAGCACCGAGTAAAACTACGAAGTTAGATGGCATTGATGTTTTAGAACCAGACTGTGATGGCTGGTCATATGATCCGTTAATTCGGACACCACATTTGCAAATTACATTCATATCTGCTCTGCTACTTCGTTTATTTTCTGTCAATCAATCGGGTTTTTTTTAATTGCTTATCTGTAATATTATGAAAGTCATTTTATATTAAGAAAACACTAATTCAAAACATTACACAGCAGAAATATATATATAAAAAATTGCTACTTCCAAAAAACATGGATGTTTCGATTAAAAATTACAAAAATTAATTTTAAAAAATTATTTAATTCAACATTCAGTGCCATAACGTTTTACCCATTTACACTGCAACATATTTGTACTTTATCGTTGTTCCTCAATATTCCGTAAGTCACAGTATTTATTAAAAAATATAATTTTTTTTTACTTTCAGAGTTTTATTTGTTGCATTTATAATTCATTTTGAAAGTTCATTTGTTAAAACTAGCGTGACGAAATTACGATTCATTACCCAACTTCGTTTTTATTTTTTAAAAATTTGTTTTGATAACCAGCATTCATAAAAGTTGAAGCTATTAATTTCTATTTACAAAAATATTGGCACATTTTATCAATTTATAACATTTATTAAATTAAAGAAATTATTTTATTAAAATATCAGTCTTTATCTAGTTATAATAAATTTGAAAATCCCAAGCAGTAACTGAAACAATAGATAAAGTGAAATCATTTCGTAAATTCTGCGAAATCATTTTCACAAAATGAAAGATGATACGAGAAAGTAAAAAACAAAAAGCCGAAAAGTGAATCATATGCTTATTTAGAAATTTTTACTGAAAATTTAACATTAGATGCTAAAGTAGCAATTTATCTTCCAAGCATTTTATTCCTCCGTAATGCTACCAAGCTCTAGACATTTCCACGAGGTAATACAACAAAAAGAACAAGCCAGCGCATCCGTCCATTTTCGTTTTCGGCGGTGACGTAACTGCGACCGTGTTCGAAAGAGAGTGGAAGGGTCCTTACGCAGGCGCAGTGCGTTCAAAAAGAAAAACCAGAAGATAAGATTGACAAGAGTGATAAACGAAGTGGCTGAACCAGTTCGAGCCAGTTGCATGATTCACCGGCCTAATAATAAGGTCATGTGTCCGTTACGACACAAAGCATGGGGAACAAAATCGGACTATTATTAGTTGGACGCGATGACGGACGGGCTTAACTTGATTGAAATCTTCTGAGCGAGAAAGATTAAAAGAGAGAAAACACTGAAATCATGTCGTCACGTATCTTTATATTCTGCTGCAATTGTCTAATTTCTAGATAAGGCTGTTATGGAATTCGTGCAATGAGTTTTATCAGTAGTCCTGTATATTTACTATGGGTTGCATTCAGTGGCAGCTCGTCAGCTCAGAAACAAGCAGTTCTGCAAAAGTTGTATAGACCTAAGTTGTAGTTAATTTTGTGCTCATTATTTTGATATATAATGATGTTATACTAAAAAATGGTAGTTTTGAGTTATAAGCAAAAAACTGGGGGATTTTTTTTTAATGTTTTTGGCTATAACTAAAATTTCAACAAAAATTATTGGTGGCAAACCTCAGATTCGTAATCAGCAGCCCAAAAAACATAAGGAAGCAAAAAATTACAACTCCTCCAGAATTGGATTTAAAAAAAACTACTTAACGACTGAACTACTGAGAAAAAGAGAGAAAAAAAAGCCAATTGAGGAAGTCGCGCCAAGCGAGAGTTGGGAAAAATGCAGCTCAAATGAATGCAATTTCAAGGGGAGAAGGGGTTGCTTTTCTCCCGCTTCGCGTTGATCATTGAGTTAATTTCGGATCCTGAGGAGGGACAAAACTTGCTGCAAGTCTGGTCAGTCTCTCTCTCAATTCTTGATTGATTTTCCGTCTTCCTTTTACGTTATTATTATTATTACTTTTTTGTCATTTTCGTTGATCACTGAATTCTCAAAGTGGAAAAGTGAGCCAATTAGAATAAAAACGAAAATACAATCTTTTAAAATAATTTCAGGGGGGCTGCAGCTCTTATGGACGAGCCGCCACTAATTGCATTTGTTTATAAGTCAATGGGACATTTCTTGTATAATATCCATTAACACTTGTATCACAATAAGTGAAGTGATTGTTTATTGTCTCAACTGAGTAGTTTTGTTTTGTTTTTTGTCAGAATTTATACACTAGTGAATAAAAATTAGAATTTTTTTTTCTCTAATAAGTGACCACCTCTTCACGAAATTGCAGCTGCATAAAATCTTAAACTAAATATGAGCTCATTGTTACAGATACATCAGCTAATATCTTCGCATTTTCTTCAATTCATACAGTAATGATTAAATCAGTGTCCTACTAGCAGGGGCGTAGCTAAAGGGGGCCAGCAAAACCAGGCATGCAGAAAAAACCATTTTATAACTAAGAACAGCAGCGGCACTGTGTACATAAAAGTATAATTAACGTAATTTATTCTTATTCTTCGCCTTTTGTCGGTAAAGTGCCGATATGTGAAAGAAAGTTGGCGGTGGACGCGCGAAAATATTTTTTTCTTGAATTTATTTTTTATTTTGAGATTTATATACCCTATGCAACTTATAAAGGAAGGGCGACGAAAGTTGCAGCTACCCACTGCCAACTAGTGAAAATATAACATTTTGGTGGGAATTTTGATATTGCCCTAAACATTTTTGTACAAGTTGCAATAGCATACCCTAACATGAAGCATATCAATCCGTCACCTACATAAAACGTGCTTTTATTTTAGAAGTGGAAATTATAAAAAAATTCCAATCAATCCAAGAGTTCCTTGGTTAAATTGGACTGGTGTCATTCGAAAATTTAATAATGTTACTGTTACATATATGATACTTCCAATTTTCACTCGAGTACTTTTTGTTTTATTTTAGACTACTTAATCAGTCAAAGTAATAACGTTACCTGCAGTGGTAGTTTTCTAAATGCTAAAAAAATTCAGGTTAAAGGTCTATATTTTATATTAAAGTAATGTTATAACAAAAAACTTTGAAAACGTAACAGAAAAAAGATGTTTAATGTATGCCCTTGTACATTCTTCACAATTAAAAGAAAATAACCCTGTTTTTTAAATCAGTGGAAAGATAACAAACTAATAAAAATATTTTTTTTATTCAAATGAAAAACATTTAAAAATTCGATATTGGATTTTGTAATAGCAACAGCATTGCATTCTTGAGATGTTTCGTTGAAAAATTCCTGGCTCAACGCCTTGTAAAACCTCAGAATTTCCCTTAATTACTTATACAAAATTTCGAAAAATCTCTACTTAGTGCCCTTCATTTTATTCAAATTGCCAACATCAAATCCGGCCGTACGTACCTTAGAGCTAAATGGCGGATAGAGAAGATTCAACTTCAGCATTTTGATGCAAAGGAATAGATTATGTAATGGAGCTTCAATATGCCTGATTTTAAAAATGACTTCAATAACCAAACCAAAGATTTTGCAAAAACTCCTAAAAGGAAACTTTGTATCTATTTACGTCAATTCCGAGAATTAATATATGCGTGGCAGTTTGCTTCTGTTTTCTATTCGAGCGTATTAAACAAGGACGGAAACCGCATTAGCTATTTAATGTTGCATTTCATTGTTTGATGTCACTTCCTGCTTCCTAGCAACAAGTAAAGAGATGCAGAGTAAAATGTTTTACAGCAGCTGCTGATCATTGCTGAATACTTCCGCTAGTTATCTGCGATATAGTAAAGGATGATTAAATGGTTTAAAAAGAGGTTTTTCTTAAATATAAACTGATGGTTTTGTCTCCCTCTTATGTCTTTGTTTAACAGAGTAATGGTTCCAAGAGAAAATGGGAAGAAATAAAGACAGGATTTCACATAGCCACTCAGTTTAAGTTTTCGGCTTGCTCGCCCCTTCCCAAAAAAAAATACTACTTTGAACGCATTGAAATTTATAGAACAGTTTCTCTAGAACAAATTTCTCGTTTCTTTTTTTTAAATATTTCAAGTTAGTCTAATTTTGGAAACGCATCGCTTTTTGAATTCGCAGGCACAAATGGATTATTTATTAAATGCACTTTTAAAATGCCAAGTACTTTGCATTCTTGAAGAAGTTTTAATAGTTATTCTTTTGCAAACAAATCGCTCCGTCTATAAAAGAATTCTTCGTGTAATAGGAAGGAATAATTAATATTACTCACACTCTTTTCTCATTCATATTATATCACCTTTTCCGAATGATTCGGCAAGGCGGGATAAATAAACTTCTGTGGATAATTATATGACCTAATTATAATCATCTAGCATTCAGCGCTTCTTTGAATACACATTTAAATAATAATGATTAACTGTCCGGTTGATATTTCCGTTTAACCAATTGACCGTTCAGTTTTCTTTACAATCTAATGAAATGACGCCTTCTAAATTCTGCTTTTGAGAAAGTGTTGTAATTTTGATTCAACTTAAAAGTACATACGACGCATGAGATATTTATTAATTAAGCATAACTTTTGTATCAAATTATAAAGTGTATGATTAATGTGGCCATACGTCCCGTTTTGAATGGGACAGCCCCATTTTTAGGTAGCGTGTCCCGTTGTCCCCAAGCACAGCTTCGGGAAGCTGAAATATCACGCTTTCAGAAGAAGAGAAATTCACGGTAAGAACTTCAATAGGACACAAAAAATTAAAAATAAAAGTACCGAGGGTAGTTCCTAGTGACTATGCCGGAACATTCTAATACGTCTCACACATATGGAAGTCAGACAGAAGCCTGCTAGCTGGCACTTATTTGTAACTAAATTACTCCGAAATAAGTGGCTGACTGGTAAAAGTGGCAGAACACTGTCGTTGAGGGGAATTCTACAAACACTTTCACACTAATAATTTGAAACATACGAACTTTCGTATAATTTTTGATTATATTTTGAGTCTCCCCGGCACTAATGCACCCGTAGAAAGGGTCTTTTTTCTTATGAATAGTGAACGAACGAAAAATCACAGCTGTGAATCCTAGTTCTTAAAGCAATGTTAATTACCAAAGTAAATTTTAAGAAATCTAACCAAGAATTCTATTTTTATACTTAACAAAACAAAAGCAAATATACTTAAACAAATTTATTCTTTAGAAAAATATGAGGCCGCATGAATGAATTATTTTTTCACTTGTTCATTCCTATTCTTTCCGTAATAAATAAAAAAGAAGGAAAAATTTGCGATTTCTTGAATACACATACTATTACCTAAAAATCGGTAGACGTCCTGTTTTGAGGGGGAAAGTAAATGGTCACATTATGTACGAATGACTTAATTTTCATTTTCAAGTTTAGAAATACTGTATTCGATGCATGTATGACGCATGCACAAATCAATTAATAGGTTAATCAAGCATTTTCTGAAATAAAGCTAAATTGACAGCGGCTTATTAAAATATGCAGGTTAGATAATGTTTGGGGAGATACGTTAGGATTTAAAATTTACAGTCGAATCCTTTGTTCAACCTTTTCATAAAAGGTTTATCACATTCCATGCCTTACTTACAATATCCTTACATCGATCACATCTTAATTGAATACAGACTTTAATAAAACACTATTAAGAATCCAAGAAAATAATTACATAGGCTCGCAGTGAATGTTGCAATGAAGCCAGAAAGGCGATTGTCAAAATTAGTTAAAAATGGTTAGAACAACGGAAATTAAAAGGAAAGAGGTGGGAATATTCCATGACTGTGGTAAGAGAAATAATTTATCACTTAGTATGAAGTAACATTTCTTCACACAAAGGTTCTGTAGCGACATATCCGAGGCTAATGTAGCTGGGTACAATTAACGCAATATATTTTTTTAAAATCTGATGGATTTATCTTGCGTCTCATCCGAGACACGATTCATAATATAAAATAACACGTCCTTTACAAAGAATGTCATAGGCAGGAATAAATAGGTCTTGATCCTTAGAACTCCGCTGCAGAAACAAAAATCACATAACCAACAAAATTCATTTACAATTACAGTTTTTAATGACCTTTTTAGGTTTCTGTGTCTGTAAATTCACAAAAAGATCACTATAAATATCAATACTAAAAAAAAAGTATTTCGTTTCTTATCGGAAATCGGAGATCTTGCATAGATTTCTAGCTTTGGACACGGACTTGCTACGTATCAAGTCCTGCCAACTGATGCAACGTGACATAAATTTCGCAGCATAAAAAAGAACGTTTCCATGATTACCCCTGGCTCATTTCGTATGTTAAAAAACAAGGCAGAAACGATTTACGCGCGCGTCCTTGCTCAAGACACGACTGCCGTGCTAAATCGGGTGATGCAGCCCGAATGGATGAACTTTAAAACACCCCATACATACTCCACACTCCTGCCAACTTCTGCCGCAAATCAGGCCAACTTTGCGCATGCCTTATCTATAAATAAAGACTGACTTTCTTGAAAAAATATAACCACCTCTACCGCCATTCTGATCCTGAGTGCAAGCAGCATCTCATCTACATTCACTTCATGGACGCTGGCCAAAAAGCAAGCACTCGCTTGTTTACTTGCATCTGCCACGAAACGTCGACGTTCTGCACGTCTTTATCTCGGCAGAATCCTCCCCCTTTCCTTTTTTTTCTGTACCAGGCACTTGTCCACGATGATTCGACCTTGGACGAACATATATTGCCGATACATTCTCAGGTTTTAGTACTGAAACCGATGCGATTCTTAATTAGGTGCGTCCTTGGATCGTTTCAGAAGATAAAGGTCCATGGAGGTTCAATGATATGGACTCGGAAACAGGAGATGTTTCTCTTATCATCAACTCGCTGCTAGCAACGTCAAGAGTTTTCGAATACAGAACACGTATCACATAGTAGAAGGGCAATTAGGACATAATTGTCACGCACGACGTATCAGTTTGAATTCAGAAGTGATATGCAAAATTAATTATGTCGTCTCTATGGGTGATGCGTACAGGAATTTCGTTAAAAATAGTTCAGTAAATACTTAACGATGAAACATACATTATCAGAATAACATTTTAATGCAGATGAGATCATCACTAAGTTGGTGCTATATAACTAGCTCGTCATTTGATTAATCAGTATAATGAAAGGTTAGATAAGAGTAAGGGGCGTTAAATGTTGATAAAACCAAAACATACAAAGCAGAGTAAATGACAATAAATCAAGTGTATTATCATCCGCTTCTAGTAACATCTAAACCGTCGCTCTAAAAGATTAGAATTCTAGTGATACGCAAAGCAGGGAAAGTTTATCAGGGTAAACTAGATATAATTTTTAAAGAAAACACACTTCCCAACTACTGACAAGTGTATCAAGGGAATGCTACTACAGGTGAAATTCTGATTCCTGGAGTCGCTTTTATAATGTGTCGGCAAAAACGACTTAAAACAAACAAATTATTATTTAAATATAATTGACATTTACATCATGCAGAAATACTTTATTTATGTATTTTGTCAATATTACTTTCACAATTATTCGGTAAATTAATGATAAATTTAGTTATTAAGTTTTATTTCATATTAGTCACAAATCTCAAGTTAGCTTTATAATTCCAGACTATTTTTAATTACCGGCGCATATGAATGCAAACCTGGTAATAAAAATTCGCTTTGTTTAGAATATCTTATAATAAAAGAATAGAGTGAATTATAGTTTTATTCATAAACAAAATTTCAAGAAACGTATTCGACACTTAACCTATAGCGACGGGTTAACTGGACGTTTTCCATGGCAATTTTGAAGTATCGACACGTTTAATGTAAAATCAATGTCTTAAAAGTCGCCACTTTGTTGAAAGCCGTTTTGTAATTTTGCAACTAAGACCAAATGATCAGAAAATGCTCGATTTTATTCGTCAATCTAATAATAATAATAATAAAAACTTTCCCATTGATCGTACTAATAAGAAATACCGAGGCGAAATACTGGTAGTAATTTAACATCAAAGCAATTGAATGAGAACGACTGCATAACCCAATGATTGTGGTAGAAGATGCAAAATTTCTATCTCCTTAAATATGTCATACACAATCTTACCGCAATTCTTTCAAAATGCAAAAGTAACCAAGTTCTGTAGGTTACAAATAAATTATTCTAATAATGAACCGAATATGAATAAATTCATAAATATTATACATAATTAAAATTAGTTTATTTATGAATTTTGTATGTCACGTGAACGTCGATCGATGTGAATGTAGAAAATCGAGATTATTCTATTCGTAAGTTTAAAATTCTTTAGAAATTATATTAAACCTCATAGCATACAAATAATTCTTACATGAAAAAAAGGGTCACTAACTTAAATAAATCAAACACGTTTCCATCTACAATGGAGACCCTCATATCTCCTAATACCCCAAGATTTTGTTAACTTATAATAGAAGGGTAATGCAAAAATGAATTTGAAGCATATGATAGTAATTGTAAATAAACAGGTGCATTAACTTATGTATTTATATAATATACAAATATAAATACATGATTCACGATATTTATAAAATTATTTGTACAGGACGTTTGAATCAAATGTCCCTAATTTGAACAGTCAATTTAAAAAATCTATTAGCAATATTTGGCTGTTGAATTCTTAGATTTTGGCGACGATTTTTATTTTTCGAGTATATATGAAAACCGAGTCTGTATGCGTACAAAATGCAGATTGTACAGAAATTGTTGCGTGTTGCATTTGCTGTGGAGTTGTTGTCTCGCAATGGAAATGAACAGGAATTTCTAAACCCAGCATCATTTTTTCAGATGAAGCAACATTATACGTGAGCAACAAAATAAATATAAGCACAACTGCAGAATTTAGGGCAGAAAATCCCCATGCAGTACAGGAAGTGGAAAGAAACAGTCCAAAAATCAAAGTGTGGTGCACTCTTTCAGACAATACAGTCATAGGACCATTTTTATTTGTTGAGACTTAAGTGGCAGCAAACATTTACCTGGACATGTTGCGAAGTTACACAATACCCCAATGCAGCATTTACAACCCACTGTTATCTTTCAATAAGATGCTGGGGCAAGGATGTTCGAGCATTTTGTTGGAACTGGACTTCTGGCTGGATATCCCCTGGGCTACTACGAGAGCACACGTGGAAGTGCACTGATTTTTTAATAAAATCTTTGTGAGTACTGTTTTCTAATTTTACATTTTTCTTATTCATTTTAACTTTCTGTTAAGTATAGTGACCTCCCCAAATTAGGTACATTTGATTAGGACACTCTGTATATCATATTCATAAACACTTCACTATTACAAGTAAAAATATAGATATATGTGTTAGTGTAATAAATTTATCCACATGTTCTTGTAATCAAAAAAAAAAAAAAAAAAGAGGGATTTTTCCGAGAAGTAACTTAGTTACAGTCGGTGAAATTTGATGAACGGAATTATCATTCTCTTTTCAACAAAAAGGTTGATGTTCTAATGGCATGTTCAACAATATATCATATCTAGTACCACTGGTTCAAAATTAAGAAGTATTATACAATATTTATTATACTTATTGATCGAATATGAAGTGATAATTAAGAAATGTTTTTTTAAAAATAAAGAATTATATCAAAAAATGACAGTTCTTTATTTACAATTCAAAAACAAGTAAAAGCCAATGATACAGCTAATGAGCATGGTTATGAAACACCACAATTACAGAAGTGTTTGTTATGCATTCAATTTTACACTGAAAGCAGCGACTAGCAGCGAACACGGCCACTGGGACATTTCGCATAACACAGAGTTCAACAAGAGAAAAAAAATCACTTAAATGTAAATTTTTACATAGTCTACATACAAATTTCTAATGATACCTAACTGATCTGTACAAACATATTCGCGCCCTTTTTTTCCACTTATGTTCAGGCGCACTCTTGCATACAAAGAGAATTCTTTCAAAAAAATATTCTCTTTTTTTTGAGGTTATAATGACACACAGTTTAATACACAGGGCAACAAAAGTAATTGGTTAACATCTCATAAAAACACAATCTCCACAGAGAATAAAGCTCTTGCATAGGAATTGAAACTTAAAAGTTTGTACATAAACTCTGAAATCTATGCCTACGTTAGAGGATTGTATACCAATGAGCAAGCCTTAGTGCAAACATAACAGGTAGAAGAGGCACGCTCTTGAAATCAGGATTACATCTAGGAACTCAAAATTTCAAAAAAAACACAATTCTTCAATGTACATTTCTTCTATAATAAATGTGTGTCGTGTGCATATACCAGCATTTTACTAAACATGAGAACTAACATTCAGATTATGATTATGGTCACAAGTTAGGTCTGCTTCAAATCACTTCAAGTCCATTTACAAGATGATGAAAAAGTATAAGGTACACAATGTTGTAAAAATGGCAAGAGGAGAAACATTCATCAGTAAAACAAGTAAAATTTTCACAGTTCAATACATGATACACATAGACGAAATCGAAACTATCAAAGAAAGCTAATTACAATCTTATTAACACTCGCACAAACAACTGTCTTTTCTATATAACAGGGCAAAAATTACAGACATTTGTAATTAATTCAAAAAGAGCGGTCCCTAAAAACTAGTCCAGAAAAATCAGCCTAACATTTTGTATATGCATTACCCACCGATTTATGATCGGCAGGTGACAAAACTACTAACAAATCATAAAAAGACACCGAGAAATGGTTTCTTCCAAGTAAACAACAAGTAGATGATGAATACAGGCAGACAATATGTACAAGGAATTTACAAGTGAAGCAGACTTTCTTGGAGATAGAGAAAAAAGACACTATTTTTTTTCTTTCCAAACAAAAAAATAAACAACAACAGACGTTGAAGCTGTTAAATGAACCGGCAGGAAATGAGCAATTCTGAGGATTTTACTTCAAGACCTCCATACCATAACATGGAGGGGGGATGACGACCAACTTCCAAATGTAGCCATCAAGGTAAATCAAACCCCGGATTAGAAGACATCTCGATGTCACCTACCACAAAGTGGATGTAGGATTTCCAATCAAGAGTAATTGCAGCAAAGGGGCCCTGCCACTAACAGCATGGCAGCCATGAAAGGCTGTCGCCAACAAGAGAACTGGATCCTAAAGCATTTTCCACAGCTTATGTTTCCCTCTCCTTTTTGATCTTAAGCTGCTCCTCGCCGAGGATGGTGGCTATTTCGCCCTGCATGAACGCCCAGGGGACACTCGAACCGGCCAGCGGACACTTCTCGCCGCTCGGGCAGTACACTTCGTTGCCATTGGCTGCCCCCTGACTCTTGATGCTTTCTCGCGAGCAGGGGAAGCAGAATTTGTGGTTCGGAACGGAGGGACACTGGACGAAGTGGGTGTCTTCCAGCCTTTCGTTACACAAAGTACATTTGAGTGGTGGTGCGGCGGCTACGTTGTCGCCGCTTGTGGTAGTAGTGGTTGTGGATGAAGCACCACTCGATGTGGTTGTCTGAGTAGTGCTCTCGGGTTCGGCGGATACCCCTGAGCCGGGTCTCGAAGAAGCACTTTTCTTTCCTGTAAACAGAAAAGAAGCACTTTAATTTATAGGAACAGCAAATCAAAAATGTTTTTACAGTAATAAATACAGTTATTTTATTTGCATTAGTTTTCTTTCCAATCATGACAATGTTTACAGGCTAGATGGTTTGATAGAGTTTACTGGTGCAAAAACCATTTACAGGCTAGATACATATGTAGCGTCAATACGACGTGCAAGACGCAAAAATCGTTCAACTAAGAGCTACCAAATTTGGCATGTGGTTAATTCTTGGGCAGTAGGTACTCACTAAGAAGGGTTTTTCAAAATTAATCGAAATTTTAACGTTTATCCTCAATAACTTCAGAGTATACTATCGCATAACAGCCCACCATCTTAAAATTTAAAAAATTAGCTTTTCAGCGAATCCATACAATTCTTTCTCCAATATTAATAAATTTTAAAAATTAATTTAAATATATTTTCACAACAATACCGTTCATTGTTTTAGTTACTGCGCTTAAACTCACGCGCGTTGCGGCGATATTAAATACATTTTCTGGGGGGCACGTTGTCGATGCTACAATTAAAGCGTAAATTTTAAAAACTAATTTAAAGCTCACAGAAAAAATAGCTTGAACATCAAATAGACATTATTGAACAAAGATTTTTTAATTTTAACAAAAATGCTTCTTTAACATAAGGTTAGATTGGCATTCTTTCTGTAAATTCGTAATTTAAAAATCGTTACGCACAGTTGACGTATTCAAGTCAGACGAATCAAGCCAACATCATCATGATATGATGTTTCGTACTAGAGGTCAGAATCTACTTTAATTATTTTAAAGTATCAAAATTCGTTTGCCTACACATTAAACATCATTGTGTTATTTGATAAAGTTGTTTTTTCAATGAATGATGACAGAAGCATTACATCACCACTCCGTTATTGCTGAATGAATTAGAATTCTAATTATTCTTCTTTAACGTAAGTATTTTCATTTAAAAATTTTTGTTTGCTAAATTAGCGTCTCTTAAAAAAAAAATTAAAACTGCAAAATCTGGCCATGACGATGAATAATGGGGCAACGTGAAATCAGAATTTCAGAAGTTCTTGGGATAACCAATTTCATTTTGTTCCAAACGATTTTCATTAAAGGGCATTACGAATGCAATTATTTATGTATAGTATCATACGAGTTATAACTACAGACAAGTAGTGGGCTTTTGTTCATTCTTTTCTTTCAAGCAATTCACCTTCGTTTTAATGTAAAGGAGTTTCTATATCAATGAATGCCCCCCCCCATAATATGTCGTTGCTTATTGTAATGGAGCAGTCGCGCTTTTCATTGATTGCAGATAAATAAAACTTAATTTAAATGCTTGATTTGCATGAGCGTCGCTGACGCAGGAATTATGTTCACACACAAGGAAGCGTTTATCATCCCCACTCAACTCTTATGTAAGTTTTGATACCCAAATTAACATTCATCCTTCCGGCTGGAACGTATGCATTTCGCAAGAGACACATCATTAACCCGTCGTTATGAAATCAGAAAATAATATACATCGAATGAAATAAATAAACTGCATATCACTAAAGCTTCACAGCAAAAATTTAGTTTCACTTTTAATTTGATTATGATTCAGAGCCGGTTTCAGGCGTCTGACGCCAATTCCTAATCATAAATTTGAAAATTCGCGCGCGTTATATGGCTGCCGACTGGAACACAATACAAATATTATTATAATTAAATCATTTAATTCAGCTAAATCTTAATTACTATAGTTAATAATTATAGCTAAACCTTTAGCATATGCACGATATATACAAGAGGGGAGCTCTCAATAATTTCGCACAGGGCACCGAATACTTTGGAGCCGGCTCTGATCCGATTTTAAATTTTTTTTCTTCTTATGATTGAATGTTAAGTCGTGATTCACACTGCACAATATAATTTAAAAGTTGATAAAGAATATATGTTCCATTATCGATTCTGACGAATCCGACAACGCTATTTGAAATGATATTCCAGACTCACCAGTGGCTATCCCATTGGGCGAATGGCGTGCCGCTGATCCGGGACGACTTCCTCCGTTCACTGCGTTCTCAGGGATGCTGTTTCGGGGGGACCCCGGTGGCAGGCTGTCGGCCACTGACATGAGAGCGGCCATGGGCGTCTGGCCGCTGGACTGTACCGCGACCACCGTGCCTTCAGGTGGGCTGACTGTGCGATTGCCGAGGGGAGAGGCTGTACTGGTGACAGAAGTTGGAACGGAGCTCACTGTGCTAAAAGCTGAAAGGAACAAAAACACACATGAAGAACACCACAAATAAACATTAGAAATGTGAAACACGTTAATAGATGCACTGATGATGCTTATTAATAACAACAAACTTCCTTGAAATAAAGGCGTCGTGTAATTGTTCAATACTGAATCGAATAAATAATCAAATATTAGTTGACCTACTATGCACGCGCATTACAAAACAAAATTTGTTTTCTAATAATCAGAATCGTGCTTTTTATTAAGATTTCTTGGCTAGATCAGACCAACGATTTTAACAGGTGATGACATTTGATGATGATGTGCATGTTTTAAACGTCATTATATCGGTTGTGTAACCAACTCCAAATTAGGCAAGTACTTGATGGAAATTCATAACTTTCGGTAGTCAACTACTGAAGGGAAAAAAAAAAATGCAACCATACAAATAATAACTGAGAATGATTTGAGTTTTGAAGAATCTCAAATAACTGTTACAATAAGATTTCTCTGCTATGGACACATTTATTTAATAATATTCATATCATTATTTTCAAATTAAAAACATCTCATTCTAGTTAACATTTTTCCGTGTGTATTATGAATGCAAGTTAGATTATATAAAAGGTATACGCACAAAGTGGGAATATAATATTTGCAATACCAGAATTTGATGGCAGGAAGGATTTGGAACGAACAGTTCTATTCCATCCACTCCAGTGTTCTACTATAAATAAAACGAGAGGTTAGCTCAAATCGGAATTTTTCACTCATTCTCAACGTAAAAAAATATTTTTATTTCATTTTATACACCGACTAAGTTTTCATTTAAAGCTTAACTACTTATTTTAAAGATTCCCTAACACGTAGCAGTGTGTAAACATAAATAAAATAATAATAAACGTGTATTTTGAACCATAACACGGCTTTATTTGTACCGACAATATTCTCATCATAACCTTTTTCGTTAACTTTCTCCCATGGACAGCGCGAAAATTTATTTGTATACTAAAGCTAATAATAGAATTCCACTGGATTATAAATCATGCTCAAACTCACATACATAATACGAAATTATTTGAATATCCAAATAACTTAAATTAGCAGAGATACGAGATTCTATTGACGCTCAAACAATGAATAGGCATTATGAGATTACAGATTGACGTCATAACAGCTGATATTTCAAAGGATGTCGCTGTACATGACGAGTTGAGATAAAGATAATAATTCCAATCGCGAACAATTCTAAGAAAAGCTGCTTCATCAAAATAACAGGAAAAAGAGACCGTGATTGTGATTGGAACAAATAATCAAAACAGTGCACATATTTATAAAAAAAATTCAACCCCAACACAAAAAGAATTAGATACATTCTGCTCTTTATAATTATACGACACACAGAACAGCAATGACGACGGAAGTATCCTTCGTAGCTAAGTCAAAGTAATGGGAATTTAAGTCTTCTATATCAATCTCTGTTGAGATAAAGATAATAATTCCAATCGCGATTTATCTCGATTCATATAATATTATACTTTTAGAACAAAATGACAATAATTTTCATTCGAAGTAGTGAAATTGCCCTTCCCCTAAGAAATTTCATAAACCAACCGAAAAACATCAGCATTTCCAGACATCTGTCATCACCAAGTAATCGTTTGATTTGAATGAGTTCATAATTCAGAATTATTGTAGTGAAATTAATCTTCATAACTTAAATTTCCTTTCAGCACACAGAAATATAATTAATATAAAGTAATTTTTTTTTCGAAGTGATAGTTTAAATGAAGCATTATTTCCAGATTTTTTTTTATATATTCGCTTATATATATACATTCAGATTATCTAAAATTTCAGTAACATAAAAACTGTAAGTATTTTAAAAAGTTGCTTAAAATTTACAGTTTATTCTGATTCAACTAAATGAATCAAAATATATTGCAAATTTTTTAAAAAAGTCGCAAGTATAAAGCAACAAGAAATAATAGCATAAAAAGTTATAAACTGCTTACTATAGCTTTAACTGCTGATTTAAATATCTGTAATTAACTGTTTATTCATACGAAATTAATAAATATAAAAAAATGACTAATTTTCAGAGATTTATAATGTAGTAAAATGGCGTTTCACATTTCACACAGCAGTTTTATTTATCTCTACAAAAATTATTTCTATTTACTTCATTTATATTATTTATTATTTTCAGTACTTCATAATAAAAAAAAATTGAATTATCTTTTGAAATCTCATGATCATAAGAAAATTAAACGTCCTTCCTTGTTTGGGCAGCTGTTACGTAGTAAACAATAAACGGTGGAAATTATAACGGTTCAATGTGCATGCACCATTGAGCCGTTTTTGAAACATAAAGGAGTCATAACTAATAAGTAGCACAGCCGAGTACGGAGCATTTCAGTAGAGGAGAAAGTGCTTGTTGAGAACACGTTGCTTTCATCAGCAGAGCACGTGATGTATCAACCACGACAACCGGCCAGCGAACTTCGCTTGTTCAAAATGACGTCAGTCGAGATTACCCAATCGACAAGTGGAATTTATTTTGTACTTAACGGCAGCATTTTTTTCCCCCGACAGCAAAGGGAAAACTGCGCGAGAAATGGAAGTTTCGAGGTCCGATTAACACATGTTCCCAGTAAATTGTGAATCATGGGAGACGTATTTTCACACAAAATCCCTGTCTGGCTTGTTTCGCTATGACTCATGTTTGAAAATAACTGGAGCGTTTTGGAAAAGTTGTAAGACTCACACACTAATATTATTATTTTTCTTTTTCCGAGTAGGAAACTTTTTTTTTCATTTTGTTTACGAAGTCGAAGAAAAAAACTGGAATACCTCGCAGTTGTTGCACCCAAATATTAGTACGTTCTTATATATTATACAGTTCAAGGTTTTATTTAAAGCTGTTTTTTACAAAAAAAAAAAAAAACTGAGCCATAAGAACTAAATACTATTGTAGAAGAAAATATACGAAAAGGAATAAAATTATGAAAAAAAAAAAAATTCGAAACAAACCGTAATGAAAACTTTATTTTCATAAAAATCGTTGTTATCTGCATACTGTCGCAGATGACTTGATCTATTCTAATAATAGCTTCCGCTCATGAATGAATTGCCATTTAAGCAACTACGTGGGATTGTCATTTAAGGCATTACTAATGTTTTAATTTCACCGATACACAGGGTGTCGGATAAGGACATCAAAAAGAAATGGCTTATACAGAGGGAAACACCCATTATTTATAAGTTTCAGTAATATTAAAGAGGACAAACCCTCAAGTTCTATTGCTTACTAATAAAGTTCAGTATGAGCACACCATTAATGGCTTTGCAGATAAAAAACGGTAATTAATCTCTTGCCAATTATTTAGAAGTATTTGTGATTTTTTTTAAATATGTTGCAGTTTTAATTCATTCCAAGTGCGGACTTCTTGATGATACACAACTATTTTAATGAAAACTCAAGCGCACAGTCAAATTGCAGTAAAATCAGAGAACAGGGAGACCAGGCAGAGAGGATTCCACAAGCTAACTTGTAATTAAGTGTGTGCATAACTGCTGTAAAAGGTGACCCAAAGCAGCTGCTAAAAGTGCGCAAACGCGAACATTGGTAAAAACTTTTAAGACAAACAACTTGGATTTTTATATACTTGGTTATTTCCGACAAATAATAACATCGTGAAGATGTTCGATATCCTCCAAAAAATGAACAGTACTAATGCAAAAAGAGATGATGCTAAGAGAAGAGTCTCATAAATTAACTGGACAATAGCTAGGACCAGAAAACACTCTCTTTGAAACCTAACTACAAACAAAATAGGATACAAACTACGAACAAATAGTATGGAAGATAGAGGAATGTGTACTGCACGTTGAAAGGGTAGTTTTAAAATCCACTCAAGGGAACAATTTCGTGAAGACGCAAATATGTACCTTTAAGTATTTTTTTTTTCTTTTAACACTAACACATTTAGGATTTATTACTAGGGAGTTCTCGATTTGTTTTTATGAATTTTTTTTAGAGTAACGTCTTTAATTAATTTGTATTCTATATATTTTATACATCTTTTATAATGAAATATTACTATCAATTAGTCAACCTATATACTTTCGACTTTAGCTTTCGGATAATTATTTTTCTGAATTTATAAATTTCAGTTCCTACTCAATAACAAAACAAAAACCTTAAGTTATCTATGAGTACCAGTTATTACTTCACAATGATTTTTAAAAAATTATGATGTCAGTTTCTAAACACGACCATGTATATAATTATGGTTACATCTTACTAGAATCTGCATTAAAACACATTCTGATTCGCTGTTAAATTAATGAATCATTTCAGTGTGATAACATAATTATCTAAATAAAATCATTCAGTGAATTGTATCATTTACGCAAAATATACTTCTTAATAAATGCATCCAAAAATATTTAACGGTTTAACATGGTAAAAATATTATCAAGAAAACACTTGAGAATTCGCAAATTATTTGAAACTGTTTGCTTTTAAAACAAACGTTACGTTAATGCGCCTATATAAATCAGTTATTAATTCAGTAATGTTCGTGAAGAATAACGTGGTTTCAGAGAACACGTGGAACAAGTCGAAAAACATAACAATAAAACTAGAAACGTGCTTTTTTCGGATGACTGATTACATTTTTACTGTCTTTTTCCCCCCTCTTTTGAGACACGCAAAAGGAAATAATAAGAAGGCATTTAAAAAAATCTTCGAATTGTTTCTAATATCCCCATAAACACACTTATGACTGATGCACTTTTTGAGAACTGACAGCCATTTAAAATAGATGATTAGCTACTAATTTTTTTTAATTACTTCATCTCAATGAAGATTGTTGAAACTATTAAAAAAAATGAGCATAAAAATTAATACAACAAACTCAACATGGTCAGTCACTCTGGCAGATTAAAAAAAAAAATCTATAACATATATTAATCATTCCAAAAATACCTCACTGAAAATATATTAAAAATTTAATGATTTAATTCGGGGTTTTTTTTTTTTCGCTTCATTTGGTTTTGTAATTACGCCTGGGGCTACGGTTGATTATCTACTGTGTAACTGTCAGCGCAAAAATTCTCCGCGTAATATATTATAAACAATAGACAGCTTATTTAATTTTAAACCCTTAAATATCGCATGGTCATGTCAAATCATTAAGGTGAACAATTAATTATGCTTCCAGAAATGACAACACTGCAATAATTAATATTAAATTTCCTTAAGGACTCGGATTTTCATTTTCAATGCAACACAGACATCATTACAAAAAGAAACATACACAAAAAAAAAACTAATGAAATATTGACATTCCTATTTGTATACTAGAATAAATTATGTTTTCAAAAAATCGGGCTTTCCTCTTTCGCTTTCTAGTAACACACTTAATTTTAAAGCAGAAATAGGTCCGTATTGGCTATTTAGCAAACGTTAATAGCTTTACGTGACAAGTAGTGTTTAATTTTAAATTCAAATGAATTTAGAACCATGAAATTAGATATATTTGAAAAAATTCGGTCTAAAGATATCTTCATGAATCAAGACAGAGATATGCAAAATATCCCTGAACATGTTTAATTGGTGTGTGTATCTAAATCTACTATTCATTTACTAATATACAACACTAGTTAATCAAAAGCTCTTAATTTATCTCATCAGCATGTTGAAGCTTAGCTGGAAAAATAATAATATTTTACTTTAAAATATAAAAATATTTTAGCTGCTCACACACAACACACATAAGTTATATAATTCATGAGTTTATTTCTTATTCGAATTGCAAATTATTTAGGGTGGCAATTACTAATAGAAATCATTCCTCATTTTATATATATATAAACAATTTAACGATGGAATGACATTATTAAATTTATTAATAAAACGTCATAAAATATCGCATTCAAAGCTCGTCGTTATGATATAATCGAACACATCTCTAAAGACTCGATGCAGTCGAAAATTCAAAAACTTATTCCCTTGACTTTAATTAGAATTTCTAACGATAAGCTTCCTTTCATGCCGCCATTCCCAGAAGAAGGGAAAGAAAGAAAAAAAAAAACACAGAAGAAACGCAATATCAGAATGCGGGTTAGCAAGGAAGGAGTGGGGGCAGCAGCTATTTTGATAGAAGTCGTTTGGCAACAACATCAGCATCCGCCCCTTCAGAAAGAGACCTTCCCCAGCCAACTGCTACGTCACTCCCGGTCGAGACGTCATCGAGGTAGAGGTAGTGCAACGAATGCGTGTCTGCATTCCCGCGAGCGGACATTCGAAAAGCCTTGACAGCTATGGCAACACGTAGTCTCGTGGTCAGAACTGATCATCACCCCCCTCCCCTTATTTTAAAAAATTCTTTTTTCAAACTGCACTTTTTAATATTTATCTTCGTCTTTCACTATAAGAATCATTTACATGATTGGAATTTTTATAAAAAATAAATTTTTCCAATTCAAAATATGTGTCAAATTATTTTTGGATCATGATGCAAATTTTTATACTTTGAAAAATTACACTGCACAGTTGCTACATAAACGAAATATAAGTGACGCTACTATCCATGCATGGTAATAAACACTTAACTTGACGTAAAACACTTCCGGTTCTAAATTTTCTCAAATGTTAGGCAATTTTTATTCTAAATCATGGCAACAGACATTACCAAAACTAAAGTTTTTATTCAACCCCCCCCCCCCATTAATGTAAAGCAAACAACAATGACTAAGAAATCAAAACATTGTAACCATTAATCAAGTGTTTTAAAAACCTCGACGATACACAAACGATCTCTGGCGAAATAGCGTTCTTACAAGCTCAATTAAGCTTAAATTCTCTTAATATACAAATACCGCCGCAATAATGGCCGCATGCAGTGTTATTGCTACCTCACTGTACAACGGACAGTATACAAATTATGAATGTAATCTGTTGCTTCGTAATTAACTTTCCAGCAGCCGCGCGTATGTACGAGGTACTTATATCGTGCTTAACAAAAATGAATGCAACTTTTATTTATGCAATATGTGTTTATTAGCTTTGTACTAAAAAAGGATTATATAAATAAAAATTGCACTTAAATTTATAAAAGAAAGGTTTTTTTTATAGGCATGTAATACGATGTATAATATAAGTATCTCCTGCATACGCGCGCTTGCGCCTAATTAAAATGATTATTTTCCTAGTACTAGCAGAGTTAAAAGAATCATTATACAATTGATGAACAATTCCGGTATAAAATTGCGCTTTACCGATCGATTTACACAACTAATAGCAAGAATTTAAAGAGGGATGTCTTTTTTGAATCTAATACAGAGT
Source organism: Araneus ventricosus (assembly GCA_013235015.1). NCBI lineage: Eukaryota > Metazoa > Arthropoda > Arachnida > Araneae > Araneidae > Araneus > Araneus ventricosus. The sequence continues at coordinate 161,371 of BGPR01001562.1, forward strand.
AGATCGTGGCAAATGAGATATCGCAAAGAAACAAATCAATAAGCAAAATGATAAAAAGTTACAGAATTTCAACTAGTGCACAACGAAAATATAAGTATCATTTGTGTAAAACTATATTTATTGAATAATACGAGTTTTAGATTTTTAAAAACTTTTATTGCGCAGCTAAATAAAACAAGCGTACGAAAAAATGCTTAAATATATAAAACTCGCAACAAAATTTATGGAATACCCATTTTAAACCGAATTTTGCATATATATGATTTTATAATATTATGCCATTTAAGAATTCGTAAGTTAACACACAAATTCGCGGGAGTACGTAAGAATGAAAATTTTAAGTTAAAAATATTTTTAAGCACTCCATACAAGTGCCTTCATTTACTGATTAATTCTATAAAATAATAGATTAAAATATTAAGACAAATTAAAAACTTACGCTAACTGTAAAGTTACACTAATCACCTAAATATGCTGGCACGAAAATTGAAACATTATGTAACTAACTCTACCCACTACCATTTCCGGATTGAAACAATTTGTACGTATAATCAGAGTTCACAGAAATCACAATTTACAAACCTATTAAATGAAATTTCAATCACTAAAAGAGCAACATAATTTCAAATTTAAAAAAATTTAGCACCCAAATTATTAAACGCAACCACGTGTTTGAATAACCGACTTTCGTTTCATTTGATACTCCTATTAATGAAAAGCAGATGCTGATGCACTATTATAACAAAGATCAACATTTAAAAAGTAGATAATATTGTGCATTAAGAACATAAACATAGAGCTCAACAATGGTACTGGAATAAAAAGAAAAAGCTATATATATAGCGAACATTAATTTAAGTCACCAAAAATTTCGCATGAACCCCTTAAGATATTCGTCAATTAATACCAACGGATTATTCATCTCCCTAGAAGTAAATACTAGTTTACAATAAAAATTCTTTTTATACTACCATAAAAAAAATCTGCCAAAAAATAAATATACATAACAAAATCAAAATGTTATACCGAAAAACATCTAAAGACTTGCATTATTTCAAATATACCAACGTATTAGAATTTTGTTATATATGATTCGTTATACTACATCTACCTCCTTCACGATCTCGAACGCATTTTTCGATAATCGGCAATTGTTAAATATTTCAGAACTGAAAATATAATAATATAATTACTACAATAACTAATCAACATCCAAATCACGGCGATATAACATTTTGCGCTTATGTAGGTGTAAGGCAACGCAAAAATTTTTTGCACTTGACAATAGAAATTTTCGTGCCAACAGGAATTCATGATACATAAAATGTATTAAATAAATTCATTCATATATATATAATATATTAATATTATAAATAAAAAGTTTCTATAAACTAACTTTTCGAACTTAAAACTAAGCGGAAAAATCCAAAACAAATATTTTGAAATTTGCAACATGACGTCTTAATACTGACTGACATTCCAAATTTTTCAGTCTTCCGCAATAGTTCACGACTTTCGACATACACCATATAACGCAATACTTTATATTCTGCAAGATATTCACAAATAGAAAATTCTTTAAAGGATGCCGGTTCCCGCGTCATCTTCGTTATCTGGTCAGACAAAAAATGAGGATGTCCATTCCTAATAGCTTTCCATAATTTTAAAACTGAGCAATGATCTAACAAATCAAATGAATGTCTTTTGGAAGGTATTATATTGCTGAAGTCGTCATCCGTTAGGTCGAAGCAAAACCCTGCGATACCATACACTAAAAAATTTACATAAATTGACTCCTTGACGCACGAATTTCTTTCACATCTCAGGTTAGAGAGTAAGGACACATGAAGCATTTAAATTTATCTACGAAATTTTGAAAATTGTCAATAAAACGTATAGTTGTGAATGCTTTATTTCTGGCCTTCGGTATCCAACATTCTTGGACCAGACTCGTCAGAGTACGAATAAAGGGTTTTATTATCTTATAACCAAATTACAGGAGTATTCTATACTGAGCTAATAACACTGCTATTAACATATACAATACAGCTTTAGAAGTATCGGACATCACATCGGGAATTGACAACCAAGATTAATTCTATAATTATAAACTTAACACTGCGTGAGTATAAATCATGATACACTTACCAGCTTTCATACTGGCCGCACTAGCTTGGTCAAAGGAGAACACTCTGCCGACCATACCGTGTTCTTTCTTGTACCGGGCGTCGAAAGGCACCCCCATAACGGCCGAGGGTAGGGATTCGCCCCGTGTGAGAGGGGGGCGACCGTGTTCCTCAACCACCATGTGTCTTTTCGGTTCGGACTCTTCTTCATCACGCTCAGAGTTAGACCTCTTGCCGGTGCTCTGCCTGGCCGCCATGGGGAGGTGCGGCACGGGCGGCGGAAGGGGGTGCGCCCTGCTGGGGCTGCCCCTATTCAGTACTGAAGCGGCATCTTCTTCAACTCTGTGGGGTGGATGCAGACGCTGTCCATTGAACTCCAACATCGCTCGCGCGGTCTGACCACCGTAGCGGTCCACAGGTACGGGCGACCGCGACACTGTGGCATGCGGTGTACCAGGCACACTGTGGGGAGGCGTGAGGATTCCCTCGGCTCCAGTGGCCGCCCCATTGATCCCCACGGGCTCGTGCCCCCTCTGGGATGCCTTGAAAGGCTGTTGTCTGGGGGTTGTATTGTTCTCCTGAAAACTGTGCGCCCTCTTCAACTGCCTGGCGCTCTCGATAACTATCTCTATGCGGTCCGCCCCCTCGTAGTTGACGCAGCCCCTACACACCATCTCCGAAAAGTCGTGTATCATGGCCCACGGCATGCGGGGCAGGTCGCACAGGTAACAGTGCTGGCGGTGGCCTCGCGACACCGAAGACATCCTGACCATTGGCAGAAATGTGGATGGGTAGTGATGGAAAAAAGAAAACAATTAAAAAATGGATCAGTGTTCTCAAAAAGTATCCGACGTTTAGCGAGAGTCACACATCCGCCTGGCGGCTCATGTGACGAAGAACTGAGACCGGTGCCAATTTTCGGACGAGGGGTTGCCGGAAGGAGCTTCGCTCCGGGAAGACGCCAAGGGATCGCCAAGGCGGTGAACCGTGGTAACGGTAAACGGGTCGAACAGCTTTGGGTGCAGTTCAGCTGGTTGAAACGCTTTCATCAGGTGTTTGGCTTGGCTGGTGTTTTATTTTTTTTATTCGGTTCTCAAAAAGAGAAACCCGGGGACAAGTGATGTAGGAGATACTCCTTTCGTGCACACTACAACTCGCTGCGCAGCTGGAAACAATATTTAATCTTTTCGCTGAGTTGTTATTCGTTTTACCGATACTTGTAATATTATCTTGCTTAAGAGATAGCCGTAATCAGTTAGTAACTACCATATCTTCGAATTCGTTGAATTTGATTCAGCACAGTGTTGAAATTTAGGCGTGTAATGTCATATTAAAGAATCATGGAGAATTTAAAGAGATGTTTTGTTTGTGTAATTAAATTTTCTACATTGAAAATTGTATTTCGTAAAATATGTTATTTCTGAATTTAAATATAAATTTACAATTGAAAATTTAACAACTGAATTCACTCAACACCTGAATTCAATTCAATAAAAATTTAAAAAATGAAAATTTAATAACTGAATTCATTTAAAGGCTTCATTGTAAAAAAAAATGTTTTATTTTCTGAATTTAAATAAAAATTTAACAACTGATTTCACTTTAATAAGAATTTAACATCGGATTTCTCTTCAATAGAAATTTAAGAACTGGGATCACTTAACTGAACTCTTACAATTGAATTCAATCGGATAAAAATTTAACAACTGAGTTTTAACAGTTAACAGAAAATTGAACAGTTTAACTCACTTAAATTTGCGATTGTCGGATTTGTAAAATATTTGCCGCTTTCAGGCGCATCCGGATTCATATTTTAGGGAAAAAATAAATAATAAACAAGATTAAATAAAAAAAAATTACCGGAATTTTAGGGTATTTTTAGAGTCACTATCTGTCTCAAGTTTTGATTTAGAACAAATATATCATTAAGATAGTGTAATAATTGTAGATTATATCAAAATCAATGGAGTATTCAAACTTCTTGTCGAAATAAATTAGCGAAAATTGTCGTTTTGCTAAATATGTATGTTAGTGTATCCCATTAAGATTCTACAATTATTCGAAATTATGTCGTATTTTTACAGCACGTTAATTTTCAGGATTATTGAAACAGAGTCGCAATTACCCCTGTTTTACAAGAACGGCGAGACACGGTTTTTCGTCTGGTGAACAAAAACAAAATGTCAGCATGTATAGAGTGGGGAAAACGGCATGAAGAAATCCTTATTAAAAATTACCATAAAAGTGACTATTTTTCAAAAATTTCTCAAAATTCAGTAAATTACGTTAGAAATTCAAAACTAACTTCATTAGAACGGAAATCGTGTGCTCTTTTCGATGATGTGTCTATTTTTTTCGTACAATTATTCAAAACCATTCTATTGAGAAATTAGTACGAAAAATCAACCAAAACAACACAAAACATTAAATAAAAAATTTTCTAGATTAAATTTTAAAATTGCGACTTCAAGGTGCATTGAGCCACCATTAAGACTACTTATGTGCCAAATTTCAAAGTTGTAAGTGCGATAGATTTGTCTGGACATCGCATGCAGACACGCACGCACACACAAACATTGCCTTTTATAAAATAGATACAAAAGGAATTCTGATATTCTTTTTTCTTTAATTTCAAAAATTATCAGGAGGGAATGGGACAAAATTCAGTGAAATTTAAGGGAAGCGGAAGCGATTACGATATGAAAAGTTGGCCAAATACTAAAAGGCTGAGAACTGATGGCATAAGGTGAATATGAGAGATTTAGTGATGTCCTTAACCCTGAAAAATAATTAGATGCATAATTATTGTGTAGAGAACTACAAAACATGATCAAATTAATTGACTATTTTTCGAAAAATTAATCTGCGACTTGTTACAACTAAGGAGGTATTTTTTTAACTATCGAAGTGAAGAAATGTCATTGGTGCCTAAAAGGCGACATCCGAGTACAAAGGGTTAACTAATGTACCTACGCGTGTTATCTATACTTATAAAAGGCAATGTTTGTGTGCATGCGAGCGATGTCCAGACGAATATATCGCACTTACAGCCTTGAAATTTGGCACACAGGTAGTCTTAATGGTGACTCAATGCACCTCGAAGCCGGAATTTTAAAATTTTTTCTAGAAATTTTTTTATTTAGTGTTTTGTGTTGTTTTGGGTCATTTTTGGCACGTTTACGGCTGTAGTATCTTTTGTAATGATCGTTGAAAAACACTCAATGCACCATCGGATAGAACAAACAATTTTCTTTCAAATGAAGTTTGTTTTGAGCTTCAAATGTAATTTACTGAATTTTGAGAAATTTTTAAAAAATAGTCAGTTTCGACATCGAAATTTTATTTTTGTTTTTAAATTTGCTGCATCCGATGTTCTAATTTTGTTATAAAATTGAAATTTGTTGAAGTAATAAATATAACGTTTCTCCGTGATTTAAAACAAGAATGGTTAAAATTGAACAGTTGGCTGAATTTTAATTTTTTCAGAAGTGTTAAAAAATTTGTGCTTCAAAATTCCCTTCACTATTCTTCGTAATCAAGGTCGCGTGACGTATTTTCCCGACATGCATTTCGTCGAAACCAAGTGACGTCATAATCCCATTGCTTTGCGTCGACAGATCATTCTTTTAATTCGTTTGTTTAATATTTTGTGTTGTTTTGGGTGATTTTTCGCACTAATTTCTCAATATCATGGCGAAAAAAATAGATACACCATCAGAAAGAGCAAACGATTTCCGTTCTAATAAAGTTAGTTTTGAATTTCTAACGTAATTTACTGAATTTTGAGAAATTTTTAAATAATAGTCAGTTTTGTCATCGAAATTTTAGTTTTGTTTTTAAATTTGCTGCGTCCGACATTCTAATAACACTATTATTTTCATTTTTTTTCCAGCTTATAACAAGAACGGTTAAAATATCTTTTTCCGTTTTTTTTAATTAATTTTTTCCTGGTCAGTTGAAAGTTATTTTTCTCTAGCGACACTTTTCCGGAACGTTGCTGGCAATTTAATTGGCTGACGGTGCAGAGCGCAAGTGACGTCATAACCTTCAATTGAATGAATTTGATTATTATTTTCGGCAGTGTCTTAACGTGTTTATGTCTCACATATTTTATTTGCTTTATAATAATCATTTTCACGTTGAAGTTTTTTAATATTGTTTCAGATTAACGTATTCTGTATTTTCCACAGTTGAAATGTCATTATCGCGAAGAAAAACGAGTGGGAAAATCAATAATGTGTATCTTTTGTTTTGTTTTCAGAACTTTTTCATGTCATTGTGGGCATTTATTTATTTTTCATTTTGTTGAAGTCCTGATTCAACGGGCAACGCCGTGCGCGTCCTGCTAGTCCGGAGGTTCCCAACCTGGGGTACGCGAAGGACCAGTTGTGGGTACGCGAATTAAAAGTCGGTAATGGCGGACACAAGAAAACATAAGGGATTTAAAATGTTACAGAATTTTGTTTCTCCAAGTTCATGTGAAAAGTAAAAGTGAAAGTTATACAAGTCTCAAACCTACCCTCAAAATAAGAAAAAAACAAAACAAAAGAAAGTGTAACTTTTAGCTATCCTTATAAGTTAATGAGAAATTACTACAGTACTGATTTCATCTGTTTTGACGTTGAACTAACAGTATAGAAAAAATAGAAAAAAAAAATGTAAAAGCATTGACAAGTCCTGTAAATGTTATAAATGCCAGCAATTTGACTCTTGAGCTTTCCTAGGCCCTTAACATTATTGATAAAAACTTCCTTCTATAGACAGATGGTTGGAGGAGGGATATGAATGTAAGGGGTACGTGAGGCAAAAAAGGTTGGGAACCCCTGTGCTAGTCTATGGCATCGTGTCCTTTCTTCTGCAGGATACTAATGGCGTTCAAAATTAAATTCGCAGAATTAAGAGACTTCTATCACGTGAGCGTGAATTAACTTAATTGAAAAATTCAAGAACCTGGAAAAAGCCACAATAATCGATATTCTTAAAATTTCTAGAATTAGAGAATATCTTAAATGAAGTCTATTAAAACATGCATGCCTTTCTGTAGTTAAAAAAATGTAAAATTTCTAAGCGAATGTTTCAAGTGTGTTTACATACTTTATTAACTTGACTGGTTTCATGCTTGTAAAGATGGAATTTTGTAATCGATTTTTCACTCGCTTCTTGGTGTACTGAAGTTCTGAAGTTCTATACACTTGTGTGTACACAGTCACATTATCAATTAATCGCTTGATTTTGCTTAGTTTTTATTCAATACGAGAAGCGTCGCGCCGTTTGGTAGTGAATATGAGAAAAAAACTGATTTCAAGATTTCAGAGTATTTATAATAATGAATTATCAATAAAAAACTCAGAAGTAGAAAAAAATTTCGAAAAATACACTACTCTAATTCAAGTATAATAATTAAAGTGTGTTTTTTAAAAAATGTATTTATTAAATTAATTTGTCAAAGTGCATAATGATGCATATTATAAGCACAATGAATTTATTTGCCCTTACGGCATAATCCTTTTCTCTCAGTATTATTGATGATTTTTTTAATAATTTTTATCTAGTGTACATGACTCAGTACAACTTTTATTCACTAATTAATACAGGAAATGTAATCATTCGTCATCGAAGGATGTGATGAAATTAGAAATGTTTTTTGTTTGTTTGTTTATTGTGAGTTGAATGACTTCTTTCATTCATCACACTCACCGGTAACTCCCCTTATCTTTTCCGTTAAAAAAGCTGAAATTCAAATTCAATTTTCGCCGTCACGATCAAAATTTTCATATTCCAACGTTTGAAAATGAGGTAATTTTTCATTTTTATCTCTCTTCTTTTCTTGTTTTAAACGTCAAATTCTATTATTATACCTTAATTTTATACAGAACATACATTATGTTTTAATTGTTTACAGTTGAGCAGTACTGAAAATTATTTATGCATAAATTATATGATAAACAGGAACAGTTTAACACTTCTGTTTCAAAATTATCGGAACATAAAATTATTCTTCGAATTTGATAGATATTTTACTCAAAATGTCATATCTTAATAAACCTTCTCCCTTTTCAATTCATTTCTATAAAAAAATATTTTTTTCCTTTTTTCTAATTTGTTTTTTCAAGAGCAAAATATCAACTAACAATTGCATGAAGAACTGTACAAATGTTAGTTAACAAGTGTCTGCAGTACACTGTGTCTATGTCGTTTCTATGTCAAAGGCATTATGCCGTATTTAAAGCAGTGGGAGTGACCTCCCCTAAACTTTCTCGTATACTGGTCAAAAATTTGTCATTCCCCCTCCCTTTGCGTAGATAAAAAAAAAATCGAACCTACTGTAATCCAGAATGCAACGAATATCAGAAGGTTTTTCATTGCAGATTATAGTGATTGTAAAATATTTAAGTGAAGAATCGTATTAAAAGAAATGCCTATGTATTAAAACTTGACAATATTTATTTTCCATCACACTCCAGCAAGATCCGCTATTATACGAGCGAGCGAAAACAAAACAGAAGATAAAACATATCTATCACAAACTCCGTCTCAAGGACAAAGTGACGTAATCCTCCCGCTTGGTACCAGAGATTGCTAAGTACGCATGCGCATGGAGATGGGTTTTGAAACGAATGCTTAACAAGTATGCGATTATACAGACCGACAGACAGTCAACTCGTTGACGGATTTGGCCCACAATTTTATACGGGCCTACATTCATGACGATAAAACTGTGTACAAAATTTTATCCATCTAGCTATTCAAATTTTTGAGTTATAGTGTTCGCATGACTTCGGACATACAGACAGACAGACTTCCCGTTGACGGATTTTGTCTAAAATTTGATAGAAACCTACATATTATGTGTAAAGACCACATATCAAATTTCATCCCCGTAGCTCTAATAGTTTTCGAGTTATCGTGTTCACAGACAGACAGACATAATTCCAAAATTGTGTTTTTCGGAATCAGGGAGATCTAAAACGTGGAGATTCGTCAAAATCTCGAGTTCGAATTTTTTGACGATTACAATACTTTCTCCTTGTATACTTCGTATACGAGAAAGTAAAAATCAGATATAACTTTCATCCACATTCACATACAATATCAGATTAGTCCTTGAACTCTGATTCTGATTTAATTTACATAACTCCTGGAATCAATTGCACAGATGTGTACGTGAAATCGATTAATGATAAAGGACTCTCTTTTCGAATTCGGTAGCTCCGAGAAACCTTGAGTGATGTAAACCGTGGTGGCCATTGATGTAAGACGGTCCCATTCACCCGTAGACACCCAAACGAGGAATCGTCCGTATGTGGGGATCGGGAGAAGTCTCCCATGAAATGTCGTCTTGGAGTTTCGGGACCTTCGAAGCGTTTAATGAGGAGGCTTTGTGCTACGCTTTCACACCCGGGGTCGATTCCTTCTTCTGTTTAGGAAGAAATTAATGGCATGAAACATTTCTTGGAAATCCTATCTCCCAACATGCAGTGGGTCTTGTTAGATGCGTGGGAAAACGGAGGAGAATTTTCCAAGATTTCATATGAATTTCCTATGGGATTATAAAGATAACAGTTATTTCAGCCGTTTGTATTTAAGAGCTAGAGCTAAAAAGTTATGGAAAGGGAATTAATCTTGAAGCAGCTTTGAGAACTTATGTTGCTATTATTGCTCTGGGAGTTTAATTTCTTTTCTAGTTTATCAAGATATCACCACTTTTAAAGGAATTGATTATTTTAATTGAAGCAAAATATAGTGAATAACATCAGATTTATGAAGTGGCCATGATAAAAATCATTTCAAAGGGATATTCAATTCAACGTACATATATATTATTTGCATATTGATTTTGTAAGACAATTATGCAAATAATAATAATTTTTTAAAATTCAGAATAATTTTCTTAAATATTTTATCAAATAGCCCAGAAAAATGGCATCATCAAATATTTAGATTCTATAATTAATTTATAACATTTGATATAATATCTTTATAGCATATAAGTATCAATTATACTTTTTTGCAATCAAATTTCTGATTTCCAAATATTCGTATTTTCAATGTCATGACTCACTTACTTTTAATGATTGACTTATTAATATTTTTCTTGCAAATTGTTAATTACTTAATTGTTTACTCAATATGATGATCTGGTTCATTAATGACGTTTCACAAAATAAGTTTTGAATAATTCTTTATTAAATGTCTGTATTATCTTAACATTTAGTCCTTAAAAAGTTCTACAATTTCAAGAAGTATAATTATTCTAATGCGAAAGACAGCGCATACATTCAGGACATCATTACCTCTCTTCTACATCGTATTCATTTCATATTGACTAACTGTTATTTTATAGAAATAATTATTTATTAATACGGTCTAAACGGACGCAGTTATGCAATTGAGAATAAAATCTAAAGCACAAATTTTGAAGTATAACTATTTTCTCAAAACATTACCAAAAAGTCTAATGCTACGTTTTCCCAAAATTATAATTAAAAATATGTAAATGTTCTGTTGATCAACAGATTAAAGTTCATTCAATAACTACATTTTCAGGTGTAGATTTTCTTCATGAATAAACTCTAAATTCTGAAAATAGCAGATGGTTCCCGACTGCATGACTGCTTCCGCAGACGATATTTTTTTAAATGAAAATTGTGTCAAAAAGCTTTTATGTTTTACAGAAATATTTTCAAAATGGCATATTCCACGTCTTATTTATTAGAATTTTTTTAAAGAGGAAAGATGTTTATAGTAGAGAAGTTTTCAAGAATTTCTAAAATTTTTATTGAATTAATTACTATCGAAAAGCTTTCTATCTCTTCAGATTTTTTTTATTTTTATTTTATTTTTGAAATTTCAAAAATTATATTGACTCATCAAAGTTTTGGTGGCACTGTCAGCTTTTAAAAGTAAAAACATAATTATTTATTTCACATTTTATCTGTAATCGTCAGTTATGTATCCATTGAGTAGAGCATCTTTAACGTTGTTCTTATTTGATTTTGTTTTAAAAAGTGTCCGTTTGTATAAAATTGTCACAGAAGTAATCCATTTTTTCCTTGCTTTAGAAAATAAATTTACTGCAAATGTTTGCATGTATAAATAAAAGTTTCCAAATTAATATTTCTTTCAAAATCAAAAATTCCTGTGATGTGAAAAGAGTCTGCTCTGTTTTATGTCAACGCATCAAAATGGTAAGCATTTATAAGCAATTTCATTTTAAAATGTTAAGCAATTAAAAGAATGTAGGCTTTCTGGGTTTATAGACGTTAATGATTTTCTTTAAGGGATATTTTTTTTTTCTAAACAGAATACAAATCTCTCTCTGGCAAGTCTGATTATTCTTTTTCATTCGCTATTCAACCAAACGACTAAATAATTTATCTTATTATATACGAATCATTTTTGTAGATGAAACATTTTTGAACGATGAAATATACACATAGTTACATTAAAACAATAAAATATTTAAAAATACCAATTAATTTAATTTGCGAAATAAAATTATCCCAAAACATTTGAAATTAGAGCAAAATTTAAACAACTGGCTATTGACCTTTGAAACTGAATACTTGTAATGAAGAACAGAGAAAATTTTATTATTATTATTACTGGGTATGAATTTAAATCCAATCCAAAAAAAGTTTCCGTAGTAATTTTTTTTAAATTTCATTATTTAAATTAAATTTCACGAGTGTGATAACTTTAATTTCCACCAGCCAGTAAAAAGCTTAATGTCAGAACTAATCGCCACAGTTTTTAAGTTTTCACACAGTTTTAGCAACTTATTACTTGAACGAGAGGAACTGACTGTAGTTAAAATTTAATTTAGAATCTCATATTATTACATCGCTACGTTAGAATTACTACGACATAAAAATTTTCTATTAAGTGAATAATTAAGTAACCCTTAAAGTTAATAACTAAGTAACCCTTAAAGTTAATTTTAAAAAAAGAAGAGATGTATAAAAGAATCCGGCTTTACATTTTCTCAAGGGTCACCTGCAGGCAGGGATTCAAAAATGGGAATTTTTTTTCTGTGAGAGGTTTGACTTGCGTCCAAAAAATTCACCTCTCGTGACCCGAAAAATACCAAGAGAAATGAAAAACAATGGACGGACTATCCGTAAATAGAACTTCGACACGCAAAAGCCCAAAAATTTATTTCAGAAAAAAGTTTTTCAACTCAAAAACATCAGCCATCAGGCAATAATTTGCCGTCATTATACCAAAAATACTACAAATAATGAAAGAAAAAATTAAAATTCCAAATGTAACTCTACATCGTTGTGATAAAAAGTGTTCTGGTTTCTCTCAGTTTTATATAAATCGATGGATCATTCCACTAACTCTGAATACTAGTGCCAGAAACAGGAAGTAACGAAGGAAAAATTTCGGAGACGCGTGGGTGTAATTGCAGACATTTAAACAGGAGAAGACATATGAATTTTCAACGAGGGTGGCTGACCTGCAATGATATCGATCATAAACATAACATTTGAGTTTGTTGGTTATGAAAATTCTGTAAATAAAAAAAATAAATAAACCGATTCTCTACTTTTATTTATTTTATTTCCCTCGCAAATTGTTTTATATGAAACTGAAAAATCTTTTTTTTTTCATTTAATTTTGTATCGATTATCTAAAACAAGTAGGTAGATATAATAAACGTTAAAAATTTATTTTCTAATGAACTAAAAAACTAACAGTAGCAAGAATCAAAATTTATGAAATGTAGCTAGATTGTAAAAAGTATGAGAAATGCATACGAGATTTTAAAATATGTATATAAAGTCTTAATAAAAGTTCAGATTTCCTGTTTGATGCCTTAGGCAATTGCGTCGTAACAACGAAATATTAAAGTGTTAATTTCACTTTTTAAATTCACATATCACGGTCAGGTGTGAAGGGAAGGCGAAAAAATGATTTGTTCTGGTCCCAATTTATAGTTCTTACAGCCCTGACCTTAAGATTCATAAAACCCGTTAAATTTGGCAAATAATGCTCTCTGCTTCTACGTCATTACAGTACAATATACGAGTAGTTTTAATTTTAAAAAGTTGTGCAATTTTCACAACACTTTTTAATTACTTTAAAGCTTTTGAAGTTACTTATATCTGTAAATTACTTTAAATGAATTTCTTAAAAACTTTTTAACGTATCTTTTAGTATCTTTACTTTCTTACTTATATCTTTACTTCATCACACAAATTTCTTTTAATTTATAAATTTATATTTCAAAATTTGAAGTGTTCAATTGAAAGTGCTTTCAGTTTCGTGAAGCTTAGATTTTTCCGGTAGTAGTAAATAAGTAAAGGAAAAAGTTGTACAATAAATTCTAAAACAATGAAACCTTTAGAATTAAGAGTGGAGTATAAAATGAATTCTTTTAATTTTCAAGTATTTCATTTTACTGCTGAAAATTGCATTAATGGCTAGGTTATAAAAGTGTGTTCTAATCTTTGGTTCCTCCTTTACTATATTTATCTTAGCTTGCTATTATTCGTAGCAATCACACAGATATTCCGAGATAAAACTAGTCTAAACAGTTCCAATAATAAATAACCAATTGTTCCAACGACATCATTTCCGATTAAATATATCTTTCCAACTGACACCTCAAACAGATAACTCGAAAACGAATAACACAGATAATCATAACCTTTAGAACACCAAAAGTACTTAGGCAATGCATCCAAATCTATTATTGCATCAGATATTAAGACTGGGAAAAGAAGGAAACGAACAAAAACAAAACAGGAGAAAGATAAAAATCTCATTCACAAGCTATCTGCGAGCCTCTTTTTTTTTTTTTTTTTTTTTTTTTTTTTTGAAGAGTGCGATCTATAGCCCGATCTGGCATCCCTGACAGCCTAACGTGTCTCACGCAAGCGCCGTATGTGCGTACCTCTACATTGTGACGTATCCTGACGTCACGAAGCAACGAACAGAAAATTGAGGTAGCGGAAGAACGGCTCTTCGATAGGCGGTTTCTAAGCTCCGCCCATCCATCAATTCCTTACGTCACGAGTAGCGAGGGGTACAATCGGTCGCCGCGTGCTGCCTTTCCACCTACAACGCGCTACAAAAGAATAATCGCTTTACTATGCAACGACTACGTGCTAATGTGGATTAGTTGTGGCTTTTAATAGGATTTCCCAACCTCTCTTTGCTAGGTTAGGCTTATCGCTGTTTTCTCTCGGGTTATTTTTGTTCCGCTCGCACACAATGGAAGCCTTTGTTTTCACGGTCAACTCTTTTTATTCGTATTTTCATTTCCTTCAAGATAACTAGAATGCTAATGGAAGTTGTTTTTATTAGATGCGCAAGTGAAACAAAGTTTTGAAAGTAAAACTACTGTTACATAACTTTCACTTTATTGATAAAGGAATGACATTAGAGTATACGAGCGTGTAAAAAGATTCAATACTTGCTAGTATGGAAAATGTTTATAACGACCTTAGTTGAGAGACAAAGGATTACAAGAAAACGTTACAAAACCCGTGTGAGGTGGCCTTGGATTTGTAACTGCTCATTTAATTCAAAGCAAAATATGGGGAAAATATTTTTAGTTTAATTCATAGCACAACGTGTTTTTCGAGGGTGCTGTACAGAGTCCTGAAAGGCTTGACTTTTGAGCTTGGGCCAAAAAGGAAAAAAAATTCTATATAATGTCATTCAGATTTTCTTTCTTTAATCCACCCCCCTTGCGTAAATTTCTTTTTTGGGAAATTTGTAAAAATATATAAAATTAAAAAAACACTACCACTGTCAAGTTAAGGGAAAATTTTATTGGGAATTTCATTCAGCGGAGGCTGTTTGTACGATCTGAAACTGTTTATACAATTTTGTTTATATATAAAAACAAACACATTTTTATTCTGTGGTCATTTCAGCCGCAACATTTTAAGGCTGCCGGCCTATCCGAAATGTGGGGATATTGTGATGGGTCTGGCTTATATAGGTCTATTTTAATTTGTGTATTTAATCTCTTGCTATAACTGAAATGTATAGAGAAAATTAGCCATGCCACGGTTCTACATTTGATTTACTTTCTTCTACTTAACCTCAAATACTTATTTGCGAACTTAATCTCAAGCAGCAAGATTACCATTTACTTCTGGACAGCTAATAGCACTAACACGTTTATCATCTTCGGAAGTTAAATGAAACTATGGGGAAATGTTGCTAGTTCACCTGTTGCATCTTTTGATCCCCTTCCCCTAAGATGGTACATGAGAAACAGAGAAAGCAAATGCAAAAACGCTAATTATTCAAACTAATAGATATAGTTTAGGAAAATATCTCCCTTAAAAATAAGCAAATATTTTTAAATGATTCAAGAAAAATCTTTTATTTAGATTTTTTTTAAATTTGAAATTTTATTGCTAACGCTCAAATTTCAATAAAAGTAATTTCTGAGAGGTGCGATTAAAAATTATATAGGAAGTTGGATTCTAAATTAAATTGGTGCACCAAATGCTAATTAATTCACCAAATGCTTTTCATGTGAACATGAATTGACTCCATTATATCAAGATTGTTATAAGACTTTAAAAGTTGCAAGTTAATAAATATTTGTCAATATGCCTCAATTACCACTATTTTCAATTACATCTATTAAGATGTAGCTAATGCCCACTTGCGGCCCACTGGGTTGAGGCACTTCACGCTACGGCACACCCCTGCGTCCAGAGATGAAGATCTCCGGTTTGCAGTTTGGATGGGTGTGCGTAGAGAATCTTTATTGATTGAACCAAAAAAAAACAACATTGATTTGGTTTACATTATTGCTTATACTGACAACAAAATTTGTTTACAGCCGGAGCCTCCCTTACAGAAACGAGGCTACTATTGTTTGACATACAAGTTTTTCTGAAAAGAAACATCTACAAACACAAAACAAATTAAAAATCCTTCCACGTTCTTGCGAAAGTCACTGACATCGCTGCGGAACATGAGTCGAATGAAGATCATAATTTCTTTCCTCAGGCGGCATTATTTAAAAATGGTAGATCGATATCCGCTTTAGCAACGAAATGCTCGTTGCGGTCGGTTTGGCTGCTGGAGGCTTTCTTTCCTCCACGCAATGTGGGCCAGTTTCTGCTGAGAGTCCTTCAAGAAAGCAACATATCTCCATACTGGAGGTAAGTCACACTTCTATCTCAGGTGCCCCAAGGCGGCTTTGACCAAAAGAAGATGTCACACTTCCCCTTTATCACGAGTCCTTGACTCATGTACAGGGTTGTTATAATTAAAACTCGCCTATTCAGAAGGCTCTAGAGCCAGTTCTATGGCTCCAAACAAAACAAAATTTCACTAAAATCTATTACAATTAATGTGCTCTATGAAAAACGGTAAAAGAGGGTGGAAAGTCAAAATCTTTGTCAATAGGCTGCGTCAATATCTGAGGTGATTTTTGCAGTTTTTTTTACTACTGAAACAAAATTAAATAGTTCATTTTAGCTTAACTAAAAATTCCGAAAATTGCCGAAATTCAGTTCTGAACGCAAAATCTTCTTTCTTTCTAAATACCATTTTGATGCAAGAAATGATGCCATTACCATTTTGATGCCACCTCACACTATTTTATCTTGTTTTCGTTTTAAAAAAAGAGAGAAATAAAATAAATAAATTTTTTAAGGGGTATAAGCTTTTATTAAAAATGCACTTTAAATGCGAAAATACGTTTACACATTATAATTTCGTCAAAATGAACTCAAAAGTAAAAATATAATTTTTCTGATTTCAAGAAAATGCATGGTTTGAATAAAAGCGTGGAAGCCTTATATAGCACCGTATATTTTGTGTATATTTCCTTTAACAAACGGAATATTCCTAGAAGGTAAAGAGCCCACGCTTTTATTCGAACCATGCATTTTATTGTAATCAGAAAAATTATTTTTTACTTTTGAGTTCATTTTGACGAAATTATAAAGAGTAAACGTATTTTCTCATTTAAAGAGCATTTTTAATAAAATCTTATACCTTAATTTTTTTTATTATTATTTTCTACTTTTTAGTGACGGCTGATACGAATACACACGACATGTTAGGCATAGTAAACCAAATTCAATTATTGAATTCTCCAATATAAAACACATATTGCAATTATTATATACATATGTACAATTACATTTTAAAAATGATTTAATGACATTAACTTTCTGAAATATAAATCCGTAATATATTACGTGATAACTTACAATAATTATCAACAATGTAATAGAAAAAAAAGAGAAACAATCTACACAACTTTCTCTTTTTGCTTTTGACTGCGAAACGTTTGGAGCACACGAAGTAAAAAAAAAATCTAGTTGTTTGCGAATTCTAATAGAAAGTAAACCCAAGACGCGTAGAAACACGAGCTATTACGTCATTCATCGGTGCAGCGCCGGAAGTATAGCGTATTAGCTTCGTGGTGTTGTTACAACCCTAAGTAACGTGAGGTTACCACCTTCCAAACTTTATCGCCCAAATATAGGGCTAAAATTTTAATATCATTTTTTTAGGTTTAAAATAGGTATAGATTGCAAATTTTTTTGTATAATATTGTATTGTCACCGGAAACCCACCACTGTGCTAAATTTCAAGCTGTAGCTCGATTGGAAGTGGGTAAGAAATCGATTTCAAGATTTGAGGACACGACAGTCAAGTTGAATAAAAGCTTATAAAAAAGATAGAATAGATAGAATTTCAATCACATACTAGTGAAATTTTGTTTCAATTGGAGCCCTAGTGCCGCCTTTAGGGCCTAGCCGAATAATTATAACAACCCTGTAGTTGGCGAGATCTACAACCGCCAGGATATAAACTGGGGCAATTCCTGTTAGGTTTGTTCAATAGCTTTTTTGTACCTCATTTTCCCTTTGAGAATTTCATTTAAGCAGGGTTTGACAAAAAGAATTAGATTTCAGTGCTCTTTCATGCATTATTATTATTATTTGACTGATAAAAGTAATAACTTCACGTCTGATTTCTATAGTTGCTACCCCTCTATACAAATTTCAATCAAATTTTATACAAAAAATAACTCGTATGATAAAAAAAAAATGTTTGATGGGTGAGTGACATATATATGGTTCAAAGGAAAAGTTCCAAAATAAAGGTATAAGAAATTCTTTAGTATAATAGATTACTGAACATTCTGCGAGAATCCTCAGAAATGGTCAATCTGGACCTGGATTCTTTCGTCAGAAGAAGGATTTCTATTGAATAAGAATTATTCGCCATGAGCTTGCTAGATGTTGGTTATTTGGCAAATCAGATTAGCAGAATTTTTATCATTTTTGTTTACGAAGGAGGATATTCTTAGTTTTTATTTACAAGAAAAGTTGAGCTTATTTTGTTCCTCGAGTCGAACTCTTTATATTGGACAGGAGAAAGATCCTCCCTCTTCTTCCTAATCAGCTATAAGACACTATCTGAATACAATTGAAAAACAAGTTATCCGCATTCTTTGATTGATTATTAGTGATCGAAATTATAATTTTTTAAAAAGTTTTAATTTTTTTTTTACTCGAAACGTAGAACTTATTTTGTTCAGGAGCAATCTACAAAACAGTAAATATTCAACAGTGTATATTGCTCATTGGAAACACTTTCTTCATGATTCTTAAAATCCACAAACCCCTTCATACATAGAGATACGGAGTTTGTATGTAGAGATATTATAATTACATTTGGAATTTTAAATATGCATCTGAATCAGTTTTACGGAATTTTTTTAATGCACAGTATCGAATTTTATGAAACAGACAACAATTGCAGTTATACTAAGAAAAATAACCTTTTCTTTTTATAATAAATCAAAAGAATTTGTAAACTAAGTATTGATTCTCCTCTTTCGTTTTTTTAAAAACTGTATTAAAGGAATTTATCTACTTTTTTGTGCCCAAACATAACATTTTACAACTTATCAGATTTCCAAATATGAAGAAATGCTCTGAATTTCTTGAACATGGAAATTACATTACTGCAGTATGTGGGCTGGTTATATGTTCAAGAATAAAGCAGCTTGACAGATTGAAAATAATACACTATTTAATATAACAAATTACACTGGGTTGCCAATATAATGTGGACATTTTAAAATATGCATATTTTTTCGAATATCTCCCGAAAATCTACATGGATTTTCTTAGAATTTCGAACATATAAAGATTAAGCTTGAATTCACATTTTTATAGTGAATATTCGATCACGAGAGTATTTAGGGGACCGACCAGAAACTGATGAAGACAAAAAAAAAAATGACTCATCCCGCTTCAAAGAAAGCTGATAACGAGCCATTGATGAAACTTTCATCAATGGCTTTGTTTGATGTGCATAATATTTACATGCATTTTCGTAAACATAGCACAAATATTCGGAAAGATATAAAGGTTTCTTGAATCTTCGAACAGTAATATTGAATTTTATGAAAGTTCAATTTCCTGAATACCTATGTATACTTATAAGTTAAATATATAATTTAAATTACAGTTCGACGATTACTATTCGAAGATTCTAGATTAAAAAATATCAGTTTGTGCAAGAACCCTCATCATTTAGTTTCTCTTAGAGTGTATCGAATTCACCCAGTTGCAATGCCGATAGCTTTCTGAATACTAACGGTATTGAACTGGAATTTTTATATAAGTTGCCCTGTATATCTGGCTCTTAAGTCATGAAAGTAAAATTATGCTACATTTCGCACATACGCAGTAAAAAATCATTTACTAAAAATGCTTATATTTTCTTTAATATTCAAAATATTTAATTCAAATTTCAATACAGTGCTTCTCTAACATATTGTCAAATTTTCTGTAAGTTTCATATAATTTGGTTTAAAACTCTGCAAGTTATAAGCAAAAACCATGCGGAAAAAATTGGGATTTTTTAAAGAAACCTTTATATCTTCGCGAATATTTATGCTATGTTTACGAAAATGCGTGTAAATATTATGCACATCAAAGATAACTATTGCTGAATGTTTCATCTCGTTATCAGCTTTCTTAAACAGGGATGAGTCGAAATTTTTTTGTCTCCATCACTTTCTGGTCGGTCCCCTAAATACTCTCGTGATCGAATCTTCACTGTAAAATGTGAGTTCAAGCCTAATCTTTACATGTTCGAAATTCTAAGAAAATCTGTGCAGCTTTTCGGGAGGTATTCGAAAAAATGTGCAAATTTTAAAGCGTCCACATTATATTGACCACTGTATACACAGCTGTGTAAAGTGGTTGAGAATCTAATGACGTTAGTGAATTATTCCCTCGATGTTTTGTTTAATTTTCACAAATTTTTAAATGATCCTAATGAGTGTGTGCTAAGCCTTCAAGGTTGCTTAGTCCTGTTCCTGTCGTAGGAAGAGGATAAAGGGAGGGGGAAAAAAGATGTCCTAACGGTCTATCTGTCGCAAGAACTCCTCCTAAACGGTAAATAGTCTTGACATGAAATTTGCACATGCCATTCTGGGGTCCATTCCTAGATTAATTCTACTTTTTCAAGTTTTCAAATAAATTCCTTCCTAAGATATTTAATTAAATAACGAAAATTAAGCCGCGTCGGCGTTTTATCTCAGTTTTTCGCCAATAATTTCAGAAAAATATATTACACGTAGATTATTTACATACCATCTTAAAGAGAAGAAAATTATCTTTTTAATGATTTCAATTTAAATGTTAGGCGTTCTTTTCCTTAATTTAATAAACATTTCAAATTTCTTTCATACACAATTTGTAGCAATGCTTTCTGTTATTGTAATTAAATTTAAAGCATTGATCGTTTTATCAAATCATTTATTCCGGTATTTTTACCATTGTGAAAGTTATGATAAAAATATTTTTTTGAATGTTAGACAAAAAGGCAGAAATTTTATATAGCTTTTATTTCGTAGCATATACCTCTTTCAATATGTTAGAACCACAATACAATGATGTTAATTACTCTCTTTCTGTGATGTTTCATTTAATTTTACAAATTTTTAATGCTCATAATGAGTGTGTAAAATCCTTCAAGATTGTTGAGCCCTCTTCCTACCGGAGAGAGAGGGCATAAAGAGAAAAAGAAAGAACACTATGCGGTTATTTCCAGTGAGTGACAAAAACACTAAAGAGAAGAGAATTGTAGTCCGGATAATGGGAATAAAATTTAAGATATGAAAGAGTTTCTGCTGTTGCCGTAGCAATGATGGTGAAATGGAGTACGAAGGAAGGGTCAGTGGATTAACGAAAAGCAACGAAAAACGCTTCCGCGAAAAACTCTTTTATTAAATTGAAAGTGTTATAAGTACTTGGACATGGAAAATATTTTTATCCCGAGCAACGCCGGGTATATCAGCTAGTACTATATAAAACCATGAGTAGCAGTCTACCTGCATCATCATTAATATCAGTTCCTTTTGTAGTTAGCTAGTTCATATGAAACCTCGTACGAATAAAAATATACTTCATTCTGAAAAAAAATACATGAAGGCTTTCGAACAAAGTTACATCTCTTTACATCCTTAAGGATGTGGTTTAAAACAGCGCCTAATTAGCAAATATTTAAAAGCTTGCAACTTTAAAAAATCCTTGAACCAGTTTCAATCCAACTGAAACTTTTGGAATTAGTATCAAATCATTTTACAAATATTCGAAATTTTTTCTTAATTAGAGATGGCCGGAAGCATAATGCAAACGATATATTAAGGAGTAATCCTAATATAAAAAACATGATCATTACCAAATGTTCTATCATTTTTAATTTTTATGTACCTAAAAACCCATTCGGCCTTTACATATTTTTTCTATACGGCTTTAGGAATAATGGAGCTTTTCTCTAGGATCTCTCATCATATTTGGCCAAGTAAAGCAAGTCGAAATTGGCTTTCGGAAATAAAATATCCTTTTAACAGAGAAAAGTCAATGATAGATGAAAATTATTTCAAATCTAAGTGATATGTTTGGAAGATATAACACAGTTGGCAGTACTGTTTTTAAGCACATTTGCTGCTGTGAAAGGTTTGCAGTTCATTCACGAGAAACCGCCATTATTTTTTTTTCGTTAAAGTTATTTAAATGTCTCCACTAAATAATGTGTAATTATTTATTACTGGTCATACTACATGACACACTAACACGTCATTAGCAGAGCATGTATCAATTTTTCGTAAATTTTACTATCATGCTTCTGAAAAATCCATTTGAAAAATTAAGAAGTTCATTCGAGAAATTAAAAACAAAACCTTTGATATTGTTATTTGAAAATGGAAGAAAGAATTTTTGTAACCAACTAACCAATTTATTACTTACGACGAAAGCCTTTTAAAATTTCATTTCATTTTAATTTATGCTAGTTAGAAAAAATAAGTTAATTCTCAGTGGGAGCGCGAAAAATATATTTTGAATTAAAAATTATTTTCTTATATAAAAGTACTGAACATTATGTGAAAAACGTTTGACATGTTAAAAACTTATTTAAAATTTAACATTAAATAACCTGATAACAACCATATTAGGCAGCTGCGATAAAAACTTTTAAGGAAAGATTAAACTCTCGAGGAAACAACTATAACTAGTTTTGCTAAAAGGTAATGAGAACATTCTTCCATTCAAAGTTCATGACACTTCAAAATTTTGCAACAATTCCATTTCAATACCTTTTTATTTCTTTTTGTTTTTTCTGAACGAAGTAAGGAAAGTAAGTGAAAGAAAGGAATGAAATTGAGCACAAATAACCTTTTCTAGTAACTTCTGTGTCATATAAGACACTTTTCTATCTTCATTTTTGTTTCATGGGTCATAAAAACATTCCTTACATTATTGAGCCTTCCTTGAAATTGTTTCTTCGTCCTTCAGTATTTATTTACGCTGAAAAATGTTTATCGCATTGTTTTGATAATATTTAAAAGCGTTGAAGGCATTGTCTGCAGGCGACACGAAAATAGATGTATGCTTTACCAGAGCTGTAGGGATTAAATAAGTTTAACAGTTATGAAAAATTATTTTGAGAAAATATTAAGGTAAGAAAAATGAGCTCGCTGTGGAAAATTAAAATTTATTAACTGAAAAGGATTTACTAAGATGAATGCTGAATGGAAAATTATGACGTCATTTGATTCGTTTGGGAATTAGAAGCTTGTGCTTAAGAATCTCATAGCTGTACAAATAATAGTAATAATAATTCCACAGTTAAACTCAACTGATTTATCATACTATTACTACTTTTGGCTTGACAAATCATCTGAAATTTGGAACTAAATTTTATTCTAATTACGTATTTAGTACTTCATTTAATAAAAAACAGGAAAAAGAAGTAATACCATACACTAAGATTAAAAAGTTGACTGTGTGCGAGTCGGATAACTTCATAATAGATTTCTAGCAAAAATATTTCTCTGTCTTCTTCTGTCAGAAGAAGATTGTTTAAGGAGTCATCTGATTAGATAATAGGTGTGAATCGTTTTTGATTCATGTGTCGATTAGCGTGTTAAAAATCTTGACGAAAACTCATATCTATAAAGCAAGTATCATTAGTATTAAAACACTTGAGCTATGAAATGTTAAACATGTTCATCATGTATACAAAAAATATAAGCCAAAGGATTAAAATTAATTTTCCATATGACAGGGAAACAAAAGTAAATTTTACTGCATTCTTTCTGAAAATAAACCATAAATGTTAAAAACGTGTTTTTATATAAGAATTCATATATATAAATTCAAGCATATGAAAATCATTTTAATTCTATTAAATTTGATTCGAATGAGGAGCCAAACGAGAATTTTGGTTCCACGAGAAATTGCCTGATGTATTCAAGGATATAATTAATCCGCAGTTTTCAGTATAATGTCCGTAGTTCTGTAATTCAACCCGAAAAAAACCACAAGAAATTCGTTTTATTCGGTAAACCTAATGTTCAAGCACTGCATTTATTTGTAAACAATTATGCCACTTTAAAATCGAAACAGTTAAAATTCGTTTTAATATCAAAGCTGTTAAGTGCTCCATTTCGGAGCTCCAAATCTTCTTTTAATTCGAAGTAAAAAAAACAACATGAGATATAGAATAAAAAAAAAATAAGCTATTGAGTTTAATTAAGTATCTGTTTGAGGTAATCAGCTGACGTCAGCTCGAAAGTTTTATTTCCGTATTTCACCGATTTCGTATCTACATTTTGCGGGGTTTAGATTTAGTAGAAAGGTATGTTTGAGACGTATGCTTGCTATAAAGCAGCTTTGTCTCCAATTGAGGATAAAAAATTTGAGAACTAATTATCGAATTTAGAACTAACTACACATGAGGGTCGGCATCACCGCCCACTGTCCATCGGTATTCCATATTTTGCGGTCTTGGCTAAATTTTAAAATGTAAATAAAGTACATAACCGTCTTATTTTATTCTCTGATTCCTGGCAAATACACAGAATACGCATAAAATAGCATATGGTGAGATGAAGCCACTATTTTATTTTTATCTATTTATTTTTTTACAAAAGATGTATGAATTTTATCATTTCAAGGTGCTTGCTAAATACATGTATATTTCGTGTATGGAACATTTTGAGAACCGTTTAGAAATTTCAGGAATATGCAAAATTAGTAGTTGGTGAATGAGAGCATATTCGTTGTTCCTTTATAAGTACTTCTATCTTAATACAAATAAAATGTATTGTATGTGTATTTCTCCTCATCTCCTCTTACACAATGAAACCGGTTAAGCGGACTTAAACTTGAAACGGTTAGTAAGACTATTGAGCAAAAATATAGGGATGTTAGACACCCTTAACTCGAAATGTCTCCAGAACATTCCAGATTATTTCTTCAATAGAGAATATCTAGTAAGTTCTTTAACAATATAAAAGGAGGTGTAATATGTCAATTGGTTAAGTTTAAACTTAAAAGGGTGTAGGCTAAGATAAGTTCCATATGCGAGATATAAAACTCACTTTTTTAATAGTAATCGAATTCAGATAATAATGTTTAGTAAAATTTCGGACAACATTATCATTGAGTAGTAACACTAAGTATAAACTTAGCGTTGTGATTTCACGATGCATGAAAGGAAACGAATTGTCGTCTGTCGGTCAAACTCAACTGAAAGCAGGGAAGAAAGTAAGAGATTATTCGAGCAAGACGAAACAGAATATCAACGACAACAACAGCTTTAGGCTGTACGGGAAAGTGCCAGAACATCGCGGACGACTGAATCTAGGACCAACGAGAACATCGTCTTCTACAGATGCTGGCACACTCTAACACATCGCCAGGCGTTGAGTCTGAGAACCCCCGTGAACGTAAAATTATTATGCCTATGAAGAAATTATGACAACGTGCAACTCCGGTATATAAGCTTGTTGTTTAGTAAAATCTGCATTGTTCAACGACTCAGTATATGCTCTCAGAGATTCTTGCTTCAGCTTAGAAGTCACATCCGTCTATTTGTATTGTTGAAGAATAATTTTGTGGATTTCTCAACAGAGCTGAAAAGAAAGTTTTGAAAGGTGGTGAGAAAGAGTTAGAACATATGAACACTGGTAAAAGAACTGAAACAACAGATTTTTTGCAAAGAAATTACGAGGTTATATGTTTTCAATCTTAGATATTAATTTTCATCTCTGAAAAAAAGTTACTGAAATGCATTGATTTTGTATACTCAATAAATGGCATAAGTATAAGGTGGCAGAACTGCCAGGGGCCCACGGCCTTAGGAGGGCCCCTATTCGAAGTGTTAATTTTGGCCCGAAGGTTGGATTTTGAAAAAAGGTTACATACTTTCGCTAAAGTGAAAACTAATTAATGAAAACAATTTTAAATTGTTTTAATTATAAAATTTTGTTAATGTACAAAACAAATAATTAAAAAAGTTTCGTTTAATAAAAATGTAAAGAAATGTTGAATTATTTACTTATTCCTCCTACATTATAAGATCCTTTAAAGTCAACAAACAGTATTAACAGTATCAAAAAGGTACTTTATTTAAAAAAATTGAAGTACTATAAAATTATTGATAGTGATAAGTTTAATTTTCTAAGGGCCTCAAGCTAAACATTTGCCCGGGGCCCCATACTGTTTAGTTCTGCCATTGTACCCAACTAAGTTAAAAGTTCAAAGAGTATATGAAAAACTATACGCAAACAGAAATACATTACGCAGCAAATCTTTCTAAGCTATCTCAGACCGGAAATTACTGAAGCTTTTTGAATGGATGTATTGTTCAGAAATTAAACGTGATTTATCAAGCAGCTGTACAGATCCAGGAAGCAGACAAACAATCAAAGTTTATTTGTCTCTTGAAATATCAAATGGCCGAAGAACTTCGGCTGCGTACATATAACTCAATAGAATCCTAAAATACACGAGTACTCGTAGATTTTATTCGGTTCATCGTTACGAATGTCTGGAAGCAGTTCGTAGAGAATGACGTCATGAGTCGCCCACAACATACAGATGAACAAATCAGCAATTATTGTTTGTTATTGATCTGTTGAATTTATGGGAACCGTTGCCTGCAGTGAACTTTCCAGACGTCTTATTTTTATAGGAATATGAGTGTAGCTGTAGAGAGAACCACGCTATTTGTTTAAGTAGAATGTATCAAGTTTCTGATGATCCTGGACACAAAGTATCTCAACTCTGTGATAAAGGCGATGTTTCACAGACAGCGAAGTACTTTTGTGGAATGAAAAATATGTTATTGAATGTATTGTTTACAGTTAATGTGTTACAGTTTAGAAGAAATGTTCGGTTCATATTAATTAAGCGTCATTGCGCATAAAAACTAAGAAATTCTTACAAATTTTCAAATGTGGGATTTAATCATAGGATGTTCTTTTATGGTTTTATAAAATTAAATTACTCTCAGCAAAATCACTGTTTTCTGTTATTAACTTCATCTTTCGCAGCTAACGTTGAACGTTGAGATAAAAAATAATTTATCGAGATATAAAATGATTTCTTGAATTTATGAAAATAATTAGTTGGCATAAAATTACTTTACTGTGTAAAAACGCAAAAGATTTTTTTAAAAACTTATTTAAAATTTCTCCTGACAACCGGAATTTCAATGATTAAGGAAGTTTTTGATAAAGATGTCATCAATGAAATAAAGAAGTAAAAATATACCGATTTGTATATTTGTATTGGAGTGCAGGCATAAGCAATGAAATTTGTTAATTAGTTTAAAAAATCAATTTTACCGTAAAATCGTTCGTCTGGCTCGCATTTTAACTTTGTATTCATTTTTATAATACAAATTTCAGTATAACTAAATTATTATTTCAATTAAGTTAATATAATTTAAGTTTAATTAATTCGTAGCGATGTATTTATACATGTTAGATAAAAACAAACAACCTTAAACAGTGATTTTCCTTTCACGAAAAGTTCATCAAACATTACAACAGATAAAGTACTTTCATTTATTGATTTACACAGCTATGTTGACGTTTCTCTCAGCTGCATTTATAAAAACGGGGGGGGGGGGCGAGAAATATATTATCTGTTAGATTATTTCACCTGAATGAGTTCGATTTTAAATTTTTTTGCCAAATGATGACAAATAATATGCGGTAAGTGAAAAATAATGAAATGTGTATGGGTCCTTAGAAGTACAAAGATTTTATTATTATTATTTTATTGTCAACACTGATTATGATGATTAGTGAAGTTTGCAAATTTTATGTATATATTGTGGTGTAAAGTTAGAAAAAAAATCTTACTTAAAACGACCTTAATGAGATTGATGATGGTAATAAAATTCGCGTATTTGACTTCTGAAAATAAGAATCCATTGCCCCAAAGATACATTAAAATCTGTTGCTTCTAATTTCTTTACTGACGCTAACGATAAAACGGTACAGAGTATTTATTCAGAGCCTTTGATGTGTAATTGTTTAGTTACTAGTAGAATAGTTAGTAGATTTATGTCAGATTTCTACCTGTTGCTTTGACCAACAGCAGATGCCACACTTTACATGAGCCCTAGACACATGGTTATGGACTTGGATAGCTATGCTGAACCAAGTTAGATTAGTGACAACACAACAATATATTAGACGGCAGAAAAAAGTATCACACATGCATGAGTAAAGAATTCAGAAACAACTTTACCTACTTTTAAGCAAAAGTCATTATATTTTGCAAAACTCTTTCTATTTCAGTTGTAAAAATCACCTACACGCGGTCTTCAGCAGATCATTCACTCATTATTCGAGAAATTCCTTTCCTTTCGATAAAAAAAATAGTTCAAGAAAACAAAGTGTACAAACGAGAAGGGAAAAAAATAGAAAGAACGCATAAAACCAGTGGGAGTGGCCTCCCCTAAACTTTCTCGTATACTGCTAAAAAATTTGTCATTTCCCCTCCCCTTGCGTGGATAAAAAAAATCGAACCTACTGTAATCCAGAATGCAACGAATATCATAAGGTTTTTCATTGCAGATTATAGTGATTGTAAAATATTTAAGTGAAGAATCATATTAAAAGAGATGCCTATGTATTAAAACTTAGCAATATTTATTTTCCATCACACTCCAGGAAGATCCGCTATTATACGAGCGAGCGAAAGCAAAACGGGTTAAAACATATCAATCACAAACCCGTCTCAAGGACGTAATCCTCCCGCTTGGTACCAGAGATAGCTAAGTAGGCATGCGCGTGGAAATGGTTTTGAAACGAAGGCTTAACAAGTATGCGATTATACAGACCGACAGACAGTCAACCCGTTGACGGATTTGGCCCAAAATTTTATACGGACCTACATTCATGACGATAAAACTGTGTACCAAATTTTATCCATCTGGCTTTTCAAGTTTTTGAGTTATAGCGTTCGCATGACCTCGAACATACAGACAGACAGACTTCCCGTTGACGGATTTTGTCCAAAAGTTGATAGAAACCTACAAATTATGTTTCAAGTTTACATACCAAATTTCATCCCTTTATCTCTAATAGTTTTCGAGTTATCGTGTTCACAGACACACACACAGACAGACATAATTCCAAAATTGTGTTTTTCGGACTCAGGAAGGTCTAAAACGTGGAGATTCGTCAAAATCTCGAGTTCGAATTTTTTGACGATTACAATACTTTCTCTTTGTATACTTCGTATACGAGAAAGTAAAAAGGGAGGAAGAGGAGCCTGCATGTATCCCAATAAAAATATACCCACGCTGGCATTTCATAAAAATCACCTCAACCTTCGGGAAAATTCCTTCGGAGGCCTAAAAAGCAGGGATCCACCTATTCTTCTCCCCAACCCCTCCGCCATTATTTCGTCACGTGACGGTAAGACCGCTTTCCACTTGTCGTGTGAACCGACGTTTCCCGCCATTTTTAACCTCCACATTGTGCTATCTTCTTTCTTTTTCGTATTTTCGCCAGCCGTGTACGAAATTCCAGAGCGTGACCCTTCCTCCTCGCTTTCTTTCTTTCTTCTTTTCTAAATACACCCTCCCCACCAGACAGACACGTTCTCCAGCTCGGGTTTTGGGCGGGAAAATGTTGTTTGCCCGGGGGGCTGTGCATCCATTTATAATGTGACGGTTTTCTAAGTAGCAAGGACCGTCTGGATTCTGGTCTTTGGGTCCGAGCAAATATGTGCATTATGAGATGCATATTTTAATTAAAAAATTATAATTTATGCAAACAGCAGAATAAAATAAAGTTTGAGGGGAAAAAAAAGCGGTTGCAAACATTTGAATGAAGAATAATCTTTGATGTCGTATAAGATTCTATATAATTGTACTATGAAAAAGTAATAACAGTTATAATTAACAAAATTTAACAAAGATATTAACTGTAAATTTATTAGTTAAAAATTAATTAAAACTCTTTGTATTATATAGAATGGCGCATATTACAGCTATTTCTATTTTTGTCCATTTTAGAACTCCTGTATGGCGAGTGGTCTTCGAAAAAGTTCGTCATACGAGTTCTTATTCATTCCTTCCATTTTGAATAATTTCTTTTACATTCTAAATTCTATTTTATGTGTTTTAAATATTAATCGTTGTAATTTTTGTTGATGCAATCACTTGATGCTGTTGCGTTGAGCACGCAAAAAGGTGTATTGTTATCGTTTTTTGTTTAAATCTTCTGTTTCTCATATATACTTTTTTCTTTTTTTTTTGCCTTTTAATTTATATTTCTATTATATGAAAAGTAATGTTGAACTGAGAATAAAGATGTACCGAATTGATTTGATTCTGTGCTAATTTAGATGGTGAAATCTGAATCGAAATTATTAATTCTCGTTTTTAAGTTTAAAGGCGGGTAGCGGTCGTAAGTGGGAAAAGAATAGGGCACCTAATTCTAAACTAAAGCATCATTTTTTTTTCTTAGATAGGTTTTCCATAGTTTTGAATATGGCATTTAGAATTCCAAAAATGTATCGTGTTAAAAAGTTCTTGACTAAAAGGTTCCCTAGATAATTTTAAACAAAACTTCAAAAGTTTTTCTCTGCATCCACAACTAGTAACTCAAGCAGACGCGGTGTAAATGTTGTTTCACCGTAGTCACCAAAGAGTGCGGAAAAACTCACTGAAGCGGAAGTCAGATGTATCAGCTCGGGGGATCGCGCCTCAGAATTGAATAATTCTTTCATTTCGGTGATCAAACGCTTAACTTCTAGTAAAGAAAAAAAAGCATTGGTTTTTCATTATATTGTTTATTCACAACAAGTCTCAGTTCTTTGTAAATACACTAGAAAATCATTAATACTAAAAAGTAGCCTCGGAAAAATAGCAAAATTAAAAGAACAATTTAACAAAACCACAATGCATCTGATATGCGCACATGTAGCAGCTTCCAGGAATACAGTGACAATAATACAAAAATTAACTAACAAAAAAAATCCTATCACAGTACAAAATCAAAACGGTAATAGAAACAAAAAAAAAAATTATTATTATTTTGTTTCTATTACCGTCTTGATTTTATCCTGTGATAGGATTTTTTTTGTTAGTTAATTTTTGTATCAGTTCTTTGTAAGATATTTGCCTTCAAATATCTTACCGTGAAAATGGCTATAACAGCCATTTCGACAGAAATTACTAATTTTTTCAAAATTTTACATCTTTGTTTGCAAATATTGTTTCTTCATGTTTCTCAAACTGCTTCGTTTTCAATTCTATAGTGCTTAGAGTTGAAAATAGAATAGTGTTATTTCAAATAACTTCCTTTTAATGCAAAATACGTAAAGTGATATTTTTAAATTATTTTTATTTAATTAACAAATTATTTTAAATTATTTTTGCCCCGAAATTTTAAAACTAATGTAGAGTGTAATATAAATAAGGATTCTATATTTTTATCTAGTGATTTTCGAAGTACTTCGGCGATAAATTGTCTCAATATAATTTTTAAAAATTCGTTTTCTCTACGTATTTTAACATATTTAAATGAACTTATATATGCGATTGAATCGCAGTTGTATTGATTTAAAGAAATTTAAACCCATTGAACTCGTGAAATATTGAAATCGCACAGTCAAAAATTAAACATTTAATAAGATACAGCATTTGATCTCCTACAATAAAACATTTAATAATTTACATAAATATAGGGCAAGGTCGTCAGTTTGGAAAACAAAAGTCCAGCGATCTCAGATGTCTTTAAAAGTGCAATGAGCTTAGCTGTTAACAGGAATGGCATTAGTGGGGGTTTAGGGCCCCCTATCGGGGATGCTGCGCCCCCCATAGGGGAAAATTTTCGTACGGGCCTTCAACTAGTTGATAAATAAAGATCTGGCGAAATTTGAAACCAATTTCATTACTCTCGCCCTTCGTACAGTAGGTCGTGCCCCCCCCCCGCCGTCGGGCAAGCTCTATCGCCACTCCTGGCTGTAAAACTTCCGTTCTGAATAGCACAGAAAGAACTCAGCAAATGCACACAAATGCCTTGAGAGTGTCGCTGTGTATGTCCATTCTGTACGGCAGATAGAAAAGAAGACTTAAATAAAGCTGTTTTCCAGCTTTTATATTCTGGGAAGATGAATAGCATTTGATAGCACAATTAGTTCAAAGTAAGGCTTTTCATAGGAATGTTCTCTGAGGATATCACCTTCTGAGTCGCCAGTGGCGCCCAGATGGCAAAGCCAGACACACTTGGTGACAATTTTTCTCTCAGTGAAAAGTTTTAGAATAATTTCTAACACGTGTCAATAATTTTTGACACAACAAGCCGTCATCATTATTGATGAAGTATGATATCTGAATTGAAAAAAAAATTCCTGACACAAAATTACAATTCATAATTCTTATTATTTTCCTTGCTAGCATTTAATTAAGTAATTGTCGATAGCTGATAGAGTCACTAAAAATTAGATTTCCATCTGGGTACATTTATTTTTAGTATAATTTCTTATAAGAAGGCATTCTCACATACACAAATATCACAGGGAAAAAATTACATCTTGTAGATCTACCTAATTGCTACAGAAATGAAAATAGTTTCAAAATAATTATTGCTGATATTAATACATTAATCAGTTCTACAAAATACAATATGTTCTATAATTAGTTTGATCGCATCGGATCTAGACACAGTAGCTCATTGCTATGATAGTGGTCCAGTTTCGCGATAAAGATGAATAACAAAAAAACACTGAAATATTTTACCAGGCATAAGTACGAAATTCTAGCACAGAAACTCAGTAATAGCGTAAAATGTCTTCTATTCAAATAAAACCATAATCTACACAATACAGATAAAATGGATTATATTAGAAAATAATAGTTGAAAATGCAATACAATTGCAACTTATGGTTATAATTTTACCCTAATCTGTTTTGAATTCATATGATTTATTTTCCTCTCAAGAACCAAGCCATTATTCAAATAATCATTTTAAATTTATGCCTAACATGAAGTCAGCAGTAGGCCTGTTCTGAAAAAATAGCAGAGAGTGACATATTTTGAACACAGATGCTTCATATTTTTCCTCTTGCTGCTTTCTGTACCTTAAGGCACTAAAGGTAAAAGGTACTTCTTAATTCACTGCCATATAGTTTATGAAAACTACTAAATATAGAGTTGTTAGTTCCATGCAATTCGTTCCTATCAAATCTTTATGATTCCACGTTAACATCCAATTTGTCTTGTGTATCCTCGGAATAATCAATTTCATAAGAAATATTTACTGCAGCACATATCGAATGTGGCAAAATATCTTCCTTCCTCTGTAGTCACTAGTGGGATATTTCCTACATACAATGATTCCCTCAGTAGTTGAAATACTACCTACTAGTTATATTAGACAAAGTGTCCATGTATAATATCTCAAAGGTATTCTGTTTATGATAAATTTGTCTCAAAATAACTAAGTAACAATACCGACAAGACAAAGAAATTCATAATCTTACATACCTTATTTTAACTAAAATAAATAAGATATCTTAGAGTTTGAATATTTTATTATATCTTACTATTACTCTAATATATTTAATTACAAAAAAGAAAATACAGAAGAAGTAAACAATAGTAATAATAATATACCTTTTGCGCGCTACGCAGCAGCATCCAGTGATTGCATTAACAATATTATCTAAAATCAACTAACCAATTAAGATACAATCAAACAGCTAAAATCATGCTTCAATACAAATTTAAACACATTAAGATAAAACAAATAGAATTTAAAAAATGGGAAAAAATTACTATTACTCTAAAATACCTTATTTATTTTAGAATTAAAACCTGCTCAAATCATTCTTAATTCAATAACTTTCATATGCTGGCTTTTTATCTATTGTCGAAATCGTAATGCCCGATTGGAACACATCCCTACAGGACAGGATCACTCCCCAAAGTAACAGTCTTATCTCACCAAACTACTGAATCGATAAGAAAACCCCTCGTAATTCCGAACGTTCCCTGTTTACAACAGTCTTCGCAAGGGGATGTTGGGGGATGAACCCCAATCACCGGCTGTCAGAGGAATTCCTCTTCCGTGAAGGGGGCTCCCCTACCCTGTGGGAAAAGAATGCCGCTACTGCCCCAACCCTTGAGGGCCCCAGCTGACCGCGGGCAGGTTCCTTGAGAAATACCACACCGACACATGGATTTACGTTAACCAGCTGTTTAGAGTAACCCATTACTATTTGTGTGTAGTGTATGCCCATTACGGCAATTCCCTTGTATCGAACGTTCTGAATGAGTTTCATCGTCGGCGATTAATAAGAATAAATTGAATTTGATAGAGCGAAATCTAGCAAATCATTCACAGGAGAAAAACTAAAAGTATACTTTAGTTAAAATTTAGACTGTCATTAAAACGATAGCTGACAAACAAAACACAAATTTAAAAAACTTCGCTGTCCACTCAAAGGATGCTATCCTTCGTAAAATTATATATTTTTAAATTACATTTGATAACTTTTTATGATATTCAATAAAATAAATAGATACTGTAGGTGTTTAAAATTGTTTTAGATTTTTATGGAAGTTTCAGATCCATAATGAAATTTTTTCAAAGCTTTTAAAAGTGATTTAATTGCCTTTGGCGCATCTGTGAGATTTAAAGGCTTCAACCCTTTCATCTATGGCAAGTTTCTCAAGATTTTATAAATACGCTTCGACTTGATTTCCTTCTGAAAATGAAGACTAAGGATTTCTTTTTATTAAATTTTAAAGGATATGAAGTTTTTTTTTTTTTTTTGTAGAGGGATGTGGGATAAAGACTTATTTTCTAGCTCTTATTTCAAGTTTACTAACTCTATTAAAAAAGATTCACTAGCTCCCACACGTTGTATTTTTGTGTTATCCACAGCACCCACACGTTATATTTTTGTGTTATACACAGATCTTAATAAAAAAAAAAAAGGAAAGGTTCGTTTACCTTCACATCACAGAAATCATTAGTTCTACCTCTCTCATTTATCAGGGCGCCATCTGCTGAGGAGAGCACGAAACTACAGCTGTAGGTCTTACCTTTGACCTTTGTGAGTCATCGCCTTCCCCTATCCTTTTCGGAAAAAAAAACACGATCTCGGTCTGCGAACAAAAGATCCTGTTTACTCCAATACAACTACCAACCTATGAGTTAAAAAAAAATAATACTATTGATACCGTGTTCTTGTTACAATCCCTCCATTCTAGGAACTTTCCAGGTCGAAAATAAAGATCTGAACAATAACACCATTTCAAATGTGTAATGGTTACTAAATACCTAAGCATTTTTGGGGAAAGTAATTAAATACGGTATAAGCAACTTTTGGCAATAAAAACTGTAGGCACACTCGAAACGTAATACTTGTGTGCCAACGAAATGTAAAGCGTTAAAACCTGCATCTTTTTTTTTTTATTTTTTACAAAGATCAAACATTTTTAATAAAAAAAAACTGATATTCTTATTTCAAAAAGTGATGTCGGCCTTTTAAAAATATACAAAATCTTATGACATATCAAAAATGAGTAAAAGAAATCCGAGGTCCACTAAGCTTTATTTTGAAGTTATATTGCATATTAATCGAGATTGAGCCTAACGTTCAGATTATGATTTAGGTTGCACATTTTTCTTTATTTTAATCATTATTTTTGAATTTCAAAAATGATTTATCTGAAACCAGAAAAGTTTTGACACATTTTAGGCATGGATTAATAATCGGATTGAAGTAATTGTATAGATTTGGTTTCGGTTTCATTGGCGTTGCTACGCTCATAGAGATGGCGAATTTCCGAATCTTTCTGAGAAATAGAGAGAATAGAATTATTATTATTATTATATATTTATTTTTTGCCCAAATTCAGTGGGCCTTTTGGTTTCTCAAAGAATGATATCGTCGTCGTTCAAGCAGAAGTCATTAAGTCCTCAAAAACATTTTGACGTACTTTTGGAGTCAATTGGAATTTGAAATTAATTATTTCGTGATAGAAACCTGCTATCTGAACACCAGTGAATGAACCGTTGGAGCTAGAAACCTGTAAAATAATTTTTACTATTTATCATAACGATTCAAAAGTAATTAAGTTTAAAATGAACACATCTCGAAATTACAGTTTTGGACTTGGTGACTTCTGCCTGAACGACGGCAATATGCTCAATTAGGAAATTATAGAATCAATGGCTATTACTATTCAGTCAAATTAGAAGTATTTATTTCAGGAAATTTAATCATCAGATTATTTTTCTACCTCCTTAAAAATTTAGAGACATTTTCTGTTTCAAAAATAGAATTTTAGTTATTATACAATGGTTGTTCATATTTGTTTTTGGACACTTGTGTTTTTGAAACTTACTTACAAAAGGCATCATCTAAATATTAAAAGATTTACTTCAAAATTTTTCATATAAACTTTCTTTTGTTTATAATAAAACCTACGAATTGTAATGAAAATAAATTCAATACCTTTTTTAGAAAAAATTAATTTACTGAGAAAGTGCTAAAAACTCACATAAGTGATTGGACAATTGAAAGCTTTACTAAATTTTTTGACAGACAATATTTTTTGTTATTTATTTTTATTATAAATGGAAATACACTCTGTCCCAAAAGTGTATAGAATCTTGTATTTTGCCTATATTTTTTGTTGTATATGATGTATTTCGATGTAACTTACTGAATAGATATGTTATGTCTATTAAATTGAAAAAACAGCAGTTCTACCCCATATATTTAATGCCAATTTTTGAATCGTAGAATAAACTGAAATAACCTGTCCCAAAAGTTTATAGAAAAATGCAATTTTATGCAAATATGGTATCGATAATCATGACGTCGATCTGGAGCCTAATAAATACGTTGTAAGAAAAGAAAAGTGTTCGTTTGTTCTGGGTTTCAAGATG
Source organism: Araneus ventricosus (assembly GCA_013235015.1). Lineage (NCBI taxonomy): Eukaryota > Metazoa > Arthropoda > Arachnida > Araneae > Araneidae > Araneus > Araneus ventricosus. Next base: position 198,239 of record BGPR01001562.1, read on the forward strand.
CCTAAAGCGTAACAGCTCTCTAATGAATAAGTGAGTAAAATTTTGCATTTGAAATTGCTCGGTAAGACTGTTAAGGAAATAATGAAACTTTTAAATCGTTCTAAAAGCATGATTTATCGTGTAGTAACTCGTAAGACGCAGTATGAGGCAAAACCTCGTTCGGGAAGACCACGTGTGACGGATATTCGCAGTGATAGACGGATACAAAGAATGGCTTAAAGTCAGAAAATGTCGGTTCGTGAAATTACTGGAGCTTCCCGGTTGCAAATCTCCAAGAACAATGTTCATAGATGAATTATAGAATTTGGTTATATGATCCACGCAAAAATGGCTCGCCGATCACCACTCTCAAATCTTCACATTAGTAAGAGGTTACAATGGGCTCGTAATCATATGTCATATGATGATAAATGGATGGCTGTCCTTTTCAGTGATGAAAAAAATGGAACCTCGATGAACCTGACGGGAATATAAAATATTGGCATGATTTACGAAAAGAACCCAGGAGCGTTTTCAGTAGGCAAAATGGTGGTGGATCTGTGATGGTGTGGGCGGCTTTCAGTTTCAACTGTCAAGTGGGTTTGGCCTTTTTAGATGGCCGACAAAATTCTCATAAATACATAGAAACACTAGAAAATCATCTTATGCCATTTGCAGAAAACATAGGGGGACGAAATTGGTAATATTAGCATGATGATGCTCCCATCCATACCTCCAATGCTACGAAAAGTTATTTAAACTCGAAAAATGTTACTGTTCTTGAGTGGCCACTGATGAACCCTGATCTAAACCCAATTGAAAATGTGTGGGACATTATGTCTAGGAAGATTTATGAGAATGGAGGGCAATTTTATTCAGTGAATGCCTTGAAGACAGCTATTGAAAGTGTATGGTACAACTTGGAGCCAGAGATATTACAAACCTTAATTATGTCGATGGAAAAACGTGTATACAATTACATACTGAGAAATGGAAAGACTATAAATTATTAAGAACATTATATTGAGCACCTTTTGTTGAAACGTCATATATTCTATAAACTTTTGGGAGACCTAATATTTCCATTTTGCTATATAATTGAAATACAAATTGTTATTTTTTCTAAATATTTCGTTGAATGCAAGTAGTATATGGTTTGATTAAACATATTTGTAATTGGTGTTTGTATGCCTTTCCGTTTTGCTAAAACATATATTTTACTACAGTCTATAAACTTTTGGGACAGAGTGTATCAAATATTATCGCCTGCACTTTGAAATTACTACTACTTCATGTAAATTTGTTTACATTTGTATATTTGAAGTAAACATGACCGGGAGCTACAAAGTTACAACAAATTCTATTAGCAACTTAATCATGGAACATTTTAACGATGGTAAACGCTTATAAAACGATGGAAACTACGTGGAACTGTTGAAAATGCATTGAAATCAGGAGCTCCTACAAGCTAACTCCCAAGAATCGAAGTTTTATCATGCATAAAATCAAAAAAAATCCAAGACTTAGGGCAATGAAACTTACAACAGAATTAGAAAAAAGATTTGCAATAGAAGTAAACCCTGAAACTGTTAGACGAGTTATCAGATCATATGGGTACAACAGTAGAGTTACCCGAAGAAAATTTTTCGTTAATAAAAGAACATGAAAGTTACGTCTGGATGTTACAAAATCCGTAGTAGACAAAAATATATCGCTTTGGGAAAGCGTCATATTTGTGGATGAATCAAAATTTAACATATTTGGGTCTGATGGACGAATAAGTGTGTGGAGAAAGCCCAACGAAGAGCTCAATCCGAAAACTCTATTGCCAATTGTCAAACATGGAGGTGGAGGCAAAATGGTTTGGGGATGTTTTGCTGCGTCTGGTATGGGAAATTTAGTTTAAATTGAAAATAATACGGACCAATATAAGTATATAAATATCCTGAAAGAAAAATTGAAAATATGTGCCCAAAAACTTGGAATTCAAAACAAATTCAAGTTGTGTCAATATAATGATCCAAAACATACAGCCCTAAATGTTCGCTTATGGGTGCTGTACAGCTGTCCCAAAGTTATCAAGGCTCCGCCATATTCTCCAGATTTAAATCCAATTGAAAATGTGTGGCATGAACTGGATAAAAGAATAAGAAAACATGATATTTCTTCGAAAGAACTACTTAAAGCAGTATTAACAGAGAAATGGAACAAAATTGAACATTCTTACACAAAAAAAAACTAGTTGAATCCATGTCAAAACATATTAAAAGTGTAATTTCAGCTAAAGGATACCCAACAAAGTATTAAAACGTTTGATTATTTGCATATTTTTGTTTACATTTGTTGAATGTTCAAAGTGTCCAATTACTTATGTGAGATTCTTTTTACCACTTTCTAGGGAAATTAATTTTTTCAAAAAAGATATTGAATTTATTTTCATTATAATATGTGGGTTTTATTATAGAGAAGGAAGTTAATATGAAAGATTTTGAAGTAAATCCTTTAAAATTTAGATGATGTTTTTTATAAGTAAGTTTCGAAAACACAAGTGTCCAAAAACAAATATGAGACACTGTACATAAAGATCTGGAAGAGGAAAGGAAATCTGCTTTGTATATAAATATGCAGTTCAACTCGGCACGAGCGCTGTCAAAATATCAACACAAAGAGAAATGTAAGAGTGTTATAAATATCCCCGAAGAACACTCTGGATGAAGCTTCAAAATATCTAGCACTTTCCATACAAGCTTAAGATAAAATCAGCTATTAACAGAGAGTGTAGGAGCGCCAAGGACACTTGGTGGCCCTAAATAGTATATACCTGATTAGACATGAACTCATGCATTTAGACAGTAATAGAAAATGCTATAAATCTTTTTCTGGAAGCATGCGTCGGAAAAATGTTCTGTAAAACGAGTTATGTAATAAAAAGTGTTTAGGTTCTTGACATAAATTTCAGAAATGTACATGAATTAACTTTTTTTCTAATAGAAGAAAAAATAGTTGAATTCATTGTACTTCACTGCAATACTTGATTTTCAGGAAATGGAACGAAATAAATATTTATGACAAAGTGATGCTCGATGAAAATGAATTGCATTTGTCATAATTGGGAAATTTAAGTAATCCTCAGTATAAAGCACGGTTAAGTCAATGGCGTATCTAAAAGGGGGGAGAAGGGGGCGGCAAAATGAGAGATGAAGGAAAAAATTTTTATAACTAAGAACGAGCAACGGCACTGGCTGAATTGTTATGTACGTAAAAACATAACTAAAGTAATTAATTCGAAATTTTCGCTTTTGTCGGTAAATTGTCGATGTGTGAAAAACACTAGTGGTGAGCGCGTGATTTCGCAGTCAATCTGCAGATATCGAAAGTGTCAAACGGAGAATTAATTACCTTACTAATAAAATGATTTTTTCCTCTGAAATTAATTATTTTTATTTTGAGATTTATGTGCCGTGTGTAACTTCAAAAGGAAGGGCGGCAAAAGTTGCAGCTACGCTATTGAGTCAAGTTACACACTATTTTCAGTCCTATTCATCTATAGTAATTTTTTTTTCAAACCTACCTTTCAAACCTCGAAAACTTACCAAAAGATGGATTTCCGAGAATTATTACTGGATTCTTAATTTGCATCAATTCTTATTTTGCACAAAGTTTGTTCCGTCTATCAAGACTAATTTTTATGTATATTACCAAATCATATAAGAATGCTATTTGCAAGTAAAAACAGAACAATACAAATAATTTAATTGAAAAACGGAAAAAATTTGGAATATTTTTTCAAGCCGGGCAACATTCAAAAGCCAGGACGTTTGGTCACTTTACAGATAGTGCATTATTAAAAATAATGAACTGGTTTCCTAAAAACTGAAAGCACGAATCCTAAAGGAATGAATCGACTTAAAAAATCATTAAATAAAGGTATAATAATCAGAAATACATATGTTTATAGATTTATGAAAGCAAAATCTCTGTAGCAGTGGCATAGACGATTTTACGATTCGATTTAAGAAAAGATTCTAATCAAATTAAATGAAATCGTTGATATCAAAACGATTCCATGGAACAGATGGCGAATTTTCATTACGTGCTTTAATTACAAGGAATATATACAATGCTTTCTTTCATAAAATATTCTGAATTTATAGATAATGACAATGGAGACTTCATGCTTACGTGATGAACTCAAATTCACCGCGACAATTGCGCATTTTTCATGGTGAAAACGGATGTGATATGACAACCTAAAATAAAGTGCAGTTAGGTGACAAGAGTAATTCCTATTGTAGAATTAAACTTATAAAATTCGCGTGATTTGGTTCCTAAAATGAACAACAAAATCTTTCGGATTTGCTGTCAGCAATTTAAACGTTATAAGTGGTAAAAGCAGGACAAACGAGACGAAGCATGCTTAGTGATAAAACGAAATGCTTAATTTTGTAAATTTTTTTTATACAATCATGTTTGTCGTGTGACTGCGACATCACATGAATAGACTCCTTTATTTTCTTAAGAACTAATCATTTTTTTTTCAAAATATTTTCTCTTTCTTTATTTTCAGTCATGGTCGGAGTATTTATTTGCTTACCTTTTAATTAGCACACATTATTTTAAGCCATCTTTCAAATAAGCCAGAACGCGCATTACCGTATTTATGTGTGTGTGGCGTTGGAGTTTATGACATCACTAGCTAGCTAGCTTAAAAAATGTAGAATGGAAAAAAAAAGTCTTACGGAAGAAGATATTATTTTAGGAAAGAAGACAGTAGTTCTCAAAATAAATTGACGGTAAATCTTGCACTTATTATAAACCAAACCAAAATTAATCACTTTGAAGAATTCACAGTGGCCATTTATTTCTAATCATCTTCTAAGAGTACCTTCTAAATATTCAGTCAAAAAAGAAACCCGAAATGTCTGGAACCCATTCCATCCAGCGCACGGTGAGAACTCTTCTTTCTTGCGCAGCATTTGTTAGCATAAAAATAAGCGTGGAATGTTGAGGGGGGTTAGTTCATCGACACTGTTCACGCGCGCAAAGGAGGTGACCTTCGGACAACCATATGCAGAGGAACCTTGAAGAGGGAATGAGTGAGTGCAGCAGCATTTTTCAGCTAAACAATGGCCTCGTCAGTTCCCGGTCACGTGGTCTTCCAGTGGGCTGATCACTATTTGGTGACGAGAAATCACTGCATCGTTAATGTTAATTACGCTGATTAGGAATAGATAGATGTCTCGAGAAAATATAAGGAAAAAATCTGTCAACACATACAAATGATTTTTTTTTTAATTTCCAAAATCATCGATCCTTCGAAGAACGATTTCCATTACTCGATCAGAGTTATATACAGTATCAGTGGCGTAGCGACGGAACTGCAAGGGGGTACAGATGCCCCGGATGCAGTGGCGAATCCAGGATTTGGGTCGGGGGGGAGGACTGAGGTATAAAAAGTTTTGTATCGTCGTGACGAATGTCAAATCTTATGGCTTATGTAAACCAAAACACTTTAACTTTATAGACTTGACTCACTTGACAATAAGAATCATAAAGAACACCACAATACTTTCGATAATTTAACAAAAAACACAATGAAATAACTAGCAAAAACATGTTTTTGACCTTGTCAACGCTGCAAATACGAGTGGAATGACTACAAAAGTGGGAAAATTTTAGAGCCTGTCAAAAGCCAGGAAGAATTTTCACTTTTCTTAAAGGGAGATTAAGAAAAGACAGCTGTAGTGATTTTAAATAAAATAAAGAATTCTGGTCTAGCTCTGGGGGGGGGGGGGGGGCAGCCCGATAGCCCCCTGGATTCGCCACTGCCCGGATGTAAGTCTTAGGAGGTGCCGTGAAGCTAAAACTGTAGTACAAATATGTATATCACTTTTAAAAGATAAATATGATGAGAGGACGAAAAAATAATATGCTTTGAAACTCTATCATGAATTACTGGAAAATGAATTTGTAATTTTCAATAATACCTGAACAGAAATAATAACTTAGATTTTTTTATTTCCATGCTACGGGCTTCCTTTGATTTCAATCTTCTGATTAAATCAAGACTTCTATTCTACCATTTGATTATAAAGACATAACGTTGCCAACCTTAAGAGAAACAAGTGCCCCCATGTTCTTCTATTGCTATTTTGTTAAGACAATGTTTAAAACAGATTCATGATTATTTAGGTATTTCAATTTCGTTTACATCAGTTAATTCAATTTTTTGCCATAGTATCTAATAAATATTGATGCATGCAGCAATTTATTATAAAACTGTTTTACTTTTTGACTACACTTCACTTTCTGTGTGTGTGCCATAGTTATCTACAGAAGTATCAGTGATTGTCACCACAGATACTAATATTAAGACATTGTTATTGAATGGAAGTTTTGTAGGTCAGGATAGAATCTTCTATTTGCGCCCAAAGGAGACGAAGAATAATTTTCATTCTTATTTATGTTCAGCAACAAAATACAAACAACGTTAGTCCATAGCTTATTCATTGAATTCCATACATGACACCATTAATATGTTTCCATTATGGGGTGTGTGCCAATGAATCAGTAAGACCTTGAGCTTACTGTAGGTTTCCGTTTTTTTTAAATTTCTTTTTCTTTTCTTTATTTTTTTCCTTCTGTTAATCCAAGTCACCAGTCGAAGTATTTATTATTTCGCTGAAAAAGTAGAAGCGTTCTCTTTGAAAAAAAAAAAATCAAAGAACGTGCTGCCGAATGACCGACACTGTCGTCTAGAAAATTATGTGAGATTACTTAATATAATGTTGGGTAAAAGAATGTCACGTTTTCTACTCATCTCCATCAGAATTTCTTTATTGCAAACCAATTCTGTTACGGGTTGAATCCAATAAGACACGATAGATCATTAGGGTTGCCATACGTCCCGTATATATGGGATTGTCACCGTATTTCACTACTCAGCCCAGTATTAATATTTGTGCCGTTTTCTCCCTAAACTCAGACAGTGGAGACAATTAAAACAATTTTGATTTGCCATTATAATTTTAAAATGACTTGCGCCCAATTTTATAATTATATTAAAGAAGAAAATGATATAATTAAGAAAGTAAAATCAACTCTAAAATATGACTGGGCTGAAAAGGATTAGCCTTGCATCTTTTTATTATTTTATGTGCTCATTTTATTAGAATGATTAAACTTCAGTAATTTTTTGATCAGAATAAAATAAGCCATTACCTACCCACTTTTTTCATGTTTCATTTACTTAGCATTTAAGCGTCCCGTATCAATGCTGGCAACCGTATGGGTCATATATTAAAGTGAAATTCAGCGTCAGTCCAAAAGATTCTTCGGGTCTTACCATACGTCCGGATTTCAAGCTCACGTCCGGACTAGTGTCCATATCTTCGAAATATCCGGATTTACGCCAGTGAATGCGGCGAGAGAGAAATTTAGTAAAGTAGTCAATGGAAAGTAGTTTGTTTAGTTTAGTAGTTAATGGAAGAAATCTGACGCGTTCAAAAAACCTGACATCATTCCGCCAACGAAAGAAAATTCAATTCCTTATTTACACTGTTTACATCCATTGTTGATGAGAAAGTGGCTTCCTTAGACAGGCCCCAGTTCAAAACTGAAAGCAAAAGGTTTTGGCAGTGTTCTGTTTTTCATTAATATAATTTTGGATTACCAAACATTAATTAAAATTGTATCTTCTTTGCATTCTGACATCTTTAATTTGTTTTCACTTTCTCAAACTTTGTTTTATTGTGATGAAAGAGGATCGTTGGTAGGCATCTTTCAGAATTTTATACTTACTTTGACCCCCGCCCAAGACCCTTCCCCCGGTGTGTTAGGATTTCAAATAAAAATAATTATGGTAACCCTAGAGACATCTCACCATAACTGTCCAACTTTCCAAACACTTCAGCCATTACGAAATGGGCCAATTCAATTTAGCTTTTTCGCAAAAACTAGTGCTTCAGACCATCGGGTATATTGAATAAATTGTGAGTTCTGGGCAGATACCATTTATTATGATCTAAGATAGCAAAATTTCTAATCCCTTCACATATTTCCTTTGTTTTTATTGCAGAATGCATAGTGTTCAATCATTGCCATAAACATCGTTTTGACCTCTTGGTAACCTAGATGATAACCTAGTACATTTTGAGCTTAAAAACAATCAACTAGAAAGAGTAGAACAAACAAATTTAAAAACATTTTAACTTAAACTTTAAACAGAAACAAAAAAATTTAGACAATTTAAGTAGCGCGCAATTGCAGCTGCATACAAAAAACAAAAAAGACCAATGGAAATCAAAATCAGTCAAAGAAAGCAAAAAACTAAGAAAAATACTCTGAGAATCGAACTAAACAAACAAGGAATCCATTCTAGTCCACTTTGTCAAGGGCTAAGGACTGAATTCGAAATGGATTAAAAATATTTTGGAAATTTTTCTGTAAGAAGCTTGCATTACGTTGAGGTTTTCTAGGGTTTCTGTCTTAGATGCTGGGTTCTTTGTAAAAAATAGCTAGTTTAAACTTTAGTAATTACGCATGATTTTCAAAATTGTCATTACTGTTGGAAATGGCTTCATTTAAAAACACGAAAGCTCTACTGACGTTTCTACTCGATTCAAGTACGAAATATTGCCAATTTGTCATCCCGTTTCGGCCTTAGTCTGAAATGCGAAGTTTTGTCCCATACCATCTTTCAAAGTTAAATCAAACAAATAAGTAAAATATGAAAATAGGTTAAACAAAATTGCCGTAATCATCGGTAACGTCAATTTTCTCTAGATCGTAAAAATTTAATTTTGTATTTTGACTCGCAGGTTTGAAATTTGTTGACCCGAAAATACGTAATATTTGCGAGCCCATCCTGAAGTTAATATAAAACAGCTTACAATTTAGATACATTTTTATGACTTTAATTTGTAAACATATATAGTCTTTGCAATATAACAATGGTTTGAAATGGAGTGATTTTCGTGCCGCATAACCGTAAAACTTATTAAATCTCACACATGCACATGGAATTGGCTATACTTGCGCGGTTCAAAAAGCATCTATAACCATGTCCAACAACAACAATAAAAAAAAGCTGATATACCTCCTGATACTTATACCAAAAATTCTGAATGTCCTGCAACAGAATTATTGCTAGTTGCTTTCAAGGAAATCATTTCATCTTAGTAACGTAACCTCTGTTTCATAACACTTGTTCAATTTTAAAACTTTTAAGAAGAGAAGTGGAAAGATAAATCTACACTAAGAACTATTAACAATAAATTGAATTCGGAAACATTATTAAAATTTTATGAAAACTTCAATTCCTCAAGGTTTATTCTCTGCTTCAGTGGACATTCTCAATAGTAAGGTAACCAATCGTCCTCCTTTTGTAAGTTCTTTCCTCCCTCGTAAACTGTCCTCCTTTTCGATATTTGGAATTAGAAGACTGAATATTGTTACAAAGATCTAATGTCGCTTTCCTGCTTCGATAGTCTTATAGTTGGGGAGGGAGTTTTACAGGGGTAAGCATGGAGTGACGGGCAGCAGCCATTCCGAGACCCTGACCTTGGCTACAAACTTGGCGACACATTTGACGACATTGGCGGTAAATCGATGATTCCAGAAAACGGGACCCTTTTCTCGGTATCTCTATTAGGAAAGAAAATACGCTCGAATGTACGAGAAAACTCCATGTGACGTCACGGCCTGTCGGAGAGAATTTATAAGGGCCGCACTTGTATCAGTGAGTGTGTTGATCCACTGGAACGACTTTTGAGATTCGTCTGCAGTGCGAGCTAGGAAGCCGGTGAGCTGAGCGCTATTGAAAGTGCTGTTATTGTCGTTATTAGTGATTTTCTGATTGTTAGTGTTGCTAAATCTCAAAGTGCTGAACTGTTATTACCTGTGAATTGTTGTCTGTTTACGTTGCTAATCTGTGCAAGATCTATTGTTTCCTGTTGCCTGTGCTACGTATATTTGTGAATAAACCTTCATTCTCCATTACCTTGCGTGTTGGACTGTTTGCACCATACACCCAGAGCGATTTTCGTTACAATATATATATTTAAATTCTGAAAAATTAATACAGTGGAAAAATAAACACAATGAAATTGATAATAGGTGGGTGGAAATATCCAGCCATTTCAAAAATGAACATATTCCATGCGAAAATGTATTTATTCTTGTTCAGTTTTTGTTGTGCTGCCCTGGAACTAATGCACCATTTGAAAGGGTATTTCTAACTGTTAATGGTTTATAGACGTGCTAGAAATCGAGATTGATTATTGACACTCTAGCTGAAGCTTTTGCCGTAAAATTCAATATGAAGGATATTTCTAATATATTGTCAGAAGATGATACATTGACAAAGAAATATCTATGCTATGGAAAAGTAATCTTTTAAATAATAATTAATAGGCATGAAAGCATAAATGAAATTTAAAATATTACAAATGATTTTATTGTGCATTTATCAAATTCTAGTGTATTCTATGTAATAGTTCTGCTTGGAGAAATCCTCCCACACATGATTGGTATGCCGGGAATCGTCCTGGTCTGTCTCTACAGTCCGTAGGCACAAGATCCGCTCAGACTGCATTGGCCAGGTTGCGTAGTGGACACATTAAAAGCTTAAAATTCATCGATAAGGAAAAGACTTTTTCTTCTTGCCCTTGTTCCTGTCCTGCTTCTCCTGCCCATATCATTGACTGCATTGGCGCCTCTACGAGGCAGCTGTGGAGTGGGGAGGGCAAAGGACTTCTGGAGTTGTTAGAGCGACATGGTGTCATGGATCTGGTTTAATCTTGGGCCAGGGGGACATGAAACAACAACATTCTATGTAATAGTTGTTAATATAGTTAATGTTTTTTTTTACTATCGATATTTTTTCTTCTATTTATTTGTGTCCTCCTTTTCATTGTACAAAAGTTGGCCACTTTATCAAAAGCCCTAATTTCACAAGGTTCTAAGAATGACACCACCATTCAATTTATCAACTCGCCTTCTATAAGTACAGATCCTGAGTATAGCGACGTACTTACATAAATACATAATACAATTATATAACACAATACAATAAAATCAACCAAAGTTTTAAATTCTCGTCTATATGATAGTGAAATGAGAATTTCACTATCTTCGGATTGAGCCATCCTGGAATATGACTGACACGAATGAACCCTTTAGAGATGCATATTGGATGCATAAAACCTTGTTAACTGAAAACCATGTTGCTTTCCTTTTATTGATTTAAAACAAAGATTTTTAATTTTACTTTTTTTCTAGCAAAAATTTACTAACAAAAAATGTAGCTCTTACAGCTCTGCCTTTATTCTTTGTGCCCTGCACGTTACAATTTCGTGTTTGATTTCATTTGTTCGCTTATAACGTTTGACTTCTTTTTTTAATCATATTATTCTTTCTTTTATCAGCATGGGCAATTGAATTTCGTTTTTTAATTTAACTGCAGTGTTTAGTGTAGCATAACCACACATCTTCATCGCCTTTAAACATCAGACGAAATTGCCGTTCTTTCGTCAGAATTCCGCCCTTCATAATAAATATTAAATTGAAGTATGCACCTAACTTTAATTGTAAATACTATATGCATTATTAAGTATGTTAATGTATTATTGATGTCTAAAATGTGATTTGTCATCTTTATTGAAAGACATTTTTTCCTTTTTGATGTATTTTAAATACTGTTTTGCTAATTGAAAAATAAATAATGTTTTTGTATCAAATTTGTGCATATTTGATTATGTTGCACTTGCCCATGATGAAAATATGTATGTAAGTATTGATAAAATTCGTAAGAATTCTTCATTGTCTAGGGGTGAAAAGTAATCTTTCCCAGTGGCGGCTCGCGAGCTCAGAAACGAGGAGGGCTGCAAGATACTATTTATCAAGATAATACATTTTTAAAAAGCTACTTTATCTTTCAGTAGGCCAAATTTTTTAATTTCAAAATCAGATATGAAATTATTTCCTGCTTTTCAAACAAATTAAATAACCAACATATGACATTTACTACTAGTTTTACTAACAGAAATTTAAATGAACGCTGATATGACAATTCTTCTGACGAAAAAAAAAAAAAAAAGAGCTCCACATACACACTTCCCTCTTCGCTCACTTCACTCGATAACAAACACTCTTCCAAAAATGAATATCTTCTTCAAAAGAAATCTAGCCTTCTATCAAGGAAAAAGCAAATAATCAATCAACCAGATGTGTTTCTATCGACGCGACACAAACCGAAACCAAAACCCATAAACAGTCAATGAGATTGCCACTTTATATGGGAATGACGATAAAAAGAAATATAAATTAAAAAGAGCATCTTTTTCTCGTTCAGTTGGCTCCGTGCCAGCCACAGCTTTCGCCGGGCAGCAAGTTAAAGGGAGAAAGGGTTGCTTTTTCTCTCCGGATTTTCTGCGCAGTGAACGAATGTACGGGGGAAGAGTACTTTGCAGCTCAGACATGCTTCTCTCTTACTTGTTGAATCATTTTCTGTCTTCTTTTCAATTTTTTATTACCTTTTTTGCATTTTCGTACGTCACGGAACTCTGAGAGTGAAAAAGTAAGCGAATAAGAATAAAAACGAAACTACAAGTTAAAAAATTTTTTTCATGGAGTGCTGCAGCTCTGTACGAGCGACCACTGCTCTTGCCTTGTGGGTTTAAATTACATACTTGTGTTTTATTTAGCCACTTTTAATTCAAACTTTCCGAATATAAAAGGGCGAATGACAGGTATTTTTTCATTAAATCTTTTGTTTCAAAAGGCGTTTGTAATTATTTGCGTTGCATTCACTGGTGTCATTTAGAGGATAAGAATTTCCTTGAACGAACAGCCACAGAGAAGGAGAGAAGGAACAACCATCCTTAGACGACTATAAAGATTCCATCTTCGGTTTCACTTTCGAACGCCACATTGCCAGTCGTCACGCCCCAATTTTTTTCCCCTAGCTATTTCTCGGAATGTGGAACATTTCCGAATCATGGGCTCAAAAGCGCCATTTTCGGTTCTTTCAACTTCGTCACAAAACAGAACCATTGTCAGACGGAGTCAGAAAACGAATATGACTTCATCCCTCTTCTTTCTTTTCGAATGGAAGCGAAGGAAGACAGCTGCTTATTATCCGAATTGCAGCCGTACATTTTAATGTTGCCTTCTTTTCCGAGAAGTTCTATATTTACTTTGGCAACATATGCCGACGACGACATTTACCGTTTTCTCGATGATTTCTGACGTCAAAGCGCTAAAAAAGAGGCAGCCGTTTCTGTATTTAAAAGTATGATGTAGCGGTACGAATTTTCTGGCTTGTTTGAGAACTTTCTCTGGAACTACTGTGCACTCGAAAATGAGGGAAAAGAGTTTTTTTTTATGCTTAAAGTATTCTATAAAATTTTGGTTATTAGACAATTTGAAAATATTAATTAATCAGTTAAAAGAATCGCGATCTAAATAATACGGCATTTATACTTTTTCAAACGGAATTATGATAAGACATAAGAGATCATGTTAATTTAAAATATATTTTGGAGATTAAAAAGAAGTATAATTTCGTTTACTTCGACTAACTGGAACCCGAAGTATTTTCGTTGAATTATTCTTCTAAATGTCGGCTCGAAATCAGAAAAAAAATTTTTAAAGAAAAATTAATGTACAGTTTATCATGTACATTAATTTTTCTTAAAGCAATAAAAGATTCGAAGACAGTAATTAAACTTCAATTGTTCGGTTTTCTGTTAGACGATAAAAAGTATAAAAAATTTTGTTTTCTTACCAATTTTAAAGTCATTTATCTTAATTTTGTTTAAGTGTCATATTAGTTTGCGGCCCGAATCGACTAAAATTGTCTACCCGAGCTATTCCGAATAAAGACCAACATGAAATGAAATTTGAGATGGAATTGTGCCGAAGCAACTTTTTTGTCGATGTCTTAGATTAGATTAGCAGTTTTGAAAAGTTAGGACAAAAGTCTTGCATGATATGCAGAACTTACTACCAAAAGTGCATAATAAAGTTTATTAAACTAGTCTAAAGCTTTATTATTAATTCATTAACAATACTGGAATACTTGTCTTACAATAACACAATAAATATTCTTATAATTTGTCTATCTACTAGATTTTTCTTTGTTCAGAATAATATTACCATCTGCGAGTTCACTATAAATTGGGATGTGAATTAAAAATGTTAATCTTGCTTTAAATCGGGTCGTGAAAACACATGAAACTCAAACTTCCTCATGATGACATAGAGCAGAAGTCCATACAGAGAAGTGCTTCTCAAATGTTGTCTTTAAGATCTGGCCTCCAAATTTAACGATTCCTTAACACTGGGAATCGGAACCCTACATATTCCATGTGCAGCTGAAAATGAGAGGCCAATGAATGATCGTTTTTACAAATTCTATGTATCCTTCTGCGGCAAGCAGAGACGTACAGCGAATGTCTTTGGGTCCAACCAATATAACGATATTTAATTCAAGTTTTGATAAAAAAAAATTCATGCATGATTGAATGTTTTATATTATCTGACGCTAAGTCCTGACATTATAAATATCATATCACATATATCAATTCAAGAAGAAAATTTCTAGAAATTTTGAGATATTCGCATTTCAAAGCTTATGGTACTGAAAAGTGCAATAACACCACTCTACTCTGAAACTTTAATTCTATGTAAGTTCACTGTCATATATTATAATACCCAAAATGCATCCAACTGGAAAAAAATAATCATTTATTGCCCTTTTAAATAGGCCCGACGAATATTTGTACAGTTCTTTTGGAGAAACCGAATCATCTATCTTTCACTCCCAGATGTATGTTTTGATAGCTCAATATTTCGCAAATATAATTAAAGTGAGAGGAAATCTGAAATTTCAAATGCCATTTTAAAAACTTTAATTTTAAATTCTCTCTTCTAGCAGCAAATAAGGAAAATGGTTTCGTTTTTGGGATATAGTCTAAAAATGGGATTACTTATGATACTGGATCACATTGGTTATTCATTTACTTTAATGCTGAAAGGTAGATGAAGGAATATGGAAATAACCGTAAATATGAAGCAAGGCAATTATTATTCTGCCTTGTGAATAAAAATCTGCGGTGATGATGTTTACTATTATTTACTATTGAAGAAAGGCGTAAACCAATACACTAATTGTATTTCCGTGAAGAGAAGTTCTCTCTACAAAAAATATGCCAAATTCGTGGGCACAAATGAATGTCTTCTTTGCCTAATCAATAAGCAATATGCAATAAAATTTGTAATAAGATTTCGTATATTAAACTTAATTTTTAATATCTATAATTAAACAAATTATTAAAAAATAAAAAATATTGCTTCGTATGAAAAATGGGCAGGAAAAACTTTGAACAAGATTTGCTCATTTTAAATCTTTGGAAGATAAGTTTCCTTCGATTTCCCCAATAAGCTTAGAATCTGTAATTTCATGCAGATGAGTGTATTTGTGTTTAGTTTAGTTATATTAACGTCCTGTTTTGAAGCAACACGAGGGATATTTTGGTACGGACCTCGTAATTTTGACCCACGATCAGATGACGAGGACGGTACCTGAGCTGGCACCCCCTCTCCAGACTTTCGCACCACACCAGTGTATTCGAGATACAGCGCGATTGCGATTTTAAGACAAAATTGGTAAGTCTGTATTTTTCCAGCTAGATTTGAATCAATCGCTGCATCAGCATGTATGAAAATTTTCACATGTTTAGGAGCACTTAATGGTGCGAACCATAATTAAGTATTTTGAAATATCCGGAATTAATGCATTCCTCTCGAGTCAATTTTAAAACCGCTAAGTAGGTGTTAAAGCTTTATTTCGAAGAAAGAATTATGGAAGTAGAGAAGAGACACCAAGCGCCAGGTTTTTTTTTTTTTTTTTTAATTTTATCGTTGTGCGTGTTTTTTATATGCTATGCTCTCCGAAATAAACCAACTTTTTTTATTATAAAAATCGTTAGTTCATTTTTTATATTGCAGTCTACATAAAGCTTGATCTTGTTCATTAGACTCCCATGGGTTTTTCAGTTTGAAATACCTGCCCTAAGAATCCACATTACATCGTGGCATAGCATCAAGGGCTAAAGAAACAGGCAAAAGTGAAATGTCATAGAAAATATTACGCAGCAACACGGGACTTTTTTACCTAAGGAGAAGACTTGGTTTCTAGATTTAATGTATTAAATATGTCCATAAATCGCACCTTTACCAAAGTAATTAATTCTGCTAAATTTTATATACCTTTTCTTTGTTGTATGTATTAAAAGAATACAGTTCGTGTCAATTTATTATAAATTGCACATAATTCATACTGTCATAGTTTCTGAAACTCATTATTTTCTGTAGCGCTGTCTTCACTCATTCTGTAAAATATCGAATTTTTATGGCTTTTCCGAAATTTTATCAGTCACGTAAAATAACAACATTCACGGTGAGAGAATAATTATGACAAAGAGAATTAAGATTAGTATAAGTCGATTTGGTATTAAACAGATGTGCACCACAAAAGAACATTTCTGAGAATGATTTCTGAGGCATTTCAAGCGTAGTGGACGCGTTACCAATTGCTTTTAATATAGAAGAGTGAATATACTAATATTATCATCTGTAACTTGAACGTACGAGGTATTGTTCACAGGCAGTGGCGTAAGTAGGGTAAAAGGCGCTATGGATATATTTTTTGCCCATCCTCGTCTCATTTGACGACTTCAATCTTTAAAACCCGAATAATTTTTAAATATACCCCGAAATATTTGTCTTCGCTGCTGCTCCCTAGACTGATGCCCAGGGCATCTATACTCCCTTGCAAACCCTTCATTACGCCACTGTTTACAAGTTTTCATAAAGAAGAGTTTATGATGCTCATTGTGCTACATCAAAAATATTAGAAGATTCTCTTATATATGAACTTTCCGGAATTATTTCGGAGCTCATTTATTGCGAGAAATATTTTTACTTCTTTCATGTAGAAGAGAGAGCAAAACGTAACGAACAAAGAAGATTAAGCAAAATTTTGGTGCCATAATTTGGGCGGGAGTTCACTCGGACAACTCGTTTTATTTTGAAGTGAGCGATCCCATCTCCTCGCGCACGAGGCAAGAAAAAACAAGGACGTCTGCTAAAAATACGAGCCAGAGACTCATGACTGCAGATTGCAAAATTTCATCCCGCTGGATGAGGCTTTCATTATACTCGGTCACGTCTCAGCCAGATAAGAGACTTCCCCCAATTTTCCTGGAAGTGAAGCCAATGAATCAAGAGAGGAGTTAGTTCCTCCAAGAAAGAGAGTCCAATAACTTTCCGGGTTATTTTGATCCTCGTCCTTAAAGGCTCTCTCGAAATAGTTGGTCGCTCTTCTGGCAATCAATAAAAGGTTACAGCTGTAGACTTTCACAACTGATCTATCTGCATGTTGACATTTCCCGACGGGCATTAAAATAGTCAAAGGGTGGAGGAGGAATTGGCTCGACTGTTGTCTTCTTTTTTTGGCAGGTAGAAAGAGCTTTTTTTTTCGTGAAAGAAAAATGGTGACCTTGTCGAGTACTGATGGGTATATGGCGCTTGCGTGTGTCAACTTGCTCAGACTTACTTTAAACAACTTGTTTATTGGACAGTGTAAATAAATAATAAGTGAAACAGAAGAACAAACTGAAATAGTGTTTTAAATAGTTTTAACACACTAACACACATTAAGGAGAGATCATATACTGCATCTTACGACACAGAGTCAGACTTAATTAAGTACAAATCCACACCTTGGAATACTTAAGAACCCTTAATCGCCTATTAGTTGAGTTGAAGACCATCAACTGAATTAAAGAGTTCTCATCTCGTTACTTGTATCAAAGAAAAGTGAAAACTGTTGTTTTATTGATGTGAATTTGGTGACTATCAGTCATTTAGATAGACTACCCCAGTTGTAAATATTTCTGTGCCTTGTAGATGAAGAGGCTACAAACATGTTTTTACAGAATTATTTCTGTAATTTGCTGCAGTAAACACATAATGTCCTCAAAATGGAACGTCATCTTTTTTAACATACAGAACAAATAGCAAAATTAATGAATGCATAGTGATACTATAAGATTAACTCTTAGTGCTGTAAACACATAATGCCCTCAAAATGGAACGTCATATTTTTTAACATACAGAACAAATAGCAAATTGAATGAATGCATCGTGACACGATAAGATTAATTCTTTTAAATCACACTCTGATATCTGTAGAAATAATATAAGCATTTTTACATGAAAGGAGTGAAGAATACTTGTCTCTACAATTTCCTGTACGAAATGACATCTTAAAACTTTATACATTCACGTGACATTAAATAATATTTGTGATAATGTGAATTTAAAAAGAGCAGGGCTAATACTTGAGGATGTTTTACGGTGCTTATGAAATGCATTCTAATTCTGTTGTCTTGGATGCTTTAATTTTCATTCTAATTTCTTTGCATTTGCTCTGAAACATAAACATAAGAAAACAACACATAAAATAACAGCATAAGAAAATTAATTTGAACTATCCTGAAACTAAGCACTTGAAATGTCATTCATCAAGAAATTAATGATTTTTTCTATCTTAAAAACACTTAGTTTTTACTTTCTGCAGAGTCGGAAGAAAAAAAATTGCTTCTATAGTTTGTATATATCTCAGTAAAGTCTAATTTTCAAGACAAAATAAGAATTTTTTTTGTTCAAAAATTAACAAAAAAATATCATAGTTGTAAAAGCTATGACAATTTGAATGATTTTTTTGTAGTGGTGCAGGGGACATAAATCTCTGGAGCATTCTCGGAATAATCTAAGATAGTTGAAATTAATTTATTGTCATAAAAACTCTTTATGGTCCAGTTTCTTCTGAACGTACGGACATTTCACCAAGCATAGCTTACAAGATGGAATAAAGCAACATGAAAAAGCATGAAATTTCAAAATTCGTTAATATAATCTTTTTTTATATATTCTGAAATAAAATTTAAGATTTTTGGTGCAGGTGTTACACATAATCTGCTAATAAAATATATCCCCTCTGTATTTTTCATAAATCATAAGTAATACGTTGAAACTCAGTTAAATTGAAAGTTTTGCATTAAAATTTTGCTCTAGTTCACATTGAATTTCCTATTAACATAATGTTAAAATATCGTTTATAATCCGATTTTTTTGGATTATTTGATGTTAAAACTAAAAATTGTTTTCATTTTTTATTCTCGTTTGTGAAATATGTCCGGGTTTTGCGTTCTCAGTTATAGTAAATGAATAATTTTTAAGGCCTTTAATTTAATTCACTCGAAAACTTTACTGCTGCACAATGTATTCAATCATAAATATAAGTTGAAAAAAACTTTGGATATGTTACATGTTAATTTTGAGCTACTTATTTTAAAGTTTTACAGTGCAATTGTTGCATTCAAAGTGCCGTATACTGTTTATTTATTAGAATTACTTACTATTTATTTATTAAA
The DNA here is from genome assembly GCA_013235015.1 of Araneus ventricosus. Taxonomy (NCBI): domain Eukaryota; kingdom Metazoa; phylum Arthropoda; class Arachnida; order Araneae; family Araneidae; genus Araneus; species Araneus ventricosus. Next base: position 217,720 of record BGPR01001562.1, read on the forward strand.
ATTGACAAGTATTAAAATAAATCTTTACTGCACTTTTTAATAAAAAATTGTCGTTTTCTACGAAATTTGGCACATATTTTGGAGGGTGGAAATGCGCACCTCGGAGCCCTTTTCTTGAAATTTTAATTAGAATTTTAAGTAATTAAAAATTAAGTGAAATTTTGGAGTTTTTCCTTAATAGCTTCCGAAAATATTACAGTACAAAATCATTTTTACACCATCTAAAAGAACAAAAAATTACCTTTTCAATGCTATCAATTAAATTGTCGTACAATGTTTCCTCGAATTTTGATAAATTTTTAAAAATATTTTTTGGCATAACTTACAACAATATTTTTCATTGTTGCAACGCAACTCAAACTGTTGTCATTGTTTAAAGAAATATTTAATTGCGTATTTCTCTTTCATTGTTGTAATCTGAGATAATATACTATTGCATTTTGCGCTCATATTTTATTTCATAAAAATGTTTGTGAAATCTGTAAACAAAGCTCTCCGAGATATTACTATGTTTATATTAAGAAGCATAAGCTGAAAGGCTATGGTTGCTATGCTTTCATTCTTTTTTCAACCTGTTTTAATCCAGCTAACATGCCGCTGTCCATAAAATTTTCTGCGTCATTTTAATGTTGAAATCAAAAGCATATTTTACAAGAGGAATAAGAAAGTGAAGATACTGCCAACACGTGGAATTAGAGGTTACAGGACATGGTCAGTTATTTGACTCCATTAGAGACATTTATAAAGACAATGAATAGAACAGGCACAAGGTCACTAATAGAACATGGGTTAAATATCGACCACAACTTAATGTTTAAAATTCCGTTGTTAAGTGAACATGAATATAAATTTCCTTATAACATTTTCCTTAATAACTTTTGAAAATATTGCAGCACAAAAATCATCTTTACACCATCTGAAAGCTAAAAAAAATTACTTTTTCAATGGTATCAATTAAGTTCCGTAAAACTTTTTCTCTAATTTTAATAAATTTTTAAAAATAGTTTTTGTGATATTTACAACAATACTTTTCATTGTTGCAATTCAATTCAAACCGATTTCAATGTTTAATAAAATATTTATTTCGTGTTTCTCTTCCATTGTTGAAAGCTAAAGTAATATTTAATGTTTAATGATATGCTTTAATTAGCATATTTTCATTCAGGTAACATTCTGCTGGAAGTAAAATGTGCTGCGACATTTTAAAATTAAAATCAAATGCATATTTTCAAGAGGAATAAGAGAATGAAGATGATGCCATTGTATGATACATGACACAGAAAGTTACTCGACTCCGTTAAGGACGTTCAAGCAGACAACGAACAGAAAAGGTGGAAGGCTACTAAAAGAACATGGGTTAAATATCTATCACTATTTGGAATTTAAAATTACTTTGTTAAGGGAACCATGAATATCAAATTATACACAAGAGATTCAATTGAAATTATATTCCCTGCGAACAATCTGGTCGCTGAAGGCGGCTAGTGGCTAATAAATGGTAAATAAAGCAGAATATATGTTTACTGCCTAGGAATACATTTGGTATTTCACAGTATGCGAGATTTTGAAAAATTAATCCATGAAATGTTCAGAACTTTAAAATTCATTATAGATAAAAGTTAAATTTCGCTGTAGACAAATACTTAAAAAATTAAGTGTTTTTGATTTAAAACCAGAATTTAATGAGGAATAAAATTGAAGATTTTCTTAGCCTTTCGTATTCAAAATTTTCAAGATACTTCTTACAAACCCTTTTCAATCGCTTTCTTTGGAAGCTGTATCAAGCGCAGTGAGCAGATCGTAAAATCCAAGTCACAATACTTTATTTGAGAACAATGTAACAACAGTTTGTAACTGTTTTATTTTGGCGAAAGTATTTACAAAGAGTGCCAAAACACATTAATTCCTATCGCTTCTTGTTGAGAATGCAAAAGAAGTTCGAATTTAAATGAGAGGCCAATTCGACTGCCCTTGAAAAGCTTAAAACAGTATTGTGAACAAAAAAGAAAAATTAACGTGAACTTGACTATCCTTGAAATACTGAGAAAAAAAAGTGCACTTGACGAAACTGGAGCATGAAAACTCCGTGATGAATAAAATACGCAAAGAAAAATTTATTTGATATTCTTTATATTTTGTAACAACTGTTCTTTAATCAACAACTATTCAACTTTATTCAACTGTTCTGCATTACTTTTCGTCTACTTTTCTTTTTTTAAAAATTAGAAATTTGGGAAGACAAAAAAATTTAGAATTCGATTGTTTTACTATATTTGGCATCTCTTGAATGTGCAAGAACTTCTAAATAAACGTTAAATTTAATGAAACTTTTTACAAAATTCTATATTAATTAAAAATGAATTAATAAAGCTACTATTAATTGTTAGTACTATTAAGCACAGTGTAAATATAGATTTTAAATGTAGGCTGGAATTTAATTGTTTAAAATTTTAAGTCTTTTTTACCTTGGTAAAATCTTTCTTATTTCAAAAATCACCATGTCTGAGGTAGAAACGATTGATTTGTATACCATTTAAGCTGGTGATCATATAGGACTATTTTTTTAAAGGAAATTTTTTAAAATCATCATCTGCCTTCTTTTATTTGACAAAGGTCACGTTTGAGTTTTTTAAAACTTATTTTATGAAAAATAGCAGCTGCACTATTAAAATTCGTAGTATGTATCTATGTCCGGCTATCTTCTCACGAACCACTGAATCCTGAAACGAGCCGTAAGTACCAAAAGATGGGAAATAATCCAAGGAATCTATTTTGCCCATTTAAATTCCGAAATTACAATTAGTTAAAAAGATATTAATTAAAAAGTGTCATAATTAATGAAATAGTGGGCTGCCATCTATCGGCAGTTCCTATAACTGTATGTCACATCAGTTGTTCTTGCATCTGGTTTGTATAACAGGTTTTCTTTTTTAGGGAGCTTCCGCGTTTTGGTGTTTTGATTTATAAACATCGGGAAAAAATCGTTTTTCTGCATTTTTTTTCTTTCTTTTTTTTTTCTCGTATGGTGTTTCATTTCGCTACATTTACGTTTGGGAAACATTACGTTTTTTTGGGGGAAAAGTATTTTTTTCATTTTTATTGCCCCCCCCCCCCCATTATTATTCAAATACGGTCAAGACGAAAATATATGTTTCTGGTGTTTAATTTATCAGTTTGGTGTACTTATTAAATCGTGCATCGTTTCTGTTTTTTATTTCGTATTATTTTTTCTTTTTCAAAACAAAATATGCCAACCTGTTTTAATTTATAAACAGTGGAATTTTCGCATTTTCATTCAAGCCGTGCTTTTTTAAGGTAGTAAAAAGACTAGAATTGAAAGCTTTAATAAAACAAGAGAGAATTCAAAACAGATTTAAGTTTGTTGGGGAAGCTTAGTGAGAATATTTGTAGGGAAAAAATCAGAGGCTGGCATGTGAAAAAATGTGGATCCCAAGAAACGCTAGATTATTAGCTATAAGGCAATTAAAAGGCTGGATTAAAAAATTTTAATTAAACGATATAGGATCCAAAAGAGATCTAAGTTTTTTTTGGGAAAGTTAGTGACAATATATGTAGAAAAAATAAACCGGAGGCGGGCATATGAAAATAAAGTAATAAAAAGACTAGATTTAAAAGAATATTTACGTTTGTTTGGGAACGTGACAAAATTTGTTTTAAAAAAAGGAGCCGGGCGTATGAAAAAATATGGATCCCGAGGCTTCACGTGACCACACTTCTTCTCTCAACCAGGTATGACGCATTATTAGAGATAGCCCGTGCAACGACGGGCCACACAGCTAGTTCTTATATAAAACCTGTAGAATGAATATACAGGGTACACTTATCGTGGTCTAAAAGCTAATTTCTAAACCGTTAGAGCTAGACATATAGTTCCAATTGGAAAAATGCTTTAAATGAAGGTAAAAATAATAATATATGTTTTTTGAGTGAATAAATATATTTCTCAAAAAGTTACAAATTCTAACTTTTTATACTGTCCCCCGGTCCTATCAATCATATTTAGTAAAATATTCTTGGCACTCTAATATTTTAAACAAAATAAGTTCCACTGTTCTGCGACTAAAACTGACAGAGTTATGGAGCTTTGAATATCGCTGACTTAGACCACTTTACACCATTTCAATAGCCGTCTTGAAGACGATCCACTAATTAATGCGCAGCACTTGCTCGACGAGGCCGCTGATTGGTTAAAAATCATGAAATTCAAAGCTTCATAACTCGCTCAGTTTTGTCGCAGAAGAGTGGAGCCTTTTTTGTATAAAAATTTTAGAGTGTCAAAAATATTACACTAAATATGACTGATAGGACCAGGGGACAGTATAAAAAGTTAGAATTCGTATTGTTTCAGAAATATATTATAGAAATATATTTATCATATATTATAATTCTCCTCATTTAAAGCATTTTCCCAATTGAAACTATATGTCTACCTCTAACGGTTTAGAAATTAGCTATTGGACCACTATAAGTATGGACACCCTGCATATTAATATAATTAGATTTCTAAGAAGAAATTGTTTAATTATTAGATTCATTTGTTATTTATTGAAAAATAACAAGCATTAACCCTTGATTAGGATTTCAAAATTTTCACAAGTTTTCGAACAATTTCTTTTCTTTTTTAAAATCCATGTTTGCGAATTTTTCAATCTTTCTACAATTTACGATGGGGCACACATTCCCTCCCCTCACTCCGCTCTTCCACCGCTTATAAACATCTGAAAAATTGTTCTAAATGGTGAAATTATAACAACTTTTAACCAAGCGCTCGGCCACTTAATTTTGTTCGTTATTATTGCTTTTCTGTCTCAATATAATATGATTTTTCACTCTCCATGTTTAAAAATCCAATTTAAGGATATTCAAATTCATTTGGATAAAGAAAAATATTAGCCTCCACTGTAAACAAGAATTAATGGAACAGCACAGACTTTTGGTTCTCCGAATACTAAACTTTTTGAATTTACTCTTTCTTGTTGGTCACATAAGTTGCTCAAAAATTGATTTCTCAGCATGCAAACGAGAATCATACGCCTAAAAGTCTCATTATAGTGAAAATAGAGATTCAAATGCGAAACCAAATTGAAGACTCAGAATTTGTTTCATTGGAAATTAAATGCGACACTAACTTTAATTTGATTAACATTTAACATGATTTTTGAATTTTCGTTATTAAAATTTTAAATAAATTTTTTAAAATTATCTTAGTTTGTGATTAGTTGCAGTTTTGAATTAAAATAAGGATTTTTTCTTAACGTAGAAATAATACCATAAATTCACTTGCTAATAAACTTTGTATATTTTAACGCAGCATTTTTTTGTCTGCCATTTTTATTGGAATCTTGGACAAAAAGCATGCTTGAATTTTCTTAAAATTTTGCTCATTTTATGAAAAGGAAAGAAGATTTTAGATCAAGCATTTGAAAAATCCCTTTGAAGCAATTAAATATATTTTTTTTTAGATATTCAAAAATATAACGTATCAAAACATTTACACTTTCACATCATACTAAACAACTTCAGCTGTCATGTTTCCTTATAATTTATTTGAAATAATAAATCATGAATATAAGTATTTAATCCAAAATCGAAATTTCTAAACCAAGCGAGAGCTTCACCCTTCAAAAACACAGCAACTCCGCTGCGTTATTTTAACCCGAGAGAAAAAACGCTCCCCAAAAGAGGCCTCTTTTTTCCATTGTCTTCCTCCGTCAAGTGCACGCGTTCAGGAAGATTCGGAATGACGTATGCAGCGTGGGTGAAACGAATTCCTTCTTTTTTTGTTATCCCCTTCCTTCATCGAATGATTTCGGCGCAGAGCAAGCAGTGTACAGGTTTCGGTGGGCACCGTGCCAGAACGGCGTCACGGCATTTCTTGGCACATAGCCCTTTAACCTTCCCGTAGCCACCTTCCGTTCTACTAGGAAAACTTTTTCTCTCTCTTGTTGTTTTTAGCAGTCGTTATCGATCGACGAGTTCCGCTTCTCCATTGGATCCCGGGAATGACGTCACCGCACATGGTGACAGACCTTCGCGAAAAGGATTCCTGGTTTAAGTTTTTTTTTTCTTTTCCCTTGGGTGAGGGAGGAGGGGGAGTGTAAAAAAGGGGTGGAATGGGCTTTAAATGTTGGATGGCTGGTTTTGGATTTCAGATACGTTTGTTTTGTTGATGTGTTTGTTTTTATTTCTGCCATGTTATGTTTTGAATATCTTCAAAATGTATCACTGAACTGAAATTTGGTACCTTTTTTTTTATTTTCTCCTTCAAAGTGTAACAAAGAGAAAGTACTGTAATTGTCAAAAAATTCGTCTTCTGTGTGGGCTTTCATTAATATCCTCGTTTTAGATCTCCCTGAGACCATAAAAACTATTTTTAGATTTAAATCTCTGTGTTTTTCCGTGTGCATGTGAACACGAATACCCTAAAACGGAAAGAGATGCATTCGGGATTCAATCACAACACCATATTTGCATAACTATATCAAATTTTTGGACCAAATCTGCTTAAAGGGAAGCTTGTCCATCACTGTGAAAACTGTAACTCAAAAACGCTGTGAGCTAGATGTAGGGTTGCCATAATTGCCAAGCATTGATACGCGACGTTTAAGTGCTAAATAAATAAAACATGAAAAAAGTGGGTAGGTAATAGTTTATTTTACTCTGATAAAAAATCAATAAAGTTTAAGCAATCTAATGAAATGAACACGTAGAAAAATATAAATGATGCGAGACTAATCCTTTATATCCCACTTATATTTTAAAGTTGACTGTACTTTCTTAATTATAGCATTTTCTTCCTTCATTTAATTATAAAATTAGGCACAAGTCATTTTAAAATTATAATGACGCGGAGATTAGGAAAAAAACGGGACGTATAGTAATACGTAGGGTTACCATACGTCCGGATCTTCAAGATGTCCGGATTTACGCCTGCGAATGTGGCGAGAGAGAAATTTGGTTTTATTAGGGAAGATCTATTATATTCGAAAAAGATGACGTCATTCCGCCGACGAAAGAAAATCTATAATATATGCAATTGGTTCAACCTCCCTTCTACAATCTTATTGTCGATTTTCAGAAAGAAAAACGGGAGAAAGATAGTGGTATTCCTAGGGGATGGTTCAAAAGCCTTGTCGTAGAACCCCCTGATGGCCCTTATAAATGGTCAGTCTTGGTGTCCCGTTACACTGCAATAACATTTCATTCACACGATTGGGAGGACCCTGCTGAATATATTACCTCATCGTGGGTGTAGGGAAAATTTTCGGGGTCATGCAATAGAAAAAAATGGAGGCATGTCTGAAGGAATGCTCTTTACTACTAGGGCCCGGCGTTCAATAGCCTTAAAAGCATCAAATTGCTAAACATTCTTAATTATTATGCTACGCATCACAGGTACTTCAAAAATGTTATGACCTGTTCTATAGCCGTCGTCCAGCCTGAAAAAAAAATGAAGATTGTGAAGAAGATTACCTTATCGGGGAGAGAGTAGGCAGACCGTTAATTTGTACTTCCAATCGCACCCCCAATAGAAGAAAAAAGAAATCTGATCTCTGTTCAGCTGCAATCCGTAAACGTATAATAATCTAATTGGACGTGGTTAAAAGCAAGAAACGATATTTTAGGAAACTACTCCCTTTTCTTTTCGGAGGAATATATTCTTTTGGGCCCCACTCACTTGACAATTACATTTTGCGTTCATTTCATTCATTATAGTGCGATTGAGCAGAAAGTCAAGAGTGACCAACATTTATTTTAACCAGTTCTTTGGGGTAATTACAAATTAGTACTTTGAAATTTCGCTGATTTCCTTCCATTGATTCATATCTTAACGTAATTAGTTTAATATTATCTCTGCTGATCTAACCTAAAATAATAACTAAAATTTTAAATTACTGCAAAAAATCTGGGGCCTCCTTTTTAATTATTCTATTTAATAGTCTGAACAAACCAGCATTTTTTTTTTAATAAAAGCATAAACATATTTCAATTAGCTGTGCTGAAAATACGCATATAGTGGTTTTTAAAATCTTTCACACTATATACACTTAAATGTTAAACTAAATATAATCTTAATTTTTGAAAGTATATATTAATATGTTGTAATTATTTCTGAATCGTTTACAACCTAAAATACTGTGTAGGATTTCAGTGTACCCCCTGAAGCTTGAAAGCTTGTCTACCCCTAGCCTAGGCCATAATTTCTGTGCTTGCATATATAATTAGTCGCAATAATAATGCCTTATAAAAATTCACCTAACAAGGAAACGCATTTCCTTATTTAAATATATTTTTTAAAAAAATACTTAAGAATAAAATACTTAAAGACCAAAATAAATATTAAGACCAAGTAAAAGAAAAACTAAAAAAAAATACTAATTATTCTTTTTTTATTATGATAATTTTAATTTACCAAGCATAAATAAAAATGGTATCTTCTTTGTATTCTGAAGTCTTAACTTTTTTCTCTTCCTCAAACTCTGTGCTAGTATTCTGAAAAAGGGTCGTTGGTAGACAGTTCATATAATTTTATGCAGCATTTTGACCCCCTAATTAATTATATATTAATAATTAATTATTATAAATGAACAATTAATTATTAATTACTAATATATAAAAATAACATTATTGATTATATATTAATAACTATATAATTTATTAATATGTTAATACCCTTCAACCTCCTTCCCCTTCCGTGTCCGAATTTCAATGAAAAAAATTATAGTAACCCTAGTAATACGGGACTTAGCAGTGAAATACGGTGACAGTCTCGTATAAACGGGACGTATGGCAACCCTAGCTAGATGGGTCTGTATCAAATTTTGTCTGTGAACACAAAAATTCAGAAACGCGATAATTAGATAAATGAAATTCAGTATAGTCTTGCCATCAAAATTGTAGATCAGTGTAAAATATAGGATCCAATCGGACGAAAGAAAGATCTCGAAATGACACTTTAATTAATATTTTTTTTTTGTACCAAGAAGCCCAAAACGCCCGTTCGAACCGCATAAATTCAAAAAGAAAATCATTCGAAAACAATAGTAACGTGAAACTAACAACATTTCATAGCTTCATGAATATTTAACTATAATTAAGATGCATATTTTAAATTAATAGAAAGCACGGATAACTAATTATTGAAACTAAGATGTATCAAAATATTTCTGGTGGGTTTATTTCGATTTGTTGGAATTTTATGACGAATAAGCCATTTTTGATTAAGCTGCGCGAAAGGTGCAAACGACTCCATAAAATTAAAAAAAAAATCGAAATAGATCACTACCCTAAAGATAGAACCTGTTTAATGTAAAAATACAGTAATTGAGTAAAAACGAAGCAACACTTGGGAAATCATAACACTAACATGGACAGTTCTAGTAGTTATACTTAAAAAAATATTATTTGCAACAAGCAAAAATGATGTACCTGAGTACTGAAATCAAATCTTATACTCTTGAGAAGATGCTAAAGGTAGTATGAGGAATATTTTTAGTGCAAGCTTATGTGGTATTTCATGACTGGTAACTTTCCATGAAATATAATACACAGAAAATGACGTCGAAAATCTGTTTCTAAAAGTTTTTACTTTTGCGTCATTATTAATATTATTTTAAATGCATACACTGTACTATCGTGAAGTAGACTAAGGAAAATTTGTTTTTAATAGTTTGGGCCAATTTCTCTCTGAGGACAAAAATTTTTTCTTGTAGAAGTTTTCAGAAACCTCTTCAAACAAATAATTTTAAAATGATTTCAAACTTAGATAAAGATCTATTTAGGTTAGGCTTTATTTTAAAGGTTCTGAATTTCAATATTTAAGCTACAAGCTGGAGTTTTGCCAGGTGTCAACATTTAAATACTCTGCGCGAATGGAATGCCACTATTTGTTTTCAACTAAGCTTTTAAACTGATTTAATTTACATCAATTTTGATAAATATTACGCTAGCAAAGATTTTCCGAAGAAATCTTATATAATAGTAATTTTGTCTTCATATTGATGTTCTGAAACTATTTTTAAAATAAAGTTAGGATAGAAAATGAAATGAGACAGACTTAATTAATCAGAACCAGGTGAGTCTCTATTGTGCGAATAACATTATCATATTTCATTTGTTGAACTTCCATATTTTTAATCATATATTATAGCAAAATCTTGCATGTCTTCTACAATTTTTATTTCCTTTGGAAGGATTATTACCAAAAGCAGAAAGAACATGGTTCAGGCCATAACTTTTCAAAATTTGATCATTCCAAGATGTACGGGGAATGGGTAAATTGTCTATTGCACTTTCGAATTATTCTCATTTTCACTCCACCAAAATATGTTTACATTTAGATTTTGAAGACACTTTTTGAATCGCAACTCATTTTTTTAGAGGCATCGAATCCCTTCAGAAATGTTCATATTTTCGATTTTAGTAAGGCGTCTTTTGAGGTGGTCCATACATCACAAAACATCAGCAATCAATATTGTTACGTTCAGATAGTTGCTTAATTCCTGCCATACCTTCTTTTATACTTACGGTTGCCATACGTCCCGTATATATACGGGACGTATGGCAACCGTAAGTATTACGCGACTGTCACCATATTTTACTGCTCAGACCCTTATTAATATTCGTCCCGTTTTCTCCCTGAACTCTGCGTCATTATAATTTTAAAACGACTTGCACCCAATTTTATAATTATGTGAAAGAAGAAAATGATATAATTAAGAAAGTAAAATCAACTTTAAGATATAACTGGGCTAAAAAGGATTAGCCTCGCATCATTTTTTATTTTTATACTTATTCGTTTTATTAGATTGCTTTAACTTTATTGTGATTTTTTTTATCGTTATTGGTAAAATTAGCAGATTATTAGTAAAATAAATCGTTACCTGCCCACTTTTTTCATGTTTTATTTATTTAACACTTAAAAACGTCCTGTATCAATGCTTGGCAATTATGGCAACCCTATTTATACTCCTTCGAAACATTTCCTTCTTATCTCATCTCACGATTCCGAATTCCCGCATTCATAAAATGGTAATTTTCTCTGAAATTTTTAATGAGTAAGGTAGTGAGTTGCAAGTTATATCGATTGTATCAATGAAGTTGTTAATTGGCGCCAGGAAAGCAGTTGCTAGTGGAATACATAAGATGAGTGTTTTGGATGGTTGAGACCTTATCAATCAATAATAAAACTTCTAGCTGCAACGCTTTAAATTCATGATATCATAGAGCAGATAAGCAAAACTGTTTGGCAAACCAGTTCTGGAAAACGTTCAGAGCTATTCAAGATTTTTTTTAAATGAATTCTTAAATTATAAGCAAGAGTATGTTGAAATTCCATTCACGGCTCTTTGGATTTTGGTATGATAAACTTACAGAGGTTTTAATTTAAGGTTTCCGTTACTGTTACAGCTTGGCAAAAGTTTTGATAGCTTAGAGACCTTTTGACTGATATTTATCACAGGATAAAAAATTGCCTTTTCCGTTCTGCCTTTACATCAGATTAAACGCTAGTTGAAATGGTTAATTAGTAGTGTACTGCTGTAATGAAACAGCTACGTCTGTAATTACACTAACTGATCAGTGGCGTATCGAGAGTAAGTGGTGCCCGGGTCATAATATGATTTTTTTCTCTCCTCCCGTCATCATCAGTGGCTCAGCTTACGTTACCAGGGCATGGCATTTTTCCACCCCTTCATCGTATCTCGCTTTAAAAAGTAACACACGAATTAACCTTCTGCCAATATGGCCAGTGGCGTAGTACGTCAATCGTCATCAGTAACTCGGGGCTTGAAATTGTTTTTATGCCCCCTCATGAACGCAGTAATGGTTTGACTCCATGGCGCCCACTAAAACTGGCATCCAGGGTACCCCTCCCCCTGCCCCAGTCGCTACGCTACCGTTACTGATTTCCCAGCAATCTTCATGTCATGATTTTTCTTCTTTTTCTAAATTATAGTTTGCTGAAAATTTTCAATCTTGTCTCCTTTATTATTCTGGATCTGGTTAAAAATTCTTCTTGCCTTCTTCATTCTGATTGCTTGACTTAAATTGACTTTAAAGTTATATTGCATTCGACTTGATTGCCAGTCAAGATGGAAAGTAGTTTTCCCATTTCTTCAATCATATTTCTTCTAGAGTGTGCATTGTTTGCTTTCAAATTCGTAGTGGCTGTAGTTGTTAATGACAAAATTTTTCTATTGCGGTTTCTTTTTTAAGTGTGCCCATATTTAATGTAACGATATTGCTAATTTGGTGTTCACCTGTATCTAAACGCCTGAGAACTTGTTTCCAGTGAAATGTTTACTTTCTTTTTTTCCTTCTTTTCTGGCTGTATTTTTTCTTTCTTTCACAGTCACTCATTTCAAAATTAAAATTGAGTAATTTTTGCTTTTATTTCTATAAAATAAAGTATAAAATTTTATCTTTATATCCTTACACAATAACGTTGATCATCGAGAATAAACACAATATCGTAAGGAGAATAAATGACGACCAGGCCACAGTATTTATTTTTAGCCTCTCTCAGTCGCCGACTTTTGCCCTTAAATACGTAAATACATGCAAAAATATTACATACCCGGCTTTCCTCTAGACTGGCGCCCGGGACAAAAAAAAAAACCTTTGCCCAACCTTTGGCCTTTTTTCAAAGCCCTTGGCCTTAGGAATTTTCATTTGGCCTTAAATTCAATTTTGTCCTTATTTTCGTTCATGACTTTTCGAACAATTTTTAATCACTTATTCTATTGATTTAAATAAATTTTTGATATTACACATTTCAAATGATATATAATGAGCTGTCAAACGAATAGCTCCTGAATAGAACAAGGATGTTTTAAATTTCTTTCACTTAAATATTAGTTTAATAATCGAGCATTGCACATATGCCTATCAAGTGAGACTCGTTTTCATAAAGGATAGCCTTTTTTCTAATATCAAATGAGGTTTTCAGTCATTTTGTCAAATTTGGCCTTTTCTGGCCTTAATTTTAAGAAGGTTTGGCCATATTTTGCTATTTTGATCTGGCAACCCTGCTCGCTATACCACTGGAGGCCTTTGAGACAGCATGAGATTATCGGAGATACAAATTCGTATGGTTTCAGATTATGCCAAAATTTTATCGCGCTTTTATTCAAGCGGAGTCTTATTTTTTATATGGTGTTAACTAATGCTAACATTTTTAAATCGTGTTAATGTTCTTATAATTAGATTCTGCAATACCAATTCCAATTTTTATTACTTCAGATGGACTGAATTCTTAAGTCTCGGCTGTGCGGGACTCGGAATATCGGCGATTTTTTCTTCAGTATCGACTTGCCGTATCTGTGGCATACCATTCCACCTCTTTAGTGCACCATTACCTCAACAACAGAAACAATAACCATCGAAAAAGTTTTAACATTAAACTTTACTTCCTGATAAAAATGTGCAACAACGTTTCTTGCCGAGTGTGTTCAGACGATCGCCCTCAGAAGGAAACGTAACACATTACACAAAACGTGCCTTTTTTTTCATTCGCTTGCATTTTTACTTAGCGAAACGAGGAAACGACGGACTCCATTTGAAAAATTGTCCGATTTCGTCATCGCTCTAACTGCTCCAGCGATACGTGACGGGGAAGTTTTATTATGAAGGCGAGTGAGTAATCCTTCGTAACCACAGCTGGTTAAGGTTACCTTGAACACGAGTCCGTGGCATGATTTTGAGTCAGTGCAGAAGACCGACCACCTGTCAGGGAAACAAACATGGTGTGCTTACTAGCGAGTTGCAGGTCGAAAACTTTCTCGGGTGACTTATTAGTGAAAAAAAAAGAGTGCACACAGATACTGTTCAGCAACGGATTCCGAGACTACCACTTTTGAACGATTTTACACCGGAAAGGGGTGTCAGGCAATGAGTCATATGAGCGCATTTCCGGAGTTCTTTGTTAGATCACGCTCAGTAAAATGTAAACATCACCCTTCCATTCTTCACTTTCCCCCTATTTTGATGAAAAGAACTCCGCCCGGCCCATGCACAAAAGCACGGAGTGTTTCAATCCATTGCTATACAATAAATGCTAAATTTTTTGATAAATAAAGTGATCTAACAATGTTAGATGTGAGCATTATCACGGTGTGATCAGAATAAGCTGCGAGAAACTAAAACGTAAAAAAATTAAATATTTCTGCCAATTACCTATGGTGTGAATTCGCTATAGATTCTACGCAATGTGAATATACAATTAGTAATCAACAATAAAAAAGCAATGACTGAACGTCAAAAGTTATTAAAGTAATTGCACGAAGTTAACATCTTTTAGAAACATAAACAAGTTAAACTGAATTTTTTCTCCAAGTAAAAAGTAGGCAAAATTCAGTAAATGAAGTGCTTGAGACGAGAACTGTCGAGCCCAGGGCAACTAAGTAAAATTTGGTGGCTGGTTAATGCATGTTCGCAATGATTGCAGATTGAAGCCGGTTCTAGTAAAAATAAAACGAAAGGCGAGAATAACCAATACCAGGCCAGTTAAGTATTACGTCATATCGATGTCTACGGAGCGAGAAAATGTCTTATGCTATGCAACTTATTTTCTATTTCCATATTTCCATTTTTTTTTTGCCATCTTTGAAAGAAACATTTTCTTATATACATGGTGGCCATAATATATCGTGAAGTTTTCTGAGGAAAGGGGAAATCTCGGTACATATTGACAAAATTCGGTGTAGACTGACAGTGAAATTTTTGGCTTCGATTTCTCCCCCTCCTTTTTTAAGCACATTTTTTTTTTTTGGAAATTTTAGTTCCGATTTCAGGGGAAAATGAACAAATATGCAAATAATCGCCTTCCATATAGAGCGAACATGAAGAAAAAAAGAAATATTGAGAGAATTCTCATGTTTCGGAGACAAGACACGACACCACTTCATGCCCCTGCAAATATAACCGTTCTGTTATTTAAACAGTGTAATGGACCTGAAGTGGAAAAGACATCAAAAGACGCTCCATAGCCATCACTTGCTTTGACCAAAGACCTGAGGGGATAATTTTAGCGTGGGGTTGACAAGAGTTGTGTCCAATTACAATTTACAATGCATAAAGAAAACATTTAAACTGCGTTAATTACAATAGAAAAACAATTTTAAAAATTCTTGGTTACAAAAGAAAAAACATACAGAGAAACACATAAATACACGCAATTCAACACAAATGGAAAGGTTAACTAAAATGTTCTTGGGTAAAACCGCAAGTTTAGCACATAGTTCATGTAGAAAAGTCTGATTTTGTCGACAACTAATTGAAGGCGGTTTTTATTATAGAGAAGGAGGCTGCATCTAAAGCCAGGCACACCATGATGAGATTCAGACACATTGATGAAATGATGCAGACCAGAGTATTAAACAAAAGCAGCACTTGATTGGGAGCGTTCTTTGTAGCCGGTGCTATGTATTTATAGGATGGTTGATGTTGGAGAGAAGCTGTTAAGTCGCTTGAGATTGGGATTTGAGTAAGGAGGATGAAACAATCGATGTCGAATCTTAATGGGTGATATTTCTGCACTGAATAGGAAGACACATGATGTAGAGAAGTGCTAATGAATATTTGAAAGAAATTAAAAAGGGGGCCTTATGTCTAGACTAGAATTTTTCTATTGGACAGTGTGGTCGTTGATCTTGAAAAGATCCTGGTTTTCCTCAAGATGGTGAACCATTTTCTGGATTTTCAATCTGGATCCCTTGCAGGTTGCAACACTGAGGAACCAGATTGGCTCAAGTTGAGGAATTTACTTGGTCATGCGGAAAGAGGAAATTAAGATACATTCTGTGGAGTGGAATAACATCGAGATTTCCTCAAAGGCAGTATTTAAAACGGCGAAGATACGAAGGAAAGGAACCATTGGATGTGAAGAAAAGGGTCTTCCCTTTTCCAATTACTTCGTTGAAGCGACACCTTTGGAAAAATATTAAACGTGGATCTCCCCGTCTTCCCAATTCTCTTGCCACTCTTGCATCATTTTCTGTTTTAAGATGGATTTTAGGTGGCATTTTGGTACATCGGTCTGGTATTGCTCCGTGTTTGATTCTGCGGCTTCTTTCGCCAGTCTGCCAGCTTCCTCGTTTCCATCACAACCGACATGGGCAGACATCCAGTAAACTTAAGTGTGTCGAAACTGGATTAAATTTCTGCAAATGGTCCTCGCTAATGGATTTCTACTTTTAGGATTAGCTGCCGCCAGGACACTTGCTTGGTTATCAACTAGTATTGTGATTGGTTATTGTTGGAGGTCAGTGGCGTAATCTATTGCTTTGAAGGGCTAAGATTTCTGCTTGGAATATTGAATTGTAGTTTTGCATCTATGTGGACCATCTATCTTTCGGAAAGAACTACCTTTCGATGGTCCTTACTTTGCGTAAACGTGCTTCATTAGTGAAGCTGTATTATCAGAAGATAGAGAATGCCAATGCAGCCAGTCGAGAATTTTGGTGGGTGAAATACTACTTTTGAAGAGCTCCGAAGAGAATAAACAAACACATGAAAAACGACTGAGCAGTTTTAATCTACCTGAACTCTAGTAACGCAATAAGAACGGGTGCATAGAGAGCAAACAGCAAGTTGCAATTGTTTCAGTAGAGCAAGAGATATCCAATGAGTGATGCATCGGCAACATTATGAAGATTAAATAACATATATAAGCATTCAATAATTTAACTGTTCAATGCCGGTATGTTGCGGATCGCCATGGAAAATGTCGCGCATCACATGAAGTTATTGTGAATGGTGAAGAATGGCGGTCATACTGAACCATATATGTAATTAACAATACACACTGCCATGCATTAAGAAATTTTGTTTACTGTTCCAATTTCGAATTCGTTTATTACACATATTACTCTTGCTGCACCGAAATTACCCCAGAGGCAATTTTTGGTGCAATGCTTTTTTTCTTTAGAAATCGAATCCACATGCATTGATGTGCACACACACCGAATTTTGCTTCAATTCACCCCACCCATTAGAGGGTTAAGCGTACCTCCTATTGTTTTATGGTCATATTGTTAGATACACATACCAAGGATACGACACATTTCAGCATATTACAGAGGATGAGTTTGAAACTCGGTAGAAAGGGAAACAGCTGCCCTCTCACTGCCTTAAATGCTTTAAGAACAGAATTTCATAACCTTTCTGATTGAAATTCTAATGCCGATTCTGAATATGTTGAATGAATAGGTTATCAGACGAATTTTAACGAGAGTATGCAAGAGTTTCCATGAGTCTGAATACACTACTAGCTTCTTAAAACCGTTTTGCTGAGAAGGTATACGGTATACTGCAACCCCGGCTGTAGTTCTGTTATCTGTTCTGAGAGCAGCAACGGTTGTTTTCCGCACAGGCGCTCGCCACAGGCTGATGCTAGCCTCCTGCCTTGATATTCTCGGTGAGGCCTCAAAATCTATTTAACGTACATCGCAGTGCTAAGTCGAAGGTGAATTTACAATATTCAGCAAGGGGAGGGGACCTGAAAACATTTTTCCGCCTGCTACCCTTATTGCCAAAATCCGCCACTAGAGACTAGATTGCTGTTCAAGTATGAAGCTGGGCATTTACTACATCTGTGCAACAAACAAAGAATTCAGTACACATGTGTCGATGACATAACCTCAACCGATTCTATTATCTCTGAGACTAGATTGCTGTAAAAGTGTGGAGCTGGAAACATACTACATCTGTACCACAAACAAGGGATTCAGCATACATGTGTTAATAAGTTTCTTAAAAGCAGTACGAACAGTGTCTTGTTTAAATAATTTATGAAAATGATTATTCTTTGTTGATGCCATGGAACAGGATGAAATAAATTGCTATCAGAGGTGGATATGCCATGCAAATAAGCTGGAAATAATATGTGTTTACGCAATCCCAAAAGGGAAATGATGACTGAACATTAAGAAAACAAAAGCAATTTCTAAGATCCCAAATTATTTGTCTCAAAGGATGTGAATGATCAGATAAAATTGAATAATAATGACTGACAGATAACAAGTCAAACCTATCGACGAGTAATGATTCGGGGATCTCAAATAGTCAACTCCAACATACAATATATTCTGCTTAAGTTCTAAAAGCACCAAAACATATTTCCAAAGGAGAACATATTATGATGAGCACATTCAAAATGACTTCGTGGCATCATAGAAGAACTGCGGTGAAGAGCTATTGAGAGATTTAAAGCTGGTTAAAGTCAAGCTGGGGGTAGAGGGCAGATGTTTGGTTTGGTCATCGGTGGTTCCTTCTGTACTTAATAGACATTGCAAACAATTTTGAATCACAAACTTGACATTCAAAAGGCTCAGTCATGGGTGTCCACAGTCGCGTAGCAAGGGTAAGTAGTTTCCGGGTCATACTATGATTTTTTCACCCCTCCCCCCTTCATCACAGCGACTTAGCTTGTCTAAACGGCGCCCAGGTCACGGTATTTTTTTCAATACCTCATCGTATTTGGCTTCAAAAAGTGGCATAAACGCATTAACGTTTCTCACCACGTCCAGTGGCGCAGCAAAAGTAAATGGCGCCCGGAAAATATTGATTTTTTTAATCCCAGTCGTCAACAGTGGCTTAACAAGTGTAAATGGCGCCAGGTTTATGTTATTAATTTCAGCCTCCTCATCATATTTTGCATTAAAAGTGGCATACAAGTAGTAGGTTGTGACTCCATGACGCCTCTTAAAACTGGCACTCGGGGCATTTATGCCTCCCCGGTCGCTACGCCACTGGTACATCGAGTGCCAATAACTGACATTTGCGGTTGTGCGTATAAAGAACTAGAACCTCACTCCCAGCACTCTGTCGTGCTGCTTTTTGATGATGCCAACGTACAAATAGTTTCAAGAAGGTAGTCTGTAGACGAGGTGGCAAACCATTTGTTTTCACAGAAGGAAGAGCTTGAGGTGGGCAAGCCAAAATGTTCACAAGACAGTGGATCAACGGAGGGCTACTTTTTTCACTGATGTGCCCATGTTTAGATTACAAAGTGGCAGCAGATGTTACTTGATTTGAGAGAAACTAGAATCAGTTATCATGGATCAAATATCTAAGAGATTCATACGAAGCAGGCAGAACTTGTGTGTAGGTGGTATCTCTTTGAGTGGACATACAGTCCTCTACGTCTGAATAGTTGATATCCTCAATGCTAATGTGTGACCTTGTGCCGGTGCAATAATTTATCATTTCATTCTACGAGAGACTATTTCACCTCAAGATTTATATCGTGGAAGAATATTTTTAGCCGTTAGTGAGTACAAACTCAGTCTCCAATTCTGAATTTCATCGATCATGTTTAGCAGCTAGGGAGACGTGATGCTGTTCTCAGTTCTCCTCAGAAATTTGTCCTACTTAGATAAGCTTTGCAAGAATAAAAGATCTCATTTATTACCGACCTCATACGCCGCATCGATAGCATTAGATGTCTTGTATGTCGATGCATCTTCCCTTGCCTCTCAAAGATACAGAATCAAATCTCTGCTTATAGGAGAAGAATATCAAATCTCTGCTTATAGGAGTTTTCCCATCCGTTTTTTTAGGCAAATGAGGAAAATCTTAATTTTTAAAACTAGAAACTATCGAAAATATATTAAATGGCATTAATGTTTATTTACCAAGTATATGAGGTTATTTCACAAATGAAAAAGGAATGGAGAAAATCATATTGACTGTTATTAATGTGAAAGTGATGGATGGATATCATTAGAATATCATGAGAACACAAAGACACATTACTGAAAAAATACAGAAAATTCTTGAAAAGTTAATCTTTTGACCTGATATTTTTATCATTCAATTGTGCGTTGAAACAGTTTACAAGTTCAGGAAATTTCAATGAAAAGTATTGTAATACAAATTTTACCATTAGGTCTAACCGAAAGTAAAACTCCTGCCGCTTTCGCATTCTGAAACAGTTCACTGGTTCTTCACTTCGCTTATTAACAACCTCAGGAGTATAAAGCGTCACTCACAAACTAGACATCATAAATCCCAGCTACTTTATAGTTGTTCTTAGTTAACTTTTAAAAAGTTACCTTACACATCTGATGTATCCTACTTTTATAAAACAGTTTTGTTCTGGAATCGTCATATATGATTTTTCAAATTTCAAGTGCTTTTCGTTGGAGCGTGGTTTTGAAGTGTGAGACCACCGCAGCTGGAGATGTTTCGCAATTCATTGAACTCCAAGATCACGAGCATTCTCCCTACAGTTACAGCTGCACAAACTGAAGGCCATCCCATGACTTTATTGTGGAAAAACTGTTGACTTGTAGGTGGAAGGTTTTCTAAATTTTCGCGTGTTATTCGGCGTGTGCGTTTACTTAGCTTTCGCTTCAAACGTTTCGCAAGAATAGTTACCTCGAATATAAGACAATGGCATTCGAGAAACTAATTAAAGCATTTCTTTTTGCCAATGCATAATGATAATATCATCGCATCTCCATAACGAATAACATTATTCAAATGATTTTCTATGTCAAAATATTTTCCCCTCATATGCAGATACTTGCGGAAATTTCGTCAGACCCAGTTTTTTCATGGCTAAGTTGTACAGTTATTCTTATAGTACGTTGAGGTTAAAAAGCTGCTGAGACTCTCTGGTTAAAAATCCGAAACTCTGACTATTACGTTAAAAATCTGAGATTAAGAATTTCCTGCTTTAATTTACACGTGATAATTCAATTTATTATACATAATGCCTAATTTTCGATATTTCTAAGGTTATACTGTGATTCTAACCTAAGGATTGGTGATGACTAGTACTAAAAAAAATCAAATCAATGACTCTGACATGGATATCTCAAAATGGCCGGTATACTGAACATTGTACATGAGTAAACTAATCTTATTATAGAATATAAGAATTTTCCAATTAGAATTCAAAACTGGCCTAGTTTCAAAATATGGTTCAAATCATACGAAATATTTTACATTCAAAAAACAGGCTACAGGTAAGCTTGGTGAGAGTTTTGGGGCCATAAATGTCTTTTCAATTGAAGGAAGCATCTGTGTGACGTGGAAGTTTTCAGATAGTCTGGTGCCATCCTCGTTATCTTACCACGGTTCAAGACTATGAGGTCCGTCTCCAGTGTAATTTGAAAGAGAGAAGATAATCTAACTAATTTAAATCAAAATGACACCTTACACACGTTAGTGTTAAAAATAGAAGGCATAAAACATGCATTTGTTTGGCCGGAATTTCCAAATTTGAGACGTCACGAAACGCGGAGGAATGGAGCACTTAAACCTGTCATTAGGTTCGTTTATCTTTGTTATCACAATATTCATCTCGAAGGATTGGACTGCAATGTCCACTTCACACTTTTTTTTTATTTCTCACACTGACCCAGCTTACCCAAAGGGTGAATGGCTTGATAAGATTCGGAGGCAAGCACAAGACATTCGGTATCCAGGAGAGCCAACTCAACCTGAAGGCTTTAGAGCGCAGGTTAACTCTCCGGGAGGAGAATATTCCAGCAGACATAAAGATATGTTGAAAATGGAAACAAAATTAAGGCAAAGTACTTGCACTCTGGTGCACACTTTCAACGCAGCAAGTTTATACGTTGGCAGAATCAGCAGTAATACGTCGTCGAAGTTCTACATTGTTGGTGGAAGGGATTTTCCAACGCCTAGTATTGGGTATTCTGCCAGTTATACACGTCATTATATGAAAAGCACGCTTCATCCTTCCAGATCGTGTCTGCAAGGAACGTAGAGTGGACCTTTAAGTGATTCATGATAAAGCTGCACCTTTTTTAATCTCTTCAACATTCCCACAGAACAATCTTAGTATCAACTCAGTAATTTCAGTAGCACCAGCAGTACATACAAAGGTGTTGCCCGGTACGAATGACCACTGAATTCGTTCAGGATTTTACAAATACGCCTTTTTGGGAGGCATATAAGGACGAGATTTCTGATTTGTTTACTTTGGTTTCACAGAACTTCCGTGGTGAGGGTTCACTTTCATTTTCCAGTAACCCTCCAATTTAAGCGATCGCCAAATCCAATTGGATTCTATATCAAGCGCCAAGTTCGAATCAGTTCTTTCTTCAGTACACAAAAAGCCGAAAAGAGCGATAAAGAATAATTATGGCAACCTTTCCACAGAATTAGGCTCATATTTTAAGTAAACATTGAGAGCTCCAACAATAGGAACATGAAATTTAATATTTTCAAAGTATCCGTAAGCCATAACATTAGAAAACTCCACTTTAAACAATAATTAATATCTTCAAATAAAATAAGTTCCCATCGACTTAACATTATCACCGGAAGTTGATGGGTAAGGTGGAAGTCCTCTTTACCTCTAAACAAAACAGAAAACTCGTCCATAGTCTACTCGTGACGTCACAATTTTGAAAATCACAGCCAAACAAATGCGAGTTTTATGTGTTCTATTCTTAATACTAATGTGTGCGAGGTGTCTTTTCTTACTAAATAGTTGATGCTTTACAACTTTATAGTTGACTTTTTTACCATATCTCACACCGTTTTCACGATAAGAACGCTAAATCCAAATTTTTTCATTAGTATTAGTGGCATTTTATTTGCTGTTAGTGGTCTCCTAGCTTTAAAAAAATAGTGTCTGGGAAAGATAACTAATTTTGTAACTAAGCTTTTAAAATTTTGTTGTCTACCCTTATACTACGGGGTACTTTTAGGTGTCTATAAAAATTTTTGTCCCCTCACTTTTGAAACCCAATCGCCGCTACTGACAATTTATAATGTATGCCCGTAATTATTGCCCATGTTTTGGCGATGATTGGCCTTTCGGCCATAAACAAATTCTGCTCGGAGGATGCTGGGTGCCTGTTGTTCTTCCTGAGGGCTGGAATATAGGCTTTCTTCCCGGCTATCTCTCAGATCTTACACGCTTTCGGGTAGGTTTATTTATCATGAGACAAGGACTCATGATAAATTGAGAAGTGTGGCATCTGCCGTTGGTCAAAGACACTTGGAGCACTACTTAGGAAGAATAAATCTGACTTAGTTCCTATGTAAGGGGTTAGGTTGCCTTTCTAGAGGACTTTCAGAGGAAATTGACTCATATTTGTGTTTTGCTTGTAGGAAAACTAGTAAAATCCAGGCAGCCAGCAATTAATTGTTAAAGTGCATATCTATTTAGAAGTTTTTGAATTATGCTGGGTAAGAACCCTGTTAGAAGGTAGAACCCATAACCTTCTTCCGCCGTTTAATGTTCCTCAGCCATACCATGCCATGGTGTGCAGATAAGTTTTTCCAGCAAAAAACGGAAATAGACTATATGTCTATGACGATTTTTGTGACAGACAGACTGTAATTATTGATTCCAGTGAGCACGAGCCCCCTCGAAATCATTAGACTTTTTTCATTAGCAACAAAATTTTGAATAAATTTTAATCATTAGAGAAAAAATGATTGTCCTCTATAAACTACTCTAGTTCCACAACGGTGGAAAAAAAGGAATGATAACGTATGATGTCTATAGTTGTACTCATGAAATTCAAAATTATCTGGCATGTGGATTACTATTATTATTTTTATAGCTTCAACGACACGAATCGGCTAGTGTGCACCGGGCCTATCTCGTGTCCGAAAACTGATTTTTTCCCCTCACAGGATAACATTCAATATGGTTACGAGACTCACGCGATAACTTTATTTAATCTCGATTTAAAATTTACATTTACGCTTTTTGCGACATATAACCAAAGCATTTTTTTAAATATCTTGTATTTCGAAAGCCATTCTCTGAATGAACTGTTTATTATCTTACGACAGGCGACTTCACGCATTCTAATTTCTAAACACGCAGAATAATTACACAAATGCGATTCTCATAATATTTACGTTAGCAAAAGTATTCGCAACGTGCCGCGACACGCATAGTTGCTGCATGATGCAACACACACCACCATGTGACAAAACACACTATACAGCCGTAACAAAAGCCGTATCCGCCCGAGAAGTTTTGTTCGTCCTTGACACGAGTGCTGACACCGTAGAAGGATAGAAAGAAGCAAAGAAGCATAAAAATGAATGGGAAAGAAATGTAAATAAAATTTCCCTATCATGCGTAACGCAAACGGGGAAGAAGAGTGCGAGCAATTGCCGCCCTGCAACTTTTTCGTATCGGAAAAACAGAAGAAAAACTTCACGGACTCGTGGAAGGAATTGGTAATTAGGTAATCGGCCCAGCGGGCC
>BGPR01001563.1:0-77711 GCA_013235015.1 Araneus ventricosus
CTGTGCTGGTTCAGTTACGTATTGCAAATTTCATTAATGGCTGAACTACAATTCAGGTTTTCAACATTTATTTACTTTTTTTGTAGCTTCTGTTGTTGCCTTTATCTCAAAATAAACTTTTTTATTGATTATGTTTCCAAGCATATGTAGTTGCAAAGGATATAGATAACCTTAACCCGCACAACGTTTTGTGTGAAAAGCGTTCAATGAATCAAATTCCTTCCCTGAGACCTAGGACTAAGTCCTACGATTGGAAAAAAGAGGTGGTATAAATTACCAGGAATATGTAAGTTAGTAAAATAACATGCCCAGTTGCTCAGTTGGAAGTTTAAAAAAAACTTATGGAAGGATCTATGAATGTAGTTATGCATAAAGTTGAGTGAAATTCAGCAGCCAATATTCCTGCAGTCAAGGCACCAAAACGGTGGCGTAGCGACCGAGGGGGCAAGGGGTATAGATGCTAGGGTTGGATTTTAAGGGGCTCATGGGGTCAATATTTTTATTTCACCATTTATAAAACAAATATAGCAGGAAGCGTAAAAAATAATACCAGATATCCGTACGCCACCATAAGCGTGAAAGCCCACTAGGCTGACGCCTGGAAATAAAAAAAAAACATATTATTTTTCAGACCTTCTTACGCCCACTGGTCATGGTAATAAACGTTAACATTCATGTCATTTTTTAAGGTCAAATACAATAAGGGGCGAAAAATTACCATGCCCCAAGGACTTATATTCTGATAGACAGGGCGATATTATATCATTATTTCACGAGAGCATGACGTCGTTTTCAGCTCTCTTTGTAGCATTGACAATCCTTAACAAAGCAAGTCATCCACTTCTCTATTTTTCCCAGATGTAAAACACAGAAAACATTCTTCGTGGTTGTAGTTTTCCTTAAAGGGTTTATTTTAGGTTATGATCCAAGCAGCAGAAACTCATTGTTCAGTCGCATTCAATGGCTTGTTTTTTTGTTATAATTTCATGAGCAGAACGACGTCATCGGCTCTCAACGACGACAATGTAATGTCCATTTCACCATAGTTCTATCGGGTGGGGTTTTGTAATGCTTGGACGCTGAAGATGAGGGGAAGGGAAGGAGCGATAAATCATGAATTATGACCCTAGCGCCCGCCCATCCTCGCTACGCCACTGCACCAAAGGTAGCTAGTTGTTAATAAATCGAATGCCTGTATTTATTCACAATCTGTTGGGCTTTAAAGAGCCGGGAGGATTAAATTAACAGCTCTGTTGCTAGTTCTTTGTTATGCTGCTCTCTCTCAGTAGACAAATTTTTCCAAAGGAATATTACATCCAATACACTCGCGATTCGTTTTCCAATAGCAATAACGTTTGTTATTACCGTTATTGAAAGTAAACCTGTTCTTGTTGTCCATTTAACCCTCAAACTAATTCCTATTTGGTAGTAAAAAAAAACGAACCAAACAAATTAAATAATTTAAGTAATTAAAATTAACTAATTATCTCATTATTTTCAAAGTTATATATTTTTTTCATTATTCATTTGCATTCATATCTTCTTGCCATCACAAGATAAGTGTAATGAGTTCATGCACGGTATCTATTGATTCTTAAAAGCAGACTACTCCTGTGAGGTATAAGTGGCCTCCTGAACAGAAAAAGGTTATTGCCGTGCTTCCAGCCTTTTTCTATTGCCATATCCACAAGCCTTTCATTTTCTCCTATACTTATATACAATAATTTTAATATTAATTGAATTGTTCATTCTGCAAGCTAAATTTAGGTTTTAGAAAAATCTTCCGATATTTTGAGATACACAGTAAAGTTAAATTTCAAGTTTTTTATTTAATTTAAATTTCCTATTCTTCTTTATTTTTTTAAAACATATAATGTGGGAAAGATCTAGAAATTTTTGAATTTTAGAAATAATTTTCCGTAATTTCTATTTTTTTTTTTTTTTGAAAAGGTGCGGGCAAAACTTTTTTAGTAATGTTTGGAAGTATTCGCGATAGATCTAAGAAAGTGCCATTTCAATGTAAACGTTATATTATTAGAAAATCTGTAGACGGGTTTGCTCAATAAGAGTCCATTTTCAATTCATCCCCACTTGGCAGCAATTCCCCTCCGGGCGGCGTGTTTCACCTGGTTTATGCGTATATCTCTGGATTATTCGATCATTGGTTCTGAAACCCACATGTATATGATATATCAAAAATATGAGCTTCAAAACAAACAGTTGGTTTTTGGATCAATTATTTTCTAGTGGTGATTTTATGTATTGCAACCATTGTCTGCTGACTCTTGTCATTTCTTCCTCAGCTAACAGATTGTGCAGATCAAAAAAAAGGCATGGGTTCTTATCCATTAACATAGGAATTCAGCCGTTGTTTCATAGTATTTTTACTTTTTTTTCATCTAAAAAAATTAATTACAAAGGGGAATAAAAAATTTATAGACACCTAAAGGCTACCCAATTATAGGAAATAATACAAATTAAAAAATTTGGTTAAAATTAGCTAGATTTCTCAGACACTAACGTTTTTGCTTTCTCTGGTTCATGTACGAAGAATACAAAGAAAGTATTGTAATCGACAGAACTCGGCGAGGTTTTGGCGAATCTCCACATTTAGTCAGTCAAGAAAACACAATTTTGCAAGTTATGTCTGTGTGTGGAACAATAACTCTGAAAACTATTAGAGCTGAGGATATGGTGGTATGTGATCTTTACACATATTTGTGGTTTTATCAAATTTTAGGCAAATCTCCCAGGAAGTCTGTCTGTCCGCGTTCAATGGTTTATATTATAAGAAACTTGGACATGGAATGAACAAATTTGGTACACAGTTTTGTCATCAGAATGTAGGTCATTATCAAATTTTTGGAGCCAAGTCCAGAATAAAGGGTTTGTAATAATATATATAATCGTACTAGTATAACTCAGTAAACCCTAATTTTGATAAATAAAATTGGTAGCTGGTGCTAGCAATAATTGTAGATCATGCCCAATTTTCGTTTCAATCAGTCAAAAAAAAGTTGTTCAAATGCCTATTTATGCTTTTCCTGTCACTGTGTCAAATGTGCGTAATTGCAGTCACTTCCTTCATAATCCTTTCACTTCTCTCACTTTAGCCTTTTTCTCCACACGGACGCTTGTTCATTTTGACTTTTAACATATTACCCTACATGTGTTCCCGTGCTTTACTCTCCTCATACTGGCCTTTATGGCAAGAAATGATAATGGTTTTAATCAACTTTTTTAAAATCAAATACCATGACTTGAAAAATACCTTATACACAGACTTATTATAAACTAATCTTTGATGATGATGATGAAGAGGAAGTCCGACATCTCATGGCGCCTAACCCTCACTTCCACCACTGATTTTTTATAAAAGAGGAAAAGATGAGGGTCAAAGGCCTCAACGATGTGCTTTGCGGATTATATTCGCACCAGGTTCGATTTTCTGATGCTTTCAGAATTTAAACAAATTCACAAAAACAGTGCTACATGAAGATTTCAGTATGAAAAACAAATCAAGTTTAGAAAAATGTAGCAAGTTTCCTGTAATTCTTCTTTCAAAATAAAGAAAATATTGAAATATACTGATTGCATGTTTTCATTCAGTATGTCAGTAGAACTATTTTGTGAATGAGAAACTGTGATTTGAAAATTTAAGAAGCTGAAAGGTTCCCTCAAAAAAAATTCTAAAAGCAAGGTTAGAACCTTTGAAGTCAGATATTCCTTTGGAGGATGCCACGTCATCTCATATAATAAATATACATAATTCATAAAAGCAGAAGGATCCCAAAATTCCGATTATTCCCAAATTCAACAAAATGAAAAAATGGGTCTGAAAATGGGCTGCCGAAAAAGCAAATGATAAAAAAAAAGAGCGGTTATTAAATTAGAAATTGCAACGAGATTTATTTATAATATTTAAAATTTTTAAAATGAAATGCAAATTATAATTATAACTTTTAATAAATAAATAATTTAAATAAGCAGTATACAGCACTTTCAAATATGAGAATTATACGTAAACTTCATCGTCAATTTGATATTACATCTAACGTCTTCAAAGTTTGTTTGTTTTTTACAGTGAGAAATTTTTGATTGAGTACATTGTACAAAAATCAGAGACCTCTAATTAAGGACCTTAAGAAAGGGTATTCATTTTGCAGTCACAGAGAGGACATAAGGTGAGACAATGTAATTAATAAAAACTATTGAAAATAAAAACATTTTTTAATCTAATTTTAGTTTTTTCTTCTGATTATAGACGATATTTAAACAGAATCTGTACAGTGAAGGGACCGGAGAAATTGGCAAAGTTCTGCTACTGGCGCAAAAAGGCTATCTTACCAAGTTATATGGTGTACTAATGGGAACTGAAATACATTTTGTGCCTCTGTTCATAAGACGGTCCAAAATTGGGATATTAAAGAACAGAAAAAAAATAGATACATTAATGAAATTCCCAAGAACTATTTAACCATCCAAAAAAATTGGAAAGATTTGAGCGATATCTCTGAACTTTTATCATGTTAAGGTACAAATAAGTCTCATTGAATAAACTTTTTAAATATTGCAAGATGAGAAAGCACCTTAAACCGATTGAATTATTCGTAATAGCGACTTCGGACCCCTTCCTAATAAATGAGTGATCATCCTTTTCAAATCACAAGTTCCATGAAATCTTCAAAATATTCAAAAACGTCAAATGGATTTGGAAGCAATGTTTGTATGCAGGATTGTAAGCGGTATTAATTCAAACAGGTTTCCGGCCGTTCCTTATTGTGCTCAATCAGTAGCAATTATTCATGGCTGTGTGTATTCTGTAATCCTTTCCAGGTGATTCTTTCGTTATGGCTGTACCCCATAGGTTCATTTCTATTCTCAAACAGCCTTGAGTGCAGCTGCAATGAGGAAATAATCCTTAATGGTGTGTCCTCAGGGCGCATAGGTTCAGAATCCTCCATTTTCGATACATTGCAGTTTTTTTTAACGTTGAGCCTGCCAAAAGAGGTTAATTTAAGCCGAGTATAAATTTACCAAATAGGAGTCTCTTTTATTTTGTAAGGAAAGTTTTATTATTCGCAGTATTCTCACAGTCAACCACTGTCACCAATCATTTCATTCTTTAGGTATTTCATATCTTCACAAATTATAATTTAAATAATTTTACTTTCACTCGTATACAAATATACAAAAATATTGCAAATCGTCCAAAAGAACAAATCAAGGTTTTGAAAGCAGTCTCTCCTTTTAGACCTCCCCAGAGTCCAGCTTAATTTTGAATTATGTGTGAACACGATAACTCAAAACAATTAAAATGAGATGAAATTTGGTATGTGATCTTTACACATAATGTTTGGTTTCTTTTCAGTTTGGACCCAAAAATCCGACTAAAGTCATTTAGCGTTCATATGAACATACAACCCAAAACTTAATAGCAAGATGGATAGAAATTTGAATTTTACAGTTTGGCATCACTCAGAATTTAGGTTCATATCAAATTTTGGGCCAAATCTGCATCAAGGTGACTGTCACTTCCAGTCTATAATCATACAAGAACGATATCTACAAAAGTAAATTTAGATCAAATATCTGTAGTCTTGAAACCCTAAATGTGAATTTGTCTCCATTTTTGTTTTAAAATCAGTTTAAAAAAAGGGCTTTCAATTACAGAATTTGAGTTTCTTTATCTTACGCAACCCTATTGCGTAACGACATCCGCTCTAATTCTACTTCACCTAACTCATTATATGTTATCTTCATTCTACTTGTTTCATTTGATCTCACCTTTCAGCTTTTCATTCAGGTAGATGTAATCAATCTAAAAGTATTTTTCTTTTAACAGAGCCATATTTCAAACTTGCAGCCTAGTTTTAATATTAGTAATACATTTTCTATTAGTTTTACGTATATTTTCCGCATGATCAAAGGCAATGTTATTATTAACAAGCAAAGTTGAAGATGCCAATTGATTCTCATCAATTCTTCTTTCATGTTTTTTTTCATTTCTTAAGCAATCTGGCAATATGTGAAATTTTTAAATTCTCTTTTTCTCTAACTGTGCTAGAACGCTTGATGGGTACTATTAAACTTATTTTTCCATTGGTAGAGAATACGAAAGTTGGGGAAGTTACGCCGCTCTGGTTTTGAAAAAATATATTTACCTTATTTTAGATCTTTGTGTTTCTCTTTCATGTCTGATGTGATGCGGAGGTCAAGATCTCTCGCTTAGGGGGAGACTGGTTTCCTAGCTGGCCATCACTCCTCAAAATAATCCATTATATGAGGACTCTTCTGTTTGCTTTAACATCGGAACAGTTGGTAATCAAAAGAGTATAAAACAGTAATTTCTGAATTTTTTCAGACTTTGGGAAAATTTATTTTTAAAATAAACTTCAGATTTTTTTTAGTGGTCTTGCAAAACACGGACCTGAAATCTTTGGTATTTATGTTACCAAAACAATTCTAGTTCTGAATATCATTCCTCTAGCGTCTTTCATAAAAAATTCAAGTTACTATTTAGTTTTTTTGACAAACATCCGTTGAAATTGCACGAGAGATATTTTGCAGATGGACCTCATGAATATCAACGCAGGATTAAATGAAATGGACGATATCTTAACAAGCACCCATTCCTTCCCCATACACCACATTAACGAATGCGGTATGGTGAAGTAGTAATGTTATTCATGGCCACCACACCTTTCTACTTACAATTGAAACAGTTCGGCACCTTTTAGAAAAGGAGAATTTGACAGTCTATCTCAACAAATGTAGGGGCTGCATAATAATGAGGCAGGCTACTCTCCAATGTAGTAAACTTCTGCATATCCTGAAAAATAACCTCTGATTATTTGTGCAGTTGAGAATATCTTCAGTTTTATTCAGTAGATGGTCAATGCTCAAATATTTACAGTGTTTGCAGGATTTGAAATATGTATGTCAAACTTCGATAATCACCCGTACCAGGTTTGCTTTTAAGTGAGTGGAGGGTGGTCGGGGAAGGCAAGGGACACACTGCACAGGATAACACCTCCCCTCAGTCAGGACAGTACCATTTATTTTGCAACTGTGTCAACAGTAGATGGAAAAATAAGATATTTCAAAATTTGAAAGTCGCGTGCCCTCCCCTTGGGTGGAGCCTCTTTTACACTCATGACCACCTGCAAAGCCAAGTTTCTAAACCAACCTCTTTAAATTTGCAAACATTGGTGTGCATTGCTCATGTTGTCGTATTTATTACTTGTATAAAATTAGAATTTTTCTTAAATACAAGCCATCAGTTTTCATCAGATTCTGATAATCGGGTATATTAATGAAAGAACGTTAACCAAATTATTCTTTGTAAATCGCATTATGATACGTCATAAACACACACACTTTTTCAAATACTGTAAAATATTTACTTTGAAGTTTTTTCTCTCTCTTTGCTAAGCATAAAGTAAATTTATTTCTTATGAAGGCTTTATTCAGCCAGAGAATGTTTTTTAAATCAATCTTATTAGCGTTTTTATGATGTTTGTATTTGGTTTTCCTTTTTCTTTTCAAATAATCTTTTCAGATAATTTTCTGATCTCCTTCGTCTTTTATTTGGAAATTTGGCTAGAAACTATAGTTGGCATACAAACTATGAAAAATTTATATTTTGAATCCATTTGAATATAGTCATAGCCCTTGATAGTGGGCTGAGGCCAATTCCTTGTTTGTTGGTGATCCATCTCAGAGTATTTTTTTTTGCTTTTCTTTGAGACCAGATTTTGATGCTGTGATTGTTGATCTTCAGATTATTCTTCATAAAAATATGATAAATTATAATATATAGCTACTGAAAAATATGCGTAAAATATATGTAAAAATGCTTCGGGCTGCATATTCACGCATCCGGGCGAAGTCGGGCGTAATGCGCTCGACAGGCAGCACAAATTATAACAATGTAATTAATGCTATGAATACCCATTAATTTCAATTGCATTCATTAATCTCGATCTTCTATGGGGAGTTGTTAGCGGGTTTTGCGGCCACTTATTCACCTGGAACTGGTTTTCTCATGCAAGTAAGTAGAGGAAGTAAGCGGCAAAATATTAATTAATTAGTGTGGATGAGTATTTTTTTTATACAGTGCAACCTCTTAACCAGCGAGAACTATAAAGAGGGGCGTTTCGGATACCAATTTTCGGTTAAGCCATGAACATCGATTATTATTTTGTATCTAAAGCTATAATATGAGATTCTGAAATGTTTTGAGGTGTAAACTGTCCAAAGCGCTCTCTTTGTGGCTACACTTATATTTATTAAGTTAACTTTGTCCGCCGGGCACAATATTCGCACCGGCGATTAGAATGATGTTGCATTTTGATTTTCCAAAAGTTTGTTATTTTCTTAATATTTAAACCTTGATTTGAATACGAAGTTTATTGATAAAGCAAATATTATTTTGACTCACACCAATTCACCATTCATTATTTCGATATTTCCGGGTGGTATTGCCTAGTATGGAACTTAGGTAATTTGGAAATCATTTTAGGAAAAAAGTGTAAATAAGGTATTTTTATTATAATCATTTGTAAATGACTCATTTCCAAATCCTATGTTAGATAACAAATGTATAAATATAATATAGTTCTAGTTATTACCGTTGGTAAAATCATTTTTAGTTTTCTAAAAAGTGTATCCATCATCCCCCCCCAAATTCC
Organism: Araneus ventricosus; assembly: GCA_013235015.1. NCBI lineage: Eukaryota > Metazoa > Arthropoda > Arachnida > Araneae > Araneidae > Araneus > Araneus ventricosus. Next base: position 8,694 of record BGPR01001563.1, read on the forward strand.
CCTGTAATTCTGAAATGTCTTGAATGTAAAACGAATTCAAAACTCTTTGTATTCCTTTTTTCTTTTTAATGCAACCTTGCTTGTCCGGGGCAATATTCTGGCAGGTTCGGAATGAATGTTGATTTTGATTTTAAAAAAGTTTTGTTGCTGTAATATTTTAAACACCCAATTTGGAATACGAAGTTTATTGATAAAGCAAAAGCTATTATTTTGATCCCACAATTTCATCATTCATTATTTTTCAAATATTTCAGGGTTATCAATGCCCCTAATTATAGGTGAATTCGTTTCAAATCCATTTACAAGGAAAAAGTGTAGTATTAGTATTTATTATATCATTTATGATATTTCAATTTGAAATCTGTCATTGAATTAACAAATGTCTGTGTACTAGTTTCAGATTATTACCGTTGGTGAAATCATTTTTTAGTTTTCTAAAAAAATGTGTATCAACATCCCCCCAAATTTATATATGAACTACAAATATGTGAATTGGCAAATTCAAAACTCTTTGTAGGCTACTTTTCTTTATTAATGTAACCCACTTGTCAGGAGACAATATTAACGGAATGAATGACTGAATTTGATTTTTAAAAAAAGTTCTTCTGTCTTTAAACCTTGATTTGAATACAGTTTATTGTGTAAACAATATTATTTTAGAGCTCCACCAAATTCACCATTCATTATTTCTAAATATTTCCGGGTTATCAATGTACCCTAATGGGCAGAATTAAGTACAAATCCATTTTAAGGAAAAAAAAGAATAACATTAGAAACATTTTCTTATATCATTTTATGACAAAAACTAAAATGAAATCTTGTTAAGATTAACAAATGTATAAATACCAATTGCTCGTTCTAGATTTATTACCGTTGGTAAATCATTTTTTGGTTTCTAAAAAAAGTGTATCAATAATCTAAGAATTCCCCTATACATTTTAGAAATGTTTTGAATAAAACGAATTTCAAACCTTTGTGACTGCACTTTTTACTTTCTGTGCAGTACAAAAGAGAAATATTACAGCATCTTAAAAAGAACAGAACTCAGAGATTTTGACGGATCTCACATTTTTAGATTCCACAGGTCAGCACAGACTGGGTATGTCATGTGTATTGTGTATTCATGACATGTGTTTATTGTGTATTCGTCACCGGGCGATAACTCCGAAAACTATTAGAGCTACAGGGTTGGTGGCATGGTGCTTTGAACGAATTTGCGGGGTTTCTATCAGGTGGATAAAATCATCACATGGGAAGTCTGTCTGTCTATTCTGCTGGTCATGCAATTCTCACTCAAAGCGAATACTTCGATGGATAAAATTTGGAGACGATCTTATCGTCATGAATGTGGTCCATAGAAGAAGTTTTGGTAAATCAAATGAAAAGGCATTCCAAATTTTGTTCATTCTTTCAATCCAAATTCTCTATTGCATGCATTTTGACGTAATCTGTGTGTTTGCCAAATTTATTTGTGTAAATATCGTTACAAACATAATTGTAATATTTTTTATTGACCCATAAATCAGACCGATCTCATTATTTCAACAATCTTTCTCAAATGTTTTAAATTATTTTTTAATTGTGGCAATATAAATTGTTTTCTTGGGTATTCAAAAGCAGAATTTTTCATTTAATATTCATCTGCATTGCCTATTTTATCACTTTTGCTTCAAGTAATATTTTTTAAACATTGCTTATGAATATTTGATTTCAGGGTTGTTTGTTTTTTTTTTTTTTGTTTTCTTTCTCGGCATACAAGTACTACAAGAAAATATTGTAATCGTCAAAAAAAGAAAATTCGAACTCAGTTTGACGAATCTCATAGAAAGTATACGAAAACTGCAGGGAGACCCTCCTGGTTTATTTTCTTTATTAAGTTAACCCTTTATTCGGGGGCAATATTCACTTTCAAGCTCTCGAGCTGTCCTACCTGAAACCGCGATATCATATCGTAATTAATAAGATTAATACCCATTAATTTTATTTTACTATATTCCTAAAATTAATCTCTGGCCTCATAGGGGAAGCTTAAAAAGAAATAGTGAGGATATCGTTGCAGCCTCGCCCTTCGCGCGTTATTCCAAATATGACTGTTTCTACGATTTCAGTGGTGCTTTGGTCCCATAGTTTGGTTAAAACAGGGGTTTTACTATTATAAATGTCCTTATTTCTAATTCATCATCATTGCTCTTAACACATTAAGCATTACCGACTTAAATGTATCAACTGATTTGACATTTTACTATATTATACGCGCTTAATGGTCATCAACATATTTGATTCCCATTTTGCCCTTCACTTGTATGGCGTGGTGCTGGTTCAATTGCCGTCCTCATCCATCTGTAGGGATTTAGGATTATGAGATTCCTCCCAAATAGCCACTTCTATTTTAATTACTATATCATTTCATCTAGCATAAAAACATTGCGTAATGACTTCAAGGTACGGACACGGGGCGTTCTGTATAATACATTTATCTCGCACCGAGATGATTGGATCTAACGAGCGTGGGCTCTGATTCCACCGTCAGGGACTGACAGTTATCAGTGGTCCTTGCCAGAAAAAATATGCATTAAACCGGAATTATTACAAAGACGAATGGCGTGTGCTCAAAAAGTATCCCAGTCCAGTGATCTCGCATTCTTTCAAACGCTACCACACATACACCTATAAAAAAAATAAATAATAAATAAAATAAAAAAAATAAGTACTGACCGACTTAGGAAAGATTTTTCACTCTGAATCCCAGCTGGTACCATCACCTACTGTTTAAAAAAAAAAAGGCTATGCAAAAGTGGCGTTCACGTTTTTTATGGAATATAGTACAATGGTCTTTCTTTTAAATCCTACATATAGTTGTTAAGTATCATTCCTTTCAGCTTTTAATGTATTTTGCTTTTGTTGGAATTTAAAGAAATTTACATTTATGTTTTTAAACTATAATGGAAAGTTAGTTGCCGGTGCAGAAATAAATTAATGTAATTTAAATAAAACCTTCGGAGAGATATTTTAGAAATACTTTTGAGAAACATTATAGACGGTACACTCAAATCTAATGGTTTCCTGATGGTTACGAAAATCAGTAACGCCTAAGAAATGCAATAGTGAGGGTGGTAGCTCTGAATAGTCACTCAAATTAACATTATCACCATTACAAAGCAATCTACAAATTTATGAAACACCTGACATGATAGAGATTTCATCATTTTTTTTATTTAAATCCACGCACACCCAGGGGATGAATTGGAAATTGAAAGTATCAGTTTAAAATTCTAAAGCTGAATACATATGACCTCTTTCATAACACTAGCAGGGTTTGAAGAAATGAAGGAAATACATTTAAAGGCGTCAAATTGAAAGGAATAATTAAATTTTTTATTAATGTTTGTTGTTAAAATTATAATAATGAACAACAGAATTAAAAATAAGAAACTTTACTTATAAAACTATATTTTCAGTTTGAGGACCTGGGACTACACAAGGAGGCTGTTCACTTTTCATGTATTTGTCTTATAAAGCAGTGCCAGCGGTTTCTCGCATTGGCCGAATGACGTCGGCTTTTCGAATACGTCGGGTTTCCCTATTACGTAAATTTTCGCCCATCCACGGGCATAAATCAGGGCATCGCCATTGGCAGGCGCGGTCAAATGAAAACTTGCACCATTGAAACCGTATAAGTTCATATCCATGTGGTGAAACCTCGTCTTTTGCGTCGTTTGCCTTCCTGGGGATTCATTTCTAAGTAACTAAAAACTTCTGCTGGGTATATTCCCATTGATACGAATATCTGTACTTACAATAACTCGATCTTTCTTTTTTGATCTCAATAAGCAATATTCTCCGTACAATATAACTAGCCAAAGGGCAGTTCTTATATCAGTTATGTGTTAGATAAATAATGAGTATTTGGGAGGTACTACTTTAGGATGATTACTCAGGTAAAGACGTGACATCTAAAATTAATCTAAAGATTTTAGCCGCGCCAGTATTGCAACCTTCAGACATGGACTGGGGTGCCTTCATCTCTGATACATAGCAGACCTTTATTTTGGGCCCATTGGAAAAAATGATTTTAGCCTGAATACGAGAATTTACTGAAAGGGGAATCTTATTGTTCACATGAATATCTCTTTCGGTAAACCAATCTTGAATAATTCATTCATCTCTTTCATACAATGCATGAGCAATATCTTCTGCGTAATTAGAAAGGAGGGAAAGGAAAAAAATGTGTTTACCTTATTTTAGATGCTGTGGCGGCATTTCACTTTAAATGTGCAGCCAAAATGCACTACAATTGAAGATTTGATTGAAGTGTTCTGACGAAAGACAGGTTGAAAGATGAAGGGGAACGATAATTCTGTCTAATTTCAATTTCTGAAAAGTTTGTGGCGAATGAAGAATTTGTAACGATAATTTCAATTTGTAATGAATTAGGTCCCAAACGTCAAGGCAATCAAGGGAATTAACAAATTTTCTACGAAGTTTGAGCGCCCTTCCTGGAATTTCCTTAAAGGAAAGAAAACAAGCGACTATTGCATTAAGGTAGTCATTTTAACTCTGTCTAATATAGTAAATTGATCAAATATCTCCAACTATATTAGGACATTCATGCATTTATTACCACGGTAAAATTCAGAGAAAGACTAAACTAGCTATACATTTTGGCGAATAATCAGATGTCGCCCTGATACCGCAGTTGTAATACATAATACCCACGGCTAAGTTCTTTTAATTATATAATAACAGATTATACATAATTACCGGATCTCATAAATACTTTTCATTCTTACTGCGCGCCATTACATGGTTACAGAGCGGTGTGCTTTTATAAGGTGGTGTATTTATCAGTTCCCATACAAATTAATTTAAAAAGAGTCACCAATTTCGTAAAATGTAAATAATGGCTCATTAAATTTCCTCATATATTTAAAATTTTGTTATTAATATCATACTTATATAAATCATAATTCACAATCTTATTAAAAGAGTGTGGCGACCTTGTTCTGCTAAAGGAAGTAGCTTATCGCATTTCGCATAAGAAGCAAGACAGCAATCGGTAAACAAGGCATCTTCAACCACCGAATTGCCAATGTAGCTAACTAATTAAGTTAGAGGTAGGGTTGCTGAGAGATCGTACCACAACCTAAAAGCACAACCACTAATTCCCTACCAATTCCTCTGACTTCCCAGTGGCGAATCTAGGATTTCGGTCTGGGGGAAGGGGCAGTCATACAAACTTTGTATCATCGTGATAAATAATCCAAAACTAAGAATTAAAATAAACCAAAACTCACCCAACTTTTACAGACTTTCTCACCTGACAATAAGAATCGCAGAACAATACAATGCTGATAATTTAACACAAAAGTACGATGAAAATAACTAAGCAAATAATATTTCAAATTCCGTCCAACTACAAAGTAAATTGGAATGACTACAAAATGGCAATTTTCGAACCTTTCAGCTTCCAGAAGGCTTGCAGCATTTTATTGAAATTTTTAAGAAAATTAAGAAAAACAGTAATATGATGTTAGGTGGTGTAATGACAGACAGATAATGATGTTAAAACTAAATCACAATTCTGAAAACTGGCTCTGGGGGGGGGGGGCTGTAGCCGATAGCTGGTTATACACGACTCTGTATTCTTCAATCAACAACGCTTATCAATGATGCGATGGCTGCTGGAAGCTTCAATGTGTTACAACTTGCAGAAATTGGCTGCTCGATGTGGGACTGCGGTGCAACAACCCCAAAGCTTTTTCCATTATTAAATTTAATCAATTTATTTTGTTGGCATTTAATATTTAATTTATGGAAATCTAACGCAATTTTGTATTAAACGGTGCATTCATTAAAATAAAACGCGAAGAAAAAGCCACTGCGCCGAAAAGTTCATGTATTTTTCACTACCGAAGAAGAAGCGCAAGGGAAGGGAGAAAGCCGTGAATAAAACGGAGCAGTTTCATTATATGATACCGCTACATCTAATTAATAAATGAACTTTTTAATTAAATTATAGTTTAAAAGAAATTCAGATATAAGTTAAAATCTATATAATTAAGAAACAAAATAAATGGATTTTTTTAGATGCAAACACTGAAAAACAACTAACGTGGTGTGGAATTTGGCAGAAGAAGAGGTTTCCCGATATGGTCCTTTTCATCTTTTAGCAATGCTGTGAGATAAGTAGAAGAATGAAAGGATTAAAGATATATAAATCGAAATTTAGCATGAGAAGGTGATGTAGTAATTTTTTACAGCTCTCGGAAATAAGCAGGATTGCTTGTGAACTGGGGATTTTTCCTATATTCGTCTTCGGTTTTAACTATTAATTTGAGAATCAATGGCTATTTCGATTGTAGCAGGAGGGGCGGATAATTTAGGATATCCAGCTTGCTCTGTAAATCGGATCTCGGGGTAATGAAAGGGGGGGGGGACGCTACTTCTTTTTTATTTCGTTTTGCTTCCTGCACTGGAGGCGTCAAGGCGTGCCGAGGGCAAATTTCAAGGTCAGGTCAGTAGGTTTCTCCGGACCGTTTCGGGGATTGCCTTTCCAAACGGGAGCTGTGGACCGCACCAGTTCAGCGCATTGATGCTGCGCAGAATGCACCATCCCCGCTGAAAAATTTTCACATTCATTTGAAAAGCAATAAATAAATGAAAGATAATTAATGATAAATGAGATGTAGGCCGGAGATTTCAGAATGGGTGGAAGGTGGAAGGAAAAAAAAAAGGCGTAAGTGGATTCTGGAAAGGAGTGACGCAAGGGCGTTTCTACAATTAATCTGAAGGGGCTTAGGTATAAGAACTAACTTTGGAGAATTGGGTAAATGTATGTTTTGGATATTGATGAAGAATTTTCTGGCTGATTTTTGATGAATTCTGGCAGACTTTGAGGAATTTTTCTAACAATTTTAGATCAGTACATTGTGCCAACGTGCGTGACGTCATACAACCATCAATATTTGATGTAAATGGTACGTGAGCTTTCTCATTGGCCGAATGACGTCAGCTTTTCGAGGCCGATGGTTTTCCTATTACCTTGAATTTTTCTCCTCTCGCGCATCACGGGCATAAATCAGTTATGGTAGCCTAGGCATGAATAGGCCGAAAAGCATTACACCGTGAAACCCTGGTATCATGGATTCATACTCCATGGTGAAACTTGTCTTTGCGTCGTTTTTTTGCCTTGCTGAGATTCATTTCTAAACTAAAAAAACTTCATAGCACTGGGAATATATTCGATAGTGCGTCTCCTGCTATCTACCACAATAGCTCGATCATAACGATCTCCAATAAAGGCAATGCTCCCATTACGCTCATGGCCAAAGGGCAGGTTCTTATATCAGTATGTTAGATGAAAATGACTGGAAATTATTTGGAGAAAGTTACTACTTTGGATGATTACTCAAAATTGAGGCGTGACATGTAAAGAATTAAAGTAAAGGTGTTACAGCTGAGCCGCGATGATTGTATTACTCAGGTACATGGACACAGGGTCCTTCATCTCTGATACATAACAATAGTTATTTACTTTTGAGTACGACTGAAAGAATGATTTTAGCCTGAATACGAAATTTACTGAAAGGGGAATGTTATTGTTCACATGAATATCTCTTTCGGTCAGCAATCACGAATAGTCATTCATCTCTGTACAATGCAGGCAATAACAAACAATAGGGAGGAAAGGAGGGAAAAAGAATATATTTACCTTATTTTTTTTAGATGCAGCGGCATTTCACTTTATATTACAGCAAAATGCACTGAGTGAAGATTTGATTGAGGGGTATTCTGCCTGACGAAGACAAATACAGTTGAAATGATGAAGGGAAAAAAGAAGACATCATTCCTGCCATCTATTCAATTGCGTTTGAAAAGCTGTTAGCGAATGAAAAAATTCGTAGCGATAATTTTCAATTTGCAATGAATTAATTAGGTTCCAAACATCTCAAGGCAATCCGTTAACAAATTTTCTACCACAGTTTCCCAGAGCACACCTTCTTGAAATTTCTGCCCAAAGGAAGAAAACCAATGACAATGCAATTAAGAGCGATGTTTTAACTTCTATCTAATATAGTAAATTGATCTGAAATATCTCCAACTATTGAACGACTAAAAATGCATTTACTATTGTTTCCCCGGTAAAATTCAAAGAAAGACCTTAATGTATATGTTACGGGCAGTAATCGGATGTCGCACATAATTACCGCGATTTATAATACATAATACCCGGATAAAGATTCCTTTTATTATATATATAATAACCGATTATACACCGGATCCCATAACCATGCTTTTCTGTTCTTACCATATTATTACATGGTTAAGAACGATTATTGTATAAGATTGGTGTATTTATGTTTCCATATGTTAATTTAAAAAGAAGACTCTTAATTTCGTAAATGTAAAATACAATGAAAACAATTAAATTCTATTTAAAATTTTACAATTTAATTATTATCGTCTTATAAGCATAATCATACTTCACAATCTTAGTAAAAAGGAGACGCGTATATTTGTTCTGCTAAAGGAAGTAGCTTATGCATTTTGCGCCAAAAATCCGGAACAATAATCGGAGAAGCAAGCAGGCATCTAAACCACAATTTGCCAATGTATGCTAATTAAGATTGGGAGTAAGGTTAGCACGAAGAATCGTACCACAACTTAACTTTAACATAATTCTACAATTCCATTCTGACTTCCAGTAGCGATCTAGTTCCAGGGTCTGGGGGGAGAGGCTGAGGTCATGGCACAACTTTGTATCGTTGGCGCGATAAATGTTCAAACTTCAAGGCTAAAGTAACCCCAAAACTCTTCTTTACGTTTCCTCACTGACAATAAGAATCATAAAACAATACAATACCGATAATTTAATAAAGTACGATGAAATAACTAGCCAAAAAATGTCTTCGACCGCGTCAGCTACAAGTACAAGAGTGGAACGACTACCAAAAAGTAGCAAAATTTTCGAGCCTTTCAAGCCAGAAGGCAATGTTGGAAACGTTTTTATTATTTTTTAAAGAGAAAAGTAAGAAAAACAAGTAATATGATGTTAAGTACAGTGTAATGAAACAAACGGTGTAATGATGTTAAATTAAATCACGAATTCTGAAAGCCTTGTGGGGGGGGGGGGAGGGGTCTGGCAGCTGATAGCTTGGATTCGCCCTACTGACTTCCGTATTCTTCGAATCAATTATTATCAAATTATAACGATAGGTGATGGCTACTAGAGCTTCGATGCGTTACAGCTTACAGTAGCGGCTCGTGTGTAGGGTTTCTGGTACTGCAGCACCCCAACTTTTTTCCATTGTGTAAATTTAATCAATTTATTTGTTCGCATTTGATATTATTTAAATTTATCAAAATATACCTAATTTTGTATTAAACAGGTGCGATATTTAAATGAAACGCGAAGAAAAAACTTTACGCAGAAAATGAAGTTCATATCTTATTTTCCACTGCAGAAGGAAGAAGCTGATATAAGCGTTGATGCCTCCGTCTAATTAATAAATGGGCACCAATTAAATTGCAATTTTAAAAATTCGAATATAGGATTAAAAAAATCAGATGAATTAAAGGAATCAAAATAAAACTGGAGACAAAATGCGTGAGGTTTTTAGCGGGAAACACTGCGAAAACATTGGCGTGGTGTGGAATTTTGGAAGAAGGGGTTTCCGTGTCAGGTCAAGTATTTTCACTTTTAGCAATGCTGCAACAATGAGATATTAAGTGAAGATGAAGGTCAGATAATATAGGGAAATCGGAAATTTAGCATGAGAAAGGTGATGTAGTAAATTTTTTACAGCTCTCTAGAAATAAGCAGGATTTACTTGTGAACTAAGTTCGTGAAATTTTCTATATTCGTCTTCGGTTTTAACCAAATTAATTTAAAATCTATTATTAGTATTGGCTTTAGGTGTAGGGAGGGCGGATAATTTTTAGAATATCCAGCATCTACAGCAAGTCGGATCTCAGATGAAACGAAAAGAAAAGAAAAAAAAACGGGGGGGGGGGCGCTTCTTCTATTGCCGAGGGCAAAGGTCAAGGTCAGTAGGTTCCTCCAGTTGCTCGGGGGATCGCTATTTCAAATAGGAACTGTGGATACCTTCAGCTCCGAATTCCACCTGCGCATTGACACTGCACGGTCTCACGCTGAAAAATGTTTCGTGTTCTAAAGCTTTGAAAAGCAATGAATAAATGAAAGATAATTAATGATAAATAAAAATTTAATTGAAAAAGGCCCTTTTTTATAGTAATAGAATTTCTTGCAATCCAAACGATTTTTTTGATGATTTTTAGTTATAAATGCTGACGAAAAGACATAATAAAAATTTTTCGTGATACAAATATGTTTTCAAAATTTTCGTGAGCCCTAATATTCGGTATCTTTCTATTTGGGATTATGATTCATGATCCCAAATTAAGATTAGATAAATTAAGATTTAATTAAGGATATTGATAAGTACATTCCCAATCTAAACTATCGCAGTCCACCTTTAGAAAGATGCAATAGAATAAATTAATAATTTTTTTCCCTCTTCTTGGCAATTCTCTTTACTACATAATACATCAGAGCTTGAACTCAGCTTTCTAACATCAAAAAAGAATAAAATATTTTCTGACGCACACAATATGAATCGGGATACGATTATATGTAGCGGTTTTGATTTCAATGGATACAAATTTTTTTAGTCGTCGTACAAGCATCAAGATTAATGTTTTTGTACTTTCGCTGAAAACAAAACAAGAATGGATTTCATTTTTAAGTAATTTGTAATGATACTAATAAATAGTGTTCGCTTACGCTTCTGTTTATATTAGTTATACTATAACATTTTTTTCTCGTTAATTAATAAGAAAATTATTTTATTTCTGTACTATACTGTTATTTTAATGTTAATTTTTTTAAGTGTAGTAAGGAATACAGAAAACAGAACCCCGAAAAACAAATTTCGAGCTTAAATTTTTTATTGAATATAATTTGTTAAAATACTTACCTATTTGAAGAAAAGATGTTATTAGTTATTCATTAAATATAAAACTACTTGATGAAAAAAGCCAAAAAATGTAAGTGGTTCAAATATGCGCAGTGAAGGATTAAAGATGCGCAGAAAGGACATCACCCCTAAGATTACATAACACGAGCCGCCACTGAAATCATAACCTAATCTCGAAGAAAAATAAGTTTTCGGTAGTTTTCTTATAGTTTTCGTACATATTTCGTAAGATGTAGAGCAATAAATATTATAAATAAAATGTTGTTATTTTTTCATTCCGTGCTATTTGAATAATTGCTTTTATGTGCCTATGGTGCTCTGGTTCGATTCATTCTTTTATAATGCTTATTTAAAATATTACCCGTGCCGTTGCTTAAGTCGTACCTCAAACGATGCTTAAGTCGTACCTCAAACGATGCTTAAGTCGTACCTCAAACGATGCTTAAGTCTTACCATGTAAGCCTTAAGGATCTCTTGCACATCTAAAAATACATATCATTCATAGAAAGTATTGTTTTTTTTTAATATGTAATGTTGAATGTGCTTTTTCTAATTTTTAGACAGGGTCCATAAACGTGGCAAATCGAAGATTGAATGAAGTGAATGAAGCGTTTGGAAAATTGCCCGATGTTGATATGGGGTGTAATCAAAGTATAATATTCCTAAACCAGATTGCGATGTTACCTTCTAGAACTAAATAAGCATAATGGAAATTTGAAAACCGAAGGGGTTGACCGAGGATTAAATAAAGACCGAATAGTTTACTCAAAGAATAGTAATACAAGGTGTTTTTGCTTCATTTGCTTCCGAGGTACGACTTAGGACATAGGGGGTTACTATTGTTATTTTTATAGCTTCAACGACACGAATTGGCTAGCATGCACCGGGCCTAAGATTTGTTTGTTTAATTCGACACGGTAAGTGCATTTTGAACCTTCTTGTGATAAATAGGTGCAATATTCATAGAAGTTGTGAATAAAGCAAAATTTAATCCTTCATTTAGTAAAACCTGCAATTTGTAGACTTTTTTTTCTTAGGGTTTGCGACTTAAGCAACCTTACCCTACATGGAATTTAAATCAGTTGAAATTACTTAAACACTGTCCCACAGGGAGCCGGGATCGTTAATATAATTTTTAGTGTCCACCCTATAGAAGTGGGCACCACGGAATGTGGATGAGTTGCTCAGGTTTCATATGAAGGAACTCGCCCGCCTAGGGTCACATTAACAGTGGGGGACTGAGTTCCTCCACCAGTGATAGTACGTATCTCCTACGGGAGGGGTTCGGCCGTGAGGCTGTGTTGGCCGTTAGGACACGACCTCAGTACTCGTTTCTATTGCAACGACTGTCATTCATTGAAACCCGTATGCATAGGCGGCTGGTCCGGGGGGGGGGGGGGGGGCGGCGCGGGGGGGGCCCCCCCCCCGGGGAGCAACTGCCCCCTCACTTTTCAAAGTTCAAAATTAACGATCCATCGAAAAATGGATCCCAAGCTGAAGCTTTGTTGAATAATATCGAAAGTTTCCAATTCATTTTTTGTCTACTTCTGACCGAAAGAGTTTTGGAAGCTACAGATACGCTTTCAAAAGCTTTGCAATCAAAATCGCTAATTTTTTAACAGTTAAAGAACTGGTTAATGCAACAAAAGAATGTTTGCATGAATTCCGAAGTGAAGATTTTTTTGAAAAGTTGTGGATATATGTTAACGATATTTGTGAAGCAAAATCGTTACCTTCTCCAAAACTTCCACGCTCTAGAAAGGTGTCTTCGGAAATAGGCGGCAGTTCCTTCAGCATGTCACAAAGTGTTAAATCGTTCTATTTAACGTAAATTGCTTTTCCAGTTATAGATGCTGCTTTAAACACAATAGACGAAAGGTTCAAAGAAAATGAGCAGGATATTTTCGATCTTTAAAATATGTAACATGTTCCAATTCATCAAAGATCATAAAAAATGCATCAGTTCAAAAAGTCTCTGAATCATATGATCTTGATATGGAAAAAAATAAAGGGGGAGATACAAATTTTTCAGAAAATGTACAAAAAAATACATCGGCTCTTTGCCAGAAATATCCACGGAGATAACAGAACTGAGGAAAAGATGCAAGTTTCTTGTTGAAAAGGAACTCTGTGATATACATATTTCCATACTTGACAAAACTAATCCAAATTCTCCTTGTGATACCTGTCTCAACTGCATCATGTGCGAGAAGTTTTTCATGCTTAAGATCTTTAAAATCATACCTTAGAAATAGTATGTGTCAAGAGAGGCGTTTTGCACTTGCTGTTTTGAAGATCGAAAATACTGTAGATATTGACTTTACTAAGGAAATAGAACAATTTGCGAAAAACAAAAATCGCAGGCTGTCTTTCTTCTAATTTATAATACGGATGTATATTGTATAACATAATATCAAATAAATAAATTTATAACTGACCTGCTTTCTCTGTGTTTGGGAGTACGCCGTTTTGTGACGACATCATTGATCGATTCACGAGTTTAAAGAAAGAAGAATTGACTTAATAGGTAAGCGTTTTATATTTTTCTCATGTTGTTATTTCATGAGAATTGAAATGGAACTTTGAATTGGAAGGAGGGTCTCTACGGTGGCCATCCGTTCCGATTTTTGAGGACGTGTCCCGAATATTTTAGAGAAGGTCATTTAATCAATAATGACGTTAAAATCCAATAATATAGTCCATTTTACAAAAAAAAATCAGCTTTAGGTGCGCCCCACCCACACACTCGCATCTCTTTTGACCCCCCACTTTTTTGGTGCACCAGCCGCCTATGCCCGTATGCCATGTAGCAGGTCGGGATGACTCCAGACTGTGGTAATTTTTAGTGTAGAGTTAGTTATTTGGAAAAATCGATGAACTCTATTATTGCGTGTCCCCCCCACCCTCCAGCGAAAATAATTTTGTAGATGAATCTAAGGAATGTAGTAGGTAGAATAATTATATTAAATTTTGAGCCTTATTCTAATTTTAACTAATTAAAAATGAACAATTGTTGAAATAAAATTTCTTTGCTATAAACCTTTTTCTCATCAAGTCAAAAATACAGTTTGTAAGTTATTTTATTAACCAATTATTAAGTTATTCAAAATTAATAAAAAAAGTGCAAAAATTATAGTCCTAAATATGAACCATTGTGCAGTAGGGTTAGAGTAAGTGCATTGTATTAATTGTCCCCACCACTACCACCACAATTTCAGTTTATACCTCTTCTTAAAGTTGAATTTATTAGCAAATTATAAATTTCAGTTTAAAGTCGCTTAACGTATAACCCACAACCATCCTGTAAGTACTCAAAGTGTGAATTTTAATTATTTTTAGACAAGAGTTATAAATTTTATGGCGCCCTATTCTGAACGAATTGCAGTGTGAATTTTTGACAATTGATTCCTTAAGAATCTTAAATGAGACTTTAATTTATAGCAAATTCTTTTCAATGATTGTTATAGACAATGGCGGACTGGCCAGGTTGCCAGCTTGCCTGATGGCAAGTGGGCCCCCTTACACGTAAGTCGATATGGGCCCCCAGGATGTGTGTGTGTAAGAGAGAGAGAGAGAAAGAAAAAATTCTTTTTCTAGAGAGCAAATGTCCTGTGCTCCCTCGCACTTTATTTTTAGTGTGATTAAAAAGTTCTCAAAATAACAGTATAGTTCCAAATATACATTATGCTATATTCCCATCAAAATTATTTCAAACTCAATCATAAATTGTGTTTATATTTGGTATTTCTCATTTCCAATAATATGTATAATACATGTGTACTATAATTAGTAATAAATATAGTACAGATTTTTAGATTAGGAATACAGTATGCTAATTAATAATTTTAATTTATTGTATGTATAATAAATAAAATTAAAATATATTATATGGTGACACTGTACATGTGAGTGGGCCCCCATTGACTCCTGACAACCACTATTTTCAGACCCAGTCCGCTACTGGTTATAGAATTAAAGCGCAGTTACTTCTAAAATTTACTCGTTCAGACTTTAATACTGGAGAAATGAAAAAAAAAAAAAAAAAAAAAACCGAAGTTGTTATACTGTCATTTTTCACTTGAATTCACTTCAATTAGAGAAACATAGAGCTATTTCTTTTGAATATGCAGAATTATTTTTCCCTTTTGCAGCTTAAAATCATTGTCTAGAAATTTGACGTCTGTAATTTCAGATTAATTGTGAATTTAGGAGTTATGAATCAGAAGAAGAAATTTTGAAGTTACTGAAACAAAATACCTATTAATGATTTATGGCCGAATGTAATTTCAAAATCATGTAATAAAACCATAGCTGGTTTAAAAAAAATACTTTTTGAAAACTTTGGATAAAAAAGGAATACTTCCATTTTAATTCCTCGGTGCATACACTTATTTTTGTTGCATCATTATATTTAATAAATTGCAACCATTTTTATTCTAAAATTAATTAATTTTTACAACAATAATATTTTTAAAATCTGAAAAAGTAAATGTAAAAATATATTTAACTTCATGCTTACTATCGTGCTATTTTAAGGTGCGTTTTATATGTTTTTCAGCCATTTTTCGTACAACTGAATTTGAATTATCATTTCAAAAACTATTAGCACAACAGAATCTCAATAGTGTAATAAGCATCTGCATCTCCCTAGCTATTGCTGAATTGTCTCCTCCTGCTCCCAAACCCGTATGCCTACAGAGGAGTCCAATCCCCTTTTTTTCCACCCCCTCCTCAAACCCGTACTCTACAGAAGGGTCCAACCCCCTCTTTTTTTCACCCCTCCTTCTTCTGACGTCATCTTAGTCCAACTTAGAGGTTTTCATCATGTCTCGAGTTATCTGGAATGTCAATTAATTAGGAATCTTAATTAATCAAGGCTTAATTATTAATTTCAATTAATTTAATGAACTAATTTTTAATTGAATTTACTTATATCGTGATAAAACTTCAATTTCTCCGAGTCGTAAGCATCTGCTCCCAGCTATCCTCAACAAAAATTCAGAAACTGATATGGTCTTCTTTTCTTGGAATCCCCCCTCCCTTCAATAATTAACCCCTCTACTCAACTGCTCCCACCACCCGGAATGCCTTTGTCAAAATGTGAGGAGTTTCAGAAAAGTCTCCCCCACTCCATTGGCCCAAATAGCGACCAATTGGCAGCAATTTGTACTCTTGGCAAAAATTTATTTGTTTGGCGAAAAAAGTTATACCTTGGCGAGAAAGTTTCACCCCATCTGCAGTCTTCGTTTAACCTGTTGAGACAAATTTTCTCTACTCACACCAGTGTCATTTCAAGAGCGGTTGACGTTTCTTACCTGTTGATTTTTTCGTCTCTTCACTTAAGCACGTGTTAGGCTAAGATATTGTCTCGTCATTTCAGGTAAGGAGAATTTTGGCAACTTTTTAAAAAAAAATCGCAACTATGTTTAAGACTAATTTTATGTTTTATTAAACAAGTGGTTTTTTCCCAAAACTGTTCTAAGACGGGAATATCTTTCATCAATCTTTAATTTTTTACTTTCGATTTAAAAAGTATGTTATTTATATAATTTGCATTTTATTCTTCAATTAGTAATCTCGAGTGCATTCATTACTAGATATCAATAACTGCATGAAATTAATGTTAATTCACCTGCAAATTTAGTCAATATCTATAATTCGTTTATGCTATACTATGCACAATTTAGTCAATATCTATAATTCGTTTATGCATTATTTTTTATGCACTACTCGTTTATGCTATACTTTGTACTATTTTTCTCTTTAATTTGCTTTGAAAAAGGGATTGCATATTTAATATGCCTAGCAACGAAGAACGTGTTACGCATGTCTATTGACATGAATATGAAATATGATGCGAAGGATAAATATTTCAAATTATGATAATATAGAAAGGGTTTTTTCAAACTGTCTGATTTTATAACTTTTGAAGAATTGGTTCTCAATCCTCAAAGAATTTATAATTAACGGCAAAATAAATAAAATATATTGATAAAATAAATTTGGATCTTTTTTTTTGCAGTATGTATGTACCTAAAGCTATGGGATTTCTAATAATGCAGTCAAATACTCCTTTCGCTGTTTTCAAATACACTTTTAAAATATCAACCTTCAATAATTTTATGATATACATTTAAAAATATCTAAAAGAAACTAGCCAAGATAAATTTGATTTCTCATAAAACTTTTTAAAAATGTCTTGGCTTTTATTTTCCTCTCAACTCAACTTATACTCAAATTTTTTTCGCCTGAATTGTTTTAAACTAGTTATTAAGAAATTATTTCCTAATTTCTGGTTTAGAAATTAGGAATTATTATTTCCTAGCCGCCTTCGACGACCAGCTTGTTCTCCGTGAATATAATTTCAATTGAATTTTGAATAACTTTATATTCATGTTTACTTCATTGTTTGTTCATTGTTTACATAAAGGACCCTAATGTAGTCAAATAACTGACCATGTTATGTAACATTTAATTGCAAGTTGTCAGCTCCATCTTCACTTTCTTATTCCTCCTGCAAAATATGCATTTGATTTCAACATTAAATGGTGCAACACATTTTATGGCCAGCTGCATGTTTGCTGAATTAAAACAGGCTGAAAAAAGAATTAAAACATAGCAGCCATAATCATTCAGCTTACTGGATATATTTCTTCATATACCTAATATCTCGGAAACCTTGGTTTACAAATTCCACAAAAATTTTGATGAAATAAAATATGAAAGCAAAATTTATTAGGATATTACCTTAGTTTTGAACAATGAAAGAGAAACACACAATTAAATATTTGTTTAAACAATGAAAACGGTTTGAATTGCGTAGCAAGAATGAAATGAATTGTTGTAAATTATGCCAAAAACTATTTTAAAAAGATTATTGAAATTAAAGAAAAAATTGTGCGGCAACTTAATTGATATCACTGAAAAGGCCCTTTTTTGAGCTATCAGATGGTATAAAAATAATTCTTGTGCTGTAATATTTTCGAAAGTTAGTAAGGAAAGACATCAAAATTTTGCTTAATTTTTAATTAATTAAAATTCTTAATTAAAATTTCAAAAAAGGGGCTCCGAGGTGCTCATTTCCACCCTTATTATTTGTGCCAAATTTCGTAGCTATAGGTCCAGCGGTTTGCCCTGTAGAGCGCCAACTCACAGATGTTAGATTAAAATAAGAGATTTATTAGAATTATTATTAAGATATTAGGAATTTAGATTAATCGACAAACTGAAAAGCACTAACGCAATGATAAGATTTAAGTATATATACTCAAATTTACGAAACAATCTTATTAAGCTTAAAATTCAAACTGCAAACATCTGTCAAACATTTCGAAACCAAACCTGTACTAAGTTGTTTTTTCTAAAATAATTTGTGAACAGTTCATCCTGATCATCAGATGAAAACTGAAACTGGTCAAACATTTGTACAGATCAAGTACCATACTTGCAGTTCATACCTGCTATATTCATTTTTTTAATTATTATTTTTATTTACTGTACTCTTGAAGTCAATTTTGCTTTATTTTTTAGAGTGTTGATGCTTAAAATTCATATTAATTGTAAGAATTAATTTACGTGCATAGAATTCACAAATGAAGTATCTGTTAAGCTACATTTTGCCTAATAATGTTTGATTTTACTTTTCAAGTTGTGAAATCCAGTGTTTACCACAGATTGCAAAATCTTTTTAACTTATTATTCCTTTAAATTATTAGTCTTTTCAACGTAACTTTCTTTATCAAAAGTGTAATGAGAAAAGTTTTAATTATTGGATTCAAAATTAATTTTAAAAAGTCA
This sequence comes from Araneus ventricosus, assembly GCA_013235015.1. NCBI lineage: Eukaryota > Metazoa > Arthropoda > Arachnida > Araneae > Araneidae > Araneus > Araneus ventricosus. The sequence goes on from BGPR01001563.1 coordinate 27,488, forward strand.
AAAATGGAAATGTTTATAGCTTGACAGTATAGGATTATTACCTCCATTTTTTTTACTTTTTTTATTGCATGCAATTCATTTAAATTAGCTCATATTCGGTACCAATTAAACAAAATATAAATGCAGTGATTACTAGAACTTAACCCCCCCCTACAAAAGCAAGCTAAATATATATTTATAGATTATTATTAAGATACCACTTTTTTAAAGATTCATAAATCAAGTGGTTAATAAAGTTGTAAAATTATTTTATAAAACACAAATTCATTAAAAAATGTGTGTATGCATGTATCTATTACACTAGTATTGTGATTCATATGGAATTGCATCGAATTTTCATTTAACTATTAATTTTTAAGATGGAATCTTATTCACAATACTGCACATCTTCTCTCCTACCCCTTCTTGAATTTCCAGATGGAATCTCCAGGAAGGTAGCGATCTTAAAAGGATTCATTCAGCGTTATCATTTCGAAATAGAATTTGATATTTATGCTTCCGATTACCAATACATCTCTTAGACGTCTTCATTAATTCCATCTGCTTTAACTTTTTTGACATTTTGTGTATCAACGTTCGGTAGTTTCAGTTACACCATTTCTCGTAATTTTTAATTGAATTTCTCTCCCCTCAATGAATTTCAAATTTTTAAATATCTGATATCAAAATGTTTTTCATTTTTTATTCACATATTTTAGAGGCTGATATTTCATTTTAATAACAAAGTGTCGATAGCAGTGAATCTTTTTGTTTTCCCCTCGATACTTTTTGCCCTTAAGGGCTCAACCAAAGTGTACGATACGGCGCCAAACTTGGATTTTTTGGCGAAAAATCGCTAAATGTGGTAGGCCAATGGCGGACTGTAACATGGCAAATGTGGTAACTTGGCGGACGATATGTTATATGTGTCGTGTGGTGGGCCATTTCTCTCTTAATACCCTCCGATACATCGCCATCATAAACTGAATACCAGAACACATTGCCGAAACACGTCGAATGCCATGCAGTTTAATTTTTAAATCTCATTTTGACTAGATGTGGCAAAAAAATCCACTTTTCTCAAAACTTTTCTTATTTGGAATTGGCTACTTTTGCAGCTACATGACACATATACTAATTCCGAGAACTTATTTTCTGTACAATGTAAATTTCTAATTCATTATATACATCAAAAAATTGAAAGCATGAAAATGGTGTTGAATTAAATAACTGAGATTATAATTTCGATATTTGATTATAAAATTTAAGGAGTTATTTCCTTATACATTTCTTACTAGTATCAGTCAAAATTAAGCTAATTTTTAAATGCAATTAAGAGCTTCTCCTCTTCCCTCTTTATTTTATTTCATTTTCGAAAGGAGGATGATAAAAATGTGTCTAAATAGATTTAAAGTAAATCGTATAATCTTACTAATAATATTTAAATCTAAATAATTTCGACTCTGGTTTTTTTTTGGGGGGGGGGAGGAGAGCGACTGAAACTGAAAAAAAAAAAATACCACAAAGTTACCTAAAGTACTGTTAAATGAAATAAAATTTTGAAATTAAAGAACGAAATATGCTGAACTCAGGTTTGACTGGTGTCTGTTAAAAATTGCTAATTTTTAAATACACTTTTGCGAATTTAATTTTCTCCTCATTGCACGAAAGATGAAATATGTACAAATCGATTCAAATTAAGTCCTACATTTTCATCGGCATTTCAAGAAAAAGGATTTATTCCGCAAAAAATAATGTTCAAATGCGACAAAAAGAAATGAAATTGTCATAGGTAAAAAAGTTGCCAAAACATCAGCTGAGCTACTGTTAAATGAAGCAGCAGCTCGGTTAGAAAAAAAGCTAAAGATGTTCCATGTTTTGGTACCTAATCATAAAACAAGCTATCTAAAATTCCCAAGTCTCATAAACGTCATCACTAATTCTTTATCCACATAGGTTTGCTCAATTGTTCCTGCAGCCATTCGACTGCTTGCAGCTCCATGAGCCATAAATCAAAGGTATGTGTAGTAAGTACAATGGGAGTCTTGCGCAGAGAAGTAATGGCTACGCCACGCTGGGAGATAGATGGGAAATTAGACTTGGTGATGTTATTGTGTACTGGAGATAGGATACATAAAAACTATCTAATATTTTGCTTGCCTGATTTAGAAATTCACGATTTATAGAAATAAGAAGGGGCTCACGTTTTGAGACGCATTGTTTTGCTTAAGTCCCCTAAAAGTTCTATTAATACGATTTAAATTGAGTAACTTTTACTCTTTTGAGTTTTACCCTTGGTATCTTTTTTAGAACATCCGCTGAAATAATATAAAATTTTGGAACACATCTTTCAACGCGTTGGTTTTGAAATACGTGGAAAGTAATTCCGAGGGAAAAGTCTGAGTAAGGTTTAAATACTTTTCATTTATCAATTTTTTTTCCATCCTAATTTTCTGATTTTCAGTTGGTGAGCCACTTATTTTGTCAATATCTCAATTTTGCCCCAGTTAAGAAGAATTTTTGGAACTTTCTCTCTTCCAAACATTAACCCTTAAATTTCCAGTGTTGTCTCTAAGCAGCATAACAAATTTTGTCTTCTAAAATTCTTAGAATAAGACTGAAGCTCTAATGCCTGTTGTTGCCAATAGGAAACATTTTTAAAATTTTATTAAATCAATTTACAACATACAGGTAGCAGCCTGAGTGCTGATTAAAAAAATATAAATAAATTGATGTTTTTCACTTGAGGCTGCATCCTTTTTGCTTTGTACGCTTGCGAATATCATATTTTACTCCACAATGTTGAAGGAAAATCCGTGTTCGTATTATTAGTTATTAAAATTCATCTATGTTTAGTATTATAGAATTTTATCAAGGAATTTTTTTCTGAAATAAATCCCAGTGTTGTCAGTTGGTAACACTATTTCAGCCTTAAACCATACTTAAAACAAGATAGGATTTTTTAATGTATTTTTTCCCTTTTTCAATTCCTACTATTAGAGTTCACACTCTCCCTATATATATTTATTTATATATCTTGTTCAAATTTTGCAATCGATTTTAAACTAACTTCCCGATGAGCTGGAGACTTGAAACTTTAAACATGACTCAGAACTACATGACAATGCAATATTAATTCTGCTTTCTTGTCTGTATGTTTGTCTGTATTTCATATTTTGTATGACGCATGCGCAGTACGTTTTTCATTATATCTCCCGAAAACTATTAACATTGCAGACTTGGTTCTTGGTATATATGGATGGCCCATGGATCATCGAAGGCACCTCCATATTTCAGCCATATCTTTGCGCATGCGCAGTACGTTTTTCAATATATCTCGAATCACCTAAGTATGAATTGACTTTAAAATTTTTTTATATTACTTGTTTATTCAAGAAATGAAAGTGAAGACATTTTTAAATCATTTTTTTTAAAAATCGGGTTAATCGTGTCAGTTTGAGAATAATTGACTTAATGAATGAAGACAATCACGTTTGCAAATTTTCACAATAATTAATAATAGGAGAGGAGGGTGTTCGTATACTCTCACAATGTAGTGCGCTCTATGTTAAGCTTCACTGCGTAACGAAACTAATTAAGTATGCATTTTTGAACAGTATATCTTTCCATTGACGTATTTGGTCCCAAATCTGATAAGTCATCGGTTAACAAGCAACACCACCTATCTCAATTTTTTGAAATTTCAAAGAGGAAGCAAAAACTGAATTTTTCTCAACCAATAACGAGCCTAAGACGGCGAAAAATCGAGTTGGGAGTGTTGCTTGTGTTAAGCGACAATATGTTGATATTTCTGATACTACATGTGAATTCTCAGTACACTGTACATTCTACTAGCGCTTTGTATGTTTCAGTTATTTCCGTAACGACAGACATTCTAAAACTTTTTTGAACTCGGACAGTTCTAAAAGTAAAAAATCATCAAGTTGCGTTTGAATTTTTGCCGGATACAATATTTCTCTTTCAGGGTGCGTACGGTCTTGAAAACTGCTTACTTTTTATTTCCGTTTTAGAAGGCCCTTAAAAGTGCTTACATTTTATTCAAAGTTTGTATAAAGTGCTTATTTTTTTTATCATGGTGCCAGGGTTCGTACTCCTCCTGAAATTCCTGAAAAACTCCTGAATTTTGCTTTTTTATTTTAAGGGCCCTGAAAACTCCTGAAAATTGTGTTTTTATATTAATATTTCTTTTGCTCCTGAAAAATTACACTCAGAAGAAAAAGATAAAATTATGATAAAACATAAAAAATATGACGTTTCCTTCTTGATAGAAAAGTCGCTGTAATCGGAATTCTTATTTCTGACCTTACTTAGCGCCGAAAAGGTCTACCTCATGTTCCGAGTCACCACAATCGGGAAGATGGGAGAATTGATATTTAGTATACTCTTTTCCCAATTTTATAAAAATTTCCACACTACCCTCTTCTCCCCTAAATTGATTTTTTTCACGTTATCTCCTGAATTTTCTGTACTGTACTCCTGAAAAAATCCTTAGAAACTCCTGAATTTTACTATCATATATACAGTATGAACCCTGTGGTGCTTAAAAACTCATTATTTTTAAGAAGATGTTATGAGTTTCCGATCAAGAAGTATTTTATGTATAAAAGTAATTGAAATTAATGATTTAGCATTCTAATTTTGTATCTCAAAATCTTGTTGCATAAGTATTTTTGGTTTATTTTTCTTCATGTAGAAATGTTTTCCTGTAACATGTTAATGAGAATATATTCTAGTCATGACAGTAGGATAGGTACTAAATTTCTCTCCTGTATATTTTATTACTTAAATCGTGTTAAGTTAAAAGAAGAAGAAAAAGAAAGTCCTTACTTTCCCCCTTAAGATGCTTACCAAGTGCTTAAAAAGTGCTTACTTTTTTCCTACAAATTTGAGTACGCACCCTGTCTTTGTACGAAAAGTATTAATTTGCAATCAAAAAGTACAACCTAGCGGAGTAAAAACAGCCAAGAAATCTATTGATTTTCAGAAATTTGTTCTATAATCAAATGAACAAGCCGGGTATTTAAGGCAAATCCAAAATACAGCTGTACTCTAGTGAAAATCGAAGCGCTAGAGGGCTGTAGCGGTGAGTGGGGGGGGGGGGCAGTCACCCCCTACTTTTCTGGGGAAAATTAAATTTTAATTTCTTGTTAGCTTTTTAAAACTAGAAATTATAAAAAAAGCAATAGTATTCGGGAAAGTTAGCTAATTTTGTTGTTTACCCCCTATACTCAAGGGTACTTTTAGATATTAGTAAATTTTTTGCCCCCTCACTTTTTTTTAACCAATCGCCGCCACTTCTAGAGGGGTCTTAGAATTTACAGACTCCTAAAGTGCAAATTCCGTTTTAAAAAGTAGAAAAAATAGGGTTTTTTTTTCGAAGAAGTATCGACATTTTTACACTGCACAAAAATAGTTAGACATTTATAGTTATTTAAGGATAAACAATAAATGATTTTTGAAATATTTTTTAAGTTATGGCAACCTTTTAGCAAATATTTTTAATTAGGCGTACTTGTGTATTTCAGTTGTACAATATATTTTGCGTGGCTTGTGTAGAATATGGTAAAATTATCGCAACAATATTTAACAATATCATCACGTACTGGTTGATTTTTCAAATGAAAGGACATTTGTCATACAATGTCCGTTTTCAATTTTGCCATTTTTCCAATTTATGAGAGGTGTATATTGGAAACTCTAAATTAACGGGAAAAATTTTTGTTTGGCATGTGAATGCGAATACGACTCGGAACTTTTTAGGAATACCTTCATTGTCGGTATATTTTTAACCTTTAAATTCCTTGTGTTCCCCGGCGCGGTGGCCTAGTGGTAAGGTCTCGTATCTGGGGCCGGAGGGTTCCCGGCTCGAAACCCGATTCCACTGAAGATCCGTGTGGCGTGGAAGCTTGCGGAAGGGGGTGTCAGCTCAGGCGCCGCCTTCGTCATCTGACCGTGGTTCAAAATTACGAGGTCCGTCCTAAAATCGTTGCTTCAAAACGGGACGTTAATATAACTAAACCTTGTGATCCCTTTAAGCAACATACCCAATTTGGTCTCCGAAAGTATTGAGAATAAGACTGAAGCTCTAATGTCTGTTGTTGCCAGTAGGATACATAGTGAAAATGTTATTAAATCAATTTACTATTTCTACAATGTTGAAGGAAATTCCTTATCCGTATTATTAGTTCTTAAAATTCATCTGTTTTTAATATTATAGAATTTTATCAAGGCAATTTTTTTCTCAACTAAAGCCCAGGGTTGTCGATTGGTAACAAACTGTTTTTTAGCCATAAACATACTTAAAACAAAATAGGATTTTTTAAAAGTATTTTTCCCATTTTTTATTCAAGAAATGAAAATCAAAAATCATTTTTAAATCAATTTTTTAAAAATCAGGCATTTAACGGTTTAAACTTCTAGGCGATTCAATAATTTATTACACAAAAAGTAATTAAATTTCCTAAAATCATTCCTTGATCTGTTAAAATTTTAAATTACATGCATTCATATTACATTTTTGAATTTGCTTCACGTATCATCAGCTGTTTTAAGGAATTAAAATAAAAACTATTCCGTTTCGTAAAACTTCTAATAAAAACTAAATATAAACACAATGATAGAATTACATTTAAATGTCATTCACTAAGACAGAGTGGCTTTTAAACGAAAAAATCTATAATCTTCAAGAATAACAACAGACTAGTTGGAATTGAAGAATTCTTTGGTTATACGTTCTGTGATGAATGGCTCACGACAATTCTAAACTATTATTGTTAATTATTTTAGTTTTATTTTGAATACAATTTTCACCGGCATTTGCTTTCAAATTGCATTTTTATACTTATTTTCTCAACTTCATTGTTCATCATAGTTTGTTTACCATTATACGCGTATGAACTTTAAAAGCTTTGTAATACATATAATACTCGCTTCACAATTATTAAACGATAAGTTCAAGGATTTTAAAATATCCAAAAAGTGTCAAGAATGAATTCATATTTACTAAGTGAAAGAATTTTCATCGATATAGTGTTTGACAAATCAACTTGATATAACAGTGAATTACAATATGTTGTATCATTCGCTTGGTTACATAGGCCTGTATGATCCTTATTTAAATGTTATTTATATAAATGAACTTAATATAGTTTTCAATAGTTACTCCTTTCTGTGTAATGGGGTTGTATTTGAAATGAGAGCTATATAATTTCAACCCGTGATTTGGTCTCTAGTAACTTTGCATAGTGTCAACTTAGGTTGTCACTGACTATAATGCAGCAAGCGAATTTGACCACTTATAATAAGTAGTCGTTTTTGTTATTATTATTATTTTACTCCATATCTACCAAGCTATAGACCGAATAGCAAAAGCGACAGGGTCTTCATTACCAATTGCTTCTTGACTTCTTAATTACAAGTTCAATCATTCGATTATTTATAATTTTTTTTCGATCCGTAAATAGGTTCGTCCTATAGAACTCACGAATCATTTAATTTGAATACCATCCTGAATTTTACAGAAAGAGCCAACATTTCTAATTTTCTGATTTAGTTGTTGTTTTCGTTAGTTAGATTATATCTTGAAGATCAATAGTTTCACGCCTGTTTCTTTGCTTAGAAAAAAAAAAGAGAATTAAAACTTCTTTTGAGTATCATCTTCTTGTATATTTATTGCAATCTGTAGAATTGTTTGAAGTTCTAGATGTTGTAAAATTTCGAATAATTCTCTTTTTATATGCAGAATAATTATTTCATTCCTGATACTAGTTTTTATCCTCCGATACAAACGCCATTCGTTTCTGTAATATGCATTTATGTATGTCGAGAAACCTTCCAATAAAAATTTATAAAATGCCAACATCATTAAATTTTAATGCTTGACTGCATCAACATTTTTCATTCACCATTTTGTCGCCAAATTTAGTACTAAATATTCACTTCAAAATATTAGTATTTGTAATTATCATATTTTTTCAAATAAATCTAGACGGACGATACGTGTTATCTGAATCTATATTATTAATGTTTTGCCATATTATCAGCTTCTTTCTATCAGCGCACTAGAAAGATCCAGAATCTGTTATAATGTAATAAATCAAGTACTCATCGTTTCAACGTTCAGAGACTAGCATTTTTGGACGATTTTACTCCGAAAAGGGGTGATAGGCGATGAATAAGATAAGCGCATTTCCGGAGTTCTTTCATTCATCCATTAGGTCACGCTACGTAAAATGTAAACATCTATCCCTCCATTTTTCACTTTTCCCTTATTTTGTAGAGAATAACTCCGGCTGGCGCATGCGCAAAAGCGCGGAGGGTTTCGGAATCCGAGAACATACAATAATATTCAAAATACATGTAGAAAAAGCCCTCAAAATTTGAATCGTACAGATAACAATGCAAAAATATGCTTAAACTTTCTAATAGGGCCATCGGACTTCGTCTATACATTTATAAGAAAACAAAATATTTTTTCTTTGAATTGAACCTCATGTTCATCCAACTCATAAATTGTTCAGTTTTACCGATTTTACTATAAATATAATAATTTACAAATGGGGGAAGTAATAACTTCTGCTAATTACCACTAGTGTATGACAGCTATAACACTAGTGCATGTAAGATACGAGGTGTACCATTGCGAACATGTAGACCTAGGGTTAATTATAATTTTTTTAGTTGAAATCTGGACACCCCGTGGGGGTGTGTGTGAAAGTATAGTTTAAAATTCTAAAAGCTGCACCAGTGACCCTCTCCCCTAACTCTAACACAGACTTTGAAGATGCGGAAAAACATTTAAGGTGTCAGAGCTCAAAGAAGATGGAATTTTTAATAATGTTTGGTAATTCAAAATTATTATAATGAAAAACAGAATTAAAATAAAACTGCCCAAACTTAATTTTTAGTTTAAACTGGGGTCTAGATAAGGAGACTCATCCACTTTCTCATCAACAGTGGATGTAAACATTGTAAACGATAAATTGTCTTTCATTGACGAAATGATATCAACTTTTTCGAATACGTCAGATTTTCTCAATATCAACCAAATTTCTATCTCGTCGCATTCAGTGCCATAAATCTGGACACTAGTCCGGACAAGAGCTTAAATTAAAGACTGTCCGGACGAAATCCGGGCGTATGGTAACACTAGATAGACCTGAATACGAGCCCAATCTATTTGAAAATAATTAACAGTTCAACAGAATGTAGTTTCAAGGTTTCTAAACTCGATATTCTAAATAACAAATTCGTGGACAAATTATTTCAACAGCTACGGTTGAGAGCAATTTATTTTTGTTAATTTTTCGACATAATGAGTCAGAATTCAAAACTTAAATTTAAAGAAATTTAAATTTTTATCATTCTTTAATTCTTTACTAGTTTCTAAATTAATTAGTATTCAGATGCAAAAGATTGGGAAAGAAAAGTTGCGAAAGTTTTGAGGTCTCGGGCATGTTTTTAACATGGTAGACATCCTAATCTATTTCTAAAATTGAATGGAATCTTCTGGCAACATCAACAGCAGAAAAAAAGTGATTAAGAAATGATTAAAACTGCATTTATTCATTTGATTACTTCAGCACTTAAAACTCGAGAATTCTAAGTTACAACACAAGTTTTTGACGATAATATCCTAAAATAAAACATAAAAGGATTTGAAACTACTTGCGTGTTCAGCATTCCGTAAAAAAGGCCTTGATTTTGAAAAATTTATGCGTCTATGGGAAAAAAGTGTCGATTGAATTACTACCCTTTTGCGACCTTGTCGATAAAAAAAGAGCGCGGTATTTACTATGCCACACTAGATTAAACACCTTGGCCTTTAATAAACTGTTCTCTAAAACTTTACAATGGCGGCTTTATATAAAAGTATGAAAAACGTAGAAAAATATTTAGAAAATAAATATTTTTTAAACTCTTTGAAAAATAAAGACTCAGGAAGTAAATTAGAAACAGTGAAGCAAATTATTTACATATACAGCTTTGAATTTAATTGGCCAAGAAATTTCATTGACATTTATGCCAGTGAAATGTCATAATTTATTGTCATTCCTCCCGTATTCTTCAAAATAAATCTTCCTTATTTCTAGCTGCGTCACTTCTTCATAACTAGCGTATCATGAAGTTGGATTGCATTTCCCTTGAAAAAGTAAAAATTTTAAATTTATTTTTGATTCAAAATAAATTTAAATGCATTTTAAAATATTTACTTTCCATTTCCAACGAATTAAAAAAAATAAGAGGGAAGATTTTTTCCAGTTTATTATTTTACTAGTTTTCTCATTAATCCCTTACGCATGCTACTTTCGCATATTTACGGATCCTACTATGGTAGTGATTAAGGTCGCTTTTCATTGGCTTTCAACTTCACGTGACTTGCCGTGCTTCTGAATGACGTCAAGCGCTTTAACCAAAGTTTTGTGGCAGAGAACTTTAAAATGCTAAAGGTTCGTCCTGTATATGTTTCATTTTAAAGATGCATTCATCAATTTCTTCAGAAACACCCAGATAACCATAATTAGAAGGTAGTTTTGGTTTCCCCATGTTACGATAGCAGCAAACAAAATAATTTTAAATCCTGCCTTAGCGTGGTGCTATGACGTTCTTCAGAAGCTCGCCAAGTCACGTGACTCTGAGAGCCAATGAAAAGCGACTTCAATAACTACAATAGTAGGATCCGTAAATATGCTCTACCATCTATCTTGAAATTACCTTTGGATGCAATGAGTCGTTTCAAGTGACATCAAAGTGATTTGTATACATTAATGCCCAAGTAATATAGCTGCACTATTTCTACGCAACTCAGAACATCTTAATATTATTGGCAGTAAACACAAAATGTTCAATGGCGAGGTGATCAACTTTTAACCACCAACTAAAGGAGGGCACAAATAAATTAAACCTAAAAATATCATAAAAAAAGATACAAGATGACACTATAATATGATAAAACAGGGTTCGTACTCCTCCTGAAATTCCTGAAAAACTCGATTTTGATTTTTTTTTCTAAGGGCCCTGAAAACTCCTGAAAATTGTGTTTTTTAATCCTGATATTTCTTTTTTTCTCCTGAAAAATTACGATCGAAGAGCAAAAAAATAAAATTATGATAAAACATAAAAATATGACGTTTCCTTCTTAATAGAAAGTCGCTGTAATCCGGAATTCTTACTTCTAACCTTATTTAGCGCCGAAAGAGTCTACCGCGCATGTTCCGAGTCACCGCAATCGGGAAAGATGGGAGAATTGATATTTAGTATAATGTTTTGCCAATTTTATAAAAATTGTCCACAAAACCCCCTTCTCCCCTACAATTGATTTTTTTTTTCATGTTATCTCCTGAATTTTCTGTACTGTACTCCTGAAAAAATCCTTAGAAACTCCTGAATTTTACTATCATATATACAGTATGAACCCTGTAAAAGCATAATAAGAACATTTGTAACATCATTCATTGTACACTTTTCGAGGAAGGACAGAACTTACAAAAGAAGGATTGTCCTTCCTAAATGAGGACGGTTGGTCACCTTACCCGATGTCAATTGACGTTGGGTACTTGGCATTACGATGTCAGCAAGAATTTGCAAAATTACTGACCGAGTTTTGATTCAGATGGGATAGTATTACCCATAATTTTGTAACCACCACGAGCGGTGGCGGTTTGATGGTAAGATCTGAATTTGGGACCGGTGGATTCTAGGGGGGTTCGAATCTCGATCCCATTAAATATCCTTTATGTAAGTGATCTTGGTGTACGCTAAATTTGACATCGGTGGACAAAATCTCCCCAACCTGGCGGTGTGTCATGAAAGTTAGGAAAGTGGGCTGTCGGCTCGGGTGTCGTCGTCATCATCGAATTGTTACAAGAATCTTCCCAATCGTGTACCTTCAAAGCGCAAGGTTGATCCAGCGAAACTAAAAATTATCTTTAGATTTTTTCTATAACTGTGCAATCAGTACCAAAACGAAGAAAATCAATATTTAACCTTCCAATGGGCGAGCGTGTGCAGGAGATGCTAACTAATATCGAGCATCGTCTTACATATCTGTATAGTTTTGTTTTACAGAAATAAATGCAACTCTTTCTTATGTAATCTGTATTAATTAGCCTTATACAAAACAAATATTATATAAATAAAAATTACACTTAAATTTATAAAAGAACGTATGTAATACGGTGCACAGAATTAAGCATCTCCTAGAAGGTTAATACAATTCTGATCAAAATTCCGTTAAGTTAGGATTCGTGAAATTTGCGTGTTTTTGACAGTTAAATTTGAAAACATTCAATATTTAACTATAAATTATTAATTGAATTATACATTGTATAGTTATAATTTAAAAATAATTTTTTCCATGCATGTTATTTCCCATCATTAGAAACGAAATATTTCTCTTGAAAGTCCAGAAATATCGACAATGATCAGTTGTCATCAGTTCATCAAGTCATCAGTTCTCACCCGGAAGCAGAAAAGAGATGCCTAGAGTCAGGAAGAAATAAATTTGCTCATTTACTTTTTAATTTCGGATTAAACTTCTCAAAGAATACTTTGCTTGTACAAAATAAAGTTATTTTTCAGTCCATATTAACTTAAATCTTCTATTTGTTATAATTATTATTAGTCGTGTTAGTCCGTCTGGCTTGAACTAAATGATACCTCGAACTGCGTGTTTTAAAAGTATTGGGTAGCCATTATAAGTATTATAATGAGGCATTATATACTAATGGGGCATATTATACTAATTATGGGGTATAATTAGTATTTTTTAAAGAAATTAATGAACATATAAAAACATAATTTTTTGAATTTCACGAAGACTTATGAATGTGACGTTTCAGTTCTATAAATGCAGGGCGAAGAGGAAAATAGAATTGTCTGATATCTTAGGAGACTGACTAAAAGACCGTGGCTAAGGATCATATTTTATCTCTGAATTACTGATAACAAGCTCAAATCTCACCGAGGGCATTTTAGTGTTTTTCTGAAAAAGAAACTACAAAGTAATTGTTGCTTTATTTATCTTTTTCGTTACTGGTGCTCCACTTAAGATTAATTCCTAGACGAATAACATCATGAATCTAAATCGTGGGCAAAACTACGTTGGAACTCCTTTTATGTGACTCTTCCACGTGTTCTTCGAAATAGCAAAACTTGTTTTACTTTTAAATCAATTTCTCAGTCATTTAAAGGATCCTTTGCTAAGATTTTTGGGAAAACACCAAATTTCTTATAGAATCCTCTAGGTTCTAATAACTAATCTGTCAGTCCTAATAGATTCTTAAATGATGCAATGATTCTGCTAATTGTTTGTTTACTTTATTCTAATACGAAGAATATTCTTGTAGATATATTTCATTGTGACTTGCTTTCTAAAAATTTACTCGATCTCTTAAGCTTCTAAAAACACCTTACAAAGTGTTTCCTATTATCAAGAAGACAACACTCCAAGGTTTCTAATCAAACTCGCATCTTTATTCTTTGAGACATGCTGAAATACAAAAACAGTTGCCGTGCGTCTGCTTAGCTTATACACAATTTTAAACGATGATGATTTGCATCTAAGAATGAGATATTTTACGGTATTCTAATTTTTTCGTATTTTATTAGATTCTTCACTTTTAATCAGCAGAAATAAAGAGATGCCTTGATTAACACGTTTCGCTGTAATTTATATAACGGCTTTAAACTTCACCACTAATTGATATTTTCATTAGCTTATTTATTTTGTTTTTTGCCTTATGCCTGGCCGCAAAAGAATTGGGGAAAAAAACCTGGCTATTAATAATCTTATAGCATAAAGGTTGCTGTAGAGAAATCTTCATTCATATTCATCGCTTATTTTCACCATGTATTTGGCGCAGCATAGCCAAAAGAACAAGCAACCCCAACGTCGGCTGCCATATCATTCATAGCACGAGAAAATATGGTATGCATCCTTTGTCATCATTTCTTTAAAATGACTTGGTTTAAATATTGTAATCTTTATTAAATGAAAGCATTCGTCAGCAATTTATTTCGGCCTATTTGCAATCAACCATAACAGCCTTCCCTCACTCGTTACGGAATTTCTTGATGATTAAGGCAAACTCGGCTTGCAGCCGACATCTGAGCATATGGTTGTATTCTACTGATAGTTCAGTGAAAACCTTTATCCCCGAAAGGGTCGCCTTCATTCAGAATGGATGTTTCAAGTTGCTACTTCTCAGAAGCATTGTAGTTGGTAAAATGAGTGGGTGGGGAAATATGGCGCCAAGGGACGATGTCCAGCGAAAGCTTTTCAATCTGTTTTCACCATGCATTCTTTCTCAACTTTCAAAAGGACTTCAAAGGTTAAGATAAAGCTGCAGGCAATTCAGGGAGCCATACAAAGAGTTACCCCTGTGCTTTGATTCTATTCAACGGTGCCGATGGTGCCCGTATTCAAGTGACAAGGACGCTCTCTGCCTAGGGAAATCCAGTTGGTGAAAAAAAGTGGTTGCTTTAACCATTAGGGCCAAGCTCTTGAAAAGACTATTTTCAAACTTTTACTCAGGTAAAATCAAACCTTTTAAAACTCAGCCCAAATATTCTGAATATTAGAATTGCCAGTGTAATTAAAATAGAATCTTAGTTTCTACTTTATTTTCTTTCCGAAACGTTTGTTTTTAAGTTTAATTTCACTCTTGAGAAACGAAATTTCCTAAATGCTATATAAAGCTAGTTGCTTTCTAAGTTCACAAAATTTGAAAGTTAGTAGAAGATTAAATTATTTAGCAACATACCTTTGTATTTCGATCTCTTATTCTAATCTGAATGTTATGTAGATAATGCAAAGAATGTAAATCGAGAATGACCAACATAAACGCTTATTTTTCACCTGATGTTTAACAGTAACTAAAACCATTATCTTCAAATATTAATATAAAACAGTGAAAAATTGTTCAATTACCTTCAACAAATCTGTGAATGCTATACATTGCTTTATAATATATTAGACCAAAATCGTTGGCGAATGTTTTTTAAAAGTCGTTTATTCACTGGCTTAACTTTGTCTTGCCTTTCAGCTTTACCTTGAATTCCGACTTTTCCACTGTGATTTCAAATGAAATAATTTATTATTTGTATACTGAATAACAATGTATTCAAGTAAATTAAGTTAGTTTAATTTGTATTGCTACCATTATCTGGAAATAATGTTATTGATGGTAACGTATGAGCAGTTTTTGAATTTTGGAATGACTTTCGTAACTTTGGTTGAAATACTGGGAAAATAATATATTTGACTGCAATTTTCTTTAAAAAAAAATCAAAATCTATCTGATTTCTCAGCAAATCTGACACTTTATTGTAATTTTTTTTTGAGCAGTTCCTGTTAGTTCAAGGTTTTTCTCTTATTCAGTTATAATAAATTACAATTTTATTTTTTTTTATGCAGTTTAAGCAAATGTTTAACTTTTTGTTTATATTCTCCTTTTTATATGAAACTTTTCATACGTTTAAAATATTTTCAATATTCAGTAGGCGAAGAAATCTTACAATTTTCTTTGGAACCAGTGTTCTATTAACTCACAAGCACACGACTGAGGTCTTCGTGATCCAAAAAAATTCTCTTGTTAAAAAAAAATGCAAGAATTTTTAAAATCCGGCAGTTTTTGGTTCCTGTACAATGAGGATATACAATGGAAGCGATCAGTGCAGCAGGTACAGGAAAAGCGAGGGGGGTCATTTTTTACTGAGGGGTGTTGGGTCATATTTACCCCGTACATGTGCTGGCGTTTTAAATTAATTTAACGTTATAGCCATAACAGAAATTGTAAACTATATGTAAAATATTGACTGACAAATTTCTCATAGAAAAATCGTTAATCGAAAGCAGTTAATCGTCCTTTTTCATTGTTGAAAATTGCATTTAGATTTGAAATGCAACTTATGTACATGAAGCTTTTTTTAAATGACGAAGTAAAATAAAATGAGTAATTGTCTAATTGCCACAATTTGGGTTCACTATGTTTCCAAGGGCGTGTTATTGCCCCAAAAATGGGTTTAATATGCTGGATGTTTAACCATTCTTTTTTTTTCTTTCCAGAATTAAAGAGCATCTGCTGTAGCCGTCACGATGGTTATGTGCAATACTTCATCAGTCATGCAAGTGGCTCCTGCTGCTTGCCCCACCACGCCAGGAGCCGTAGTTTCATATCCACAAGGACTGAATTCTATCTATCAGTGCAATCAAGGATATCCTCCTTCAACCATCTTGCCTAATGGGCAGATTTTAACCGCAGTCCCTGTTTCTCCGATCGTGAACGGCAATCCCACAAGTGTTTCAAACTCTCTTACAACAGATTCGTCACCGGAGAGCTCAGCAACAAATTTTTACTCGTGCAATGGATTTTACTCGTCAAATCTCGTGCCTTATTCTTCAAACTTAGTCCCGCTATCTCAGATCGTCCCTTACAATACAGTGGTTTCCCAGCCTGTCATTCCCTACAGCCAGAAAGTAGCCAACAGTAATCAGGGCGTCCAGACCACTTCAGTTCCTAACTTCGTCCAGTGCAATCAGGGGATTTATACTTGCCCTGCGCCAATACCTGGATCAGCCATCGTGCCTTGTGGTTCCAGAGTCCTGAACGGAACATCTGTTCTCCCCTGCACACCAGGAATATGTCAGTTAGCACCAACTGCCATTCTGCAACCAGGAAGTTTGGAAGTCTGCTCCATCCAGACGCCTCAAGTGATTCCGAACGCCGAGATTTATCGTGTCACGCCTCCACCCGCCATTCCGCAGAACCTCTGCACTGCTGCGTCAGCATGGAGACAATCCTAGTGAGCATGTTTTTCTTATCTTTCAATTAGTTTAAAATGTACTTCTTTGAATAAGTTATGTTGGCATGGTTAATCCTCTGACTGTGTAATTATTGTAAATCCCTAACTAGATACAACGTTTGCAAACGTGTTCAAATACCGTTGAGCCAAGCGATTTGTTACTTATATGCAAAGCTTTATTAGTAAAATATGATCCAATGCTATAAAAGTACTAAGTAAACACATTATCCTGTGAAAATCGCAGGATGCAGTAGAAAATAGACGCATCCAACCCGCGGAAATCGCAGTCGGACGGTTAAGCACCAGGCCAAACAGAGTAATCCTTAGATCAGTGATGTTACTTCTCAATAATTAGAGGCGGCCTATCCCAAGTAACAACATTGCTCTAAGGATTACTCTGTTTGGCCTAGTGCTTAACCCTCCGACTGCGATTTCCGCGGGTTGGATGCGTCTATTTTCTACTGCATCCTGCGATTTTCACAGGCTAATATGTTTACTTAGTACTTCTATAGCGTTGGATCATATTTTACTAATAAAGCTTTGCATAGAGCAGTTTTGACTGCGATATAAATTGTCGATAATTAGAGGCGGTTTATCGCAATTTATATCTCAGTCAAAACTGCTCTATGCAAAGCTTTATTAATAAAATATGATCCAACGCTGTAAAAGTACTAAGCTTTATTAATAAAATATACTCCAACGCTATAAAAGTACTAAGCTTTATTAGTAAAATATGATCCAACGCTATAAAAGTACTAAGTAAACACATTAGCCTGTGAAAATCGCAGGATGCAGTAGAAAATAGACGCACCCAACCCGCGGAAATCGTAGTCGGAGGGTTCACCAGGTCAAACAGTTTTAATCCTTAGAGCAATGTTGTTGCTTGTGACAAGCCGCCTCTAATTGTCGACAATTTATATCTCAGTCAAAATTGCTCTGAGAGCTGTCGTAAAATTTTGGTATCAGTTTTTAACCTCAATTTAATGAGCTATGCATTTCATTCACATAAAATCAAAAAACAATTTCTCTCTACACTTAAAAAGATTATGGGTAGCATAATTCCTCCGAGTCTAATTCCTGTATCCAGTTAGACACTTTAAAGATGTTATTGAGCCATTAAATTAAATTTAAAAGAAAAATCGTTTGGAGATTAATAATCATCCGAGATGAGGTGCAGATTCTCACATGGATCGAAATAATAAAAAAATCCACGAACAAAATAACATTTAATTAGAAGGTAAAAGAAATCATTCCGTCTTGGTCAATTGGATCGGAGAGTTTTCGTTGCCCATATTCACCTGATACTGATTTTTACGCAAATTAAGTAGATTAAGCACACAAAATATTAGTTAATGGAATAATTACTAACTAGTTAATTTTTTATTAATACAGTACAACCTCGGTTAACCGAACTAAAGAGGGGGAGGGGGGAGTACGTTACGGGTTAACGGATTTTTCGGTTAAGCCATGAGCATCTGAAACTGTTTTATATTAGGGGATTTGGGGTAGATTGATACGCGGTAACATTGATTACAGTCCATGAATTTTGATGATTGGAATGGCTCAAGATATCCATATCCCCTCACATATATGCCACTGTAACCCTTAGCAGAGGGTATATTTTTCAGCCAGGTTGAGTCAAAAGTTAATTTACAAATGAATCGAACCGCTAATCTTCTCTACGTATCTATGTGCCGTGTGATTTCTTTAGCTAGTTACGTTTTCCAGCCAGGGAAACTATTTCAAAGTTAGAAAAAAAAACATTTATTTTTCTAAACTATGCTAAGTTTTGAGGTAGTTTAGCGTTGTTTTTGCGTGACCACTTGTTTTAAGTAAAAAAGGCCCTTGGGGCACATTGATACGCGTCTTCTGCGTGCACCAATGTGCCTTAACAGCAAATACTTAGCAAAATCGTCTTCAGAAATGGAAAAAAAACATAAAAATGAACTATCTAAGAGAAACACGCAATTAGTATTTGTTTAAACAATGTAAACGGTTTTGAATTTCACTATAAAAATAAAAAAAATGTTGTAAAGTTTAAAATATTTTTTTACGAATTTATTAAAATTGAAAAAAAAATGTAAGGAAACTTAATATCATCGAAAAGATAATTTTTTTGCATTTTCAGATGATGTGAAAATTATTTTTGTACTATATCAAGGAAGAATGCAAAAATTTCCCTTACTTTTTAATCAAATTAAAATTTCCAAAGTATTTTTACGCACAAACACACATTCTCCAGGCATTTCTTTTTTTTCCATTCTCATTAAAAATGTTGAGAATTTTGATTTTTAAAAGTTTACTTTGTTAAAATTTAAACCTTGATTTGGAATACGAAGTTTATTGATAAAACAAATATTGCTCTGATCCCCACAGCAATTAATAATCATTATTTTCGATATTTTATATTTATTTCGGTGTATCAATGTACCCCTAGTATGGGGCAGATTGGTACAAATCCATTTTTAGGAAAAAAATGTAGTAATTATTTTATTATGTCATTTACGACCAAAACTCGACTGAAATCCTATATTAGATTAGCAAATGTATAAATATAATGTACTAGTTCTAGTTATTACGGTCGGTAA
Source organism: Araneus ventricosus (assembly GCA_013235015.1). Lineage (NCBI taxonomy): Eukaryota > Metazoa > Arthropoda > Arachnida > Araneae > Araneidae > Araneus > Araneus ventricosus. The sequence goes on from BGPR01001563.1 coordinate 46,879, forward strand.
AATCATTTTTTAGTTTTCTGAAAAATTTCTTCCATATTCTGAAATGTCTTGAATGTAAAACGAATTCAAAACTCTTTGTAGCTTCTTTATTAAATTTAACCCTTTGTCGGGGGGCAATATTCAGCACCGGAGAGTTCGGGCGCATGCGCCTGACATGCACAGGTAAATAATATCGTAATTAATATCCATTAATTTTTATGTTAGCATTCTAAAATTAATCACTGACCTTCTTGGGGAGGCTTAAAAGGAAATAGTGGGTACATCGATGCAAAAAAAAGTCGCCTTCGCGATTTTTTTCCGTGCAGTACAGCACGTGTTTTTTGGATTTGCAATTTCAGAGGCATTTCGGATAATCCAGGTTTCGGTGAACTGGGGTTTTACTGTATTACTAAATGTGCTGAAACATTTTGTTTTTTTCTTACAAGGAATGCGCTGTCACCCTCAGACATCAAAATTCATTTGTAGGAAAAAATTGCAAGCAATAGTTTGAACAGGGTTCGTACTCCTCCTGAAATTCCTGAAAAACTCCTGAATTTTGCTTTTTTTCTCTAAGGGCCCTGAAAACTCCTGAAAATTGTGTTTTTTATCCTGATATTTCTTTCTGTCTCCTGAAAAATTACAATCGAAAATCAAAAAATAAAATTATGATAAAACATAAAAATATGACGTTTCTGTTTTTCTTTATCGATAGAAAGTCGCTTGAATTCTTACTTCTGACCTCATTTAGTGCCGAAAGAGTCACCGCAATCGGGAAAGATGGAATAATTGATATTTAGTCTACTTTTTTGCCAATTTTATAAAAACTATCCACACTAGCCCCTTCTCCCTACAATTGATTTTTTTTTCATTTTATCTCCTGAATTTTCTGTACTGTACTCCTGAAAAAATCCTTAGAAACTCCTGAATTTTACTATCATTTATACAGTATGAACTCTGTTTGAAGAAACTCTTCGTAAGAAAATTTCTTATTACTACCATCATTAACCGTTTAATTTTTATTTTATTGTACAGTGTTTTAAAAAGTCAACGATAAATTTTCTCGCAGTTGTGTATCTATTCGATATAATGCGATTTATTTGTGCTATCGTTTATTTATTTTTTTTTTCGTGTCCGAACACAAAATTGAGCACAGCTTAAAAATTCCCGAGAATTTACAAACAGTAATATATTACTGTTAGTCAAATTATGGCATTTTATATTGTGAGATTGATAGTTCATTTACGTACAAGTTGCGTCATATGTCAAGAAAAAGAGTCGAGGCGTTACTGTCGATTTTGTCTATATTAAAATCAGAATGAACATATACATTTCATGCAATTCTTTTTCCTATCATTGCCGTAATGAATTTTTTGATTGATTATTCGTTCACATCAGAACGATTACGTTTTAAAATATCAATTAAAACGAACCGTGCAGCTTGATTACTAAGAGTATTTCAAAACACATCAAAGAAAGATTAATAACTTGAAAATAAGCAGCAACTTCGTCTCACCATTGAAAACACCAACAATATTTTGATGCCAGTTTTGAATAAGTATTTTAATTTACGGCAAAGATTGGTCAATCGAATACTCAACAAGTTTCTATAAATTTCAATTTATACTGCTAAAATAAATATAAATGTACCCGTCGTCCTTAAAGCTAATATAGTTTTTATTGCTGTTGCTTGCTGTCCGTGGTGTACTTTCATCGTAATTTCATATAAAATTAGTGCATCCATTGCTTGCATATAAACAGTATTACTTATCAATTTCTAACGCAACGTAGACTGGGTTTTTTTTCGATTAAAAAAAACTGTGATCCCATTTTGGTATATGGATTTGAGACGTCAATTATACATTTAAATAGGGGGGGGGGGCCGCTAGAATGAATAATTATTTAACGATACAATACAATTTAGAGCAGATATTCCATAATTTTTAAAGTAAGATTAGCCAAAACTTCGTCGCAAAGTTTTCCCAGCCCCAAAACCGTACTCAGTGACCCCATTTTGATGTGGGCCCATAGTTTAAGAAACCCTGTTGTAGTATATTCGATGAGAGGGAAAGGGCAAAATATCTATTTAAGACAATACACTTCATTTAAGGAAGCTAAACGCACAGAGCATTAAAGCATTTTCGAGTCGCCTATACTTTTATTGTGCATTCATCAAGAGAAGTGTGGACGACTTTTTCGTGCACTTTCCGAAACGAAAAGTTTTTACTTCAGAAAGGAGACCGCCCACAACTTAATGCTATACCCGCAGAACACTCAATTCCTTGGCCTGTCTCTTCCGGAATGCCCATATGAGTTACTACGCATTCACTCCGCTGAGTTATACCTGGAGGAGCTACGCAATCGTTGGTTGCCATTGTACAAACCCTCCCCCCTCTCTCTTGCAAGATCAACAATTATTTTGCGAAGGACCATTGTCTCCCCGATTCTGTCCACTTTAGTAGAGACGGCGAGCAGGAGAAAAAAAATATATAACTGTCATTCCATTTTTTACGGCTGTTTGTTTTCTTCAATCTCAAAATTTTTACGTCTCGAAGAAGAGAAGCGATCCCCATTTTTGTTACAGACATGCCGCAACCATTCCGACTTGGCATGGAAAAAACCTTCCAACCTTGGCCATGGGACGCATGCCAGAAAAAGCCTTCCTCATTTAGTATGCGTTGTTTCGTTTCTAGAATTTCGTGCTGCATCTGTCCTCAGATTCGCGTCCTAAGTTATGTTTAGATATTTAACACTTTGTTTATGAAATAAGAAAGGAGAGATTTTTACTTTTATTCTGGTGCGATAAAATATACCGTGAAGGGAGAAATCACGATGCAGTACTAGTAGTATGCGGTTGTTTTTTAAATGTCAAGATTTTGAAAGATTCAGTCTTTTGCACTTATTTGGAAATTTTTTGCTTTGAACAACCTTTGATAATCGGTTGTGAATTGATTTCTTCTCTGCAGTTGCAGGATCGCAACTAGAGTGCGGTCAATAGAGTGGAACTGCCCCAATCAGCCTTGTACAGACTATCGTAATTAACTTTCACTTTCTTAGCTCTGTCGCCTGGTTTAACGAACTTCATAAGTACGATTACCATAATTTTTTTGGTTGAAATCCGGATGCCAGGGGGGTTGAAGGTTCAAAAATAGTAAACAATTCTAAAAGCTGCCAACCAACGACCCTCTTTCATAACATTGGCACTGAGTTTGAGGAAGTGAAAAAAATTTAAGAAGTCAGAATGCAAAGAAGATACCATTTTTATTGATGTTTGGTACTTCAAAATTATAGATATGAATGAAAAATGGAATTAAAGCAAAACGGCCAAAATTTTTTAAATTTTCAGTTTGAACTGGGGATTGGATAAGACTCGTCCACTTTCTCATCAACAATAGGTGTAAACAGCAGTGGCGAATCCAGTATTTGGGTCTGGAGGGGAGGGGGGGGGGGGTGTTGAAGTATAAAAAGCTTTGTATCGTGGTGACGAATGTCAAATCTTATGACTTACATTAAATCAAAACACTTTAACTCTAGAGACTTTACTCACCTGACAATGAAAATCATAAAGACTTATACTTCAATACAATACTTTCGATAATTTAATAAAAAAAAATGAAATAACTAGTAAAAACATGTTTTTGACCGTGTCGTGTCAACGCTGCAAATACGAGTGGAATGGCTACAAAAGTGGGAATTTTCGAGCCTATCAAAAGCCAGGAAGAAATATTTCCACTTTTTTTAAAGGGAGATTAAGAGAAAACAGCTGTAGTGATTTTAAATAAAATAAAGAATTTTGGTCTAGCTCTGGGGGGGGGGTGCAGCCCGATAGCCACCCCCTGGATTCGCCACTGGTAAACAGTATGAACAATCAACCAAATTCCTCTCGCCACGTTTAGTGGCGTAAATCGGACATTTTGTTGATCCGGACACGAGCTTGAAATCCGGACGTATGGCAATCCTATTCATAAGCCTCTTCTAAATGCTGAACTAGCCAATTCTTATTTAATGCATCACAAAATAAGAGTACTTCGATTTTCAAAGTCCTATCACTAATTTGACGCCCTATTTATGCGATTTGATGCTCACTAGTGATGAGCACATCTTCTCCCCCAATTTTTTCGAAATGATCACGAACTCGGTAAAATAATTGAAAAAATTTAATCCAATCTTCTAAATATCATGTGAAAGATTATAAATGACTTTTATCCCTCCGAGCGGCGGAAACGTCTCCGTTTTCCATGTTCAGTTCAAAAGCAGATAGCCAGTGTTTATATTTCCTTAAACAATCATGGCTAAAGTATTCTTAAGATTTCAGAGATATAACTAAGTTTTCTAACCTGATAGCTGAAAGTTCAAAATAATTGGACGCTCAGAGGGTTAAAATCCTTTTTGTAAATATTGCTTCCCCTTTAACAGATTTCAGTCCCAACTCGTTTAATATATCGTTGTCGGTCAGGCAAAAATCCTCAAGTCCAAAAATTTCATGAAATGGTCAGTTTAAACTAGGTTAATTTTGAGTCGCTATGATGAATGAATAGTAAATTATTTTACAGATATTTTGCCACCTACGACTGATTTACTGATGTTTAGATAACATAAATGATTAATTAGCTGCAAATTCTAATTGACTGTAGTAGTCCGTTAAAAGGTTTTGGTCGATTTAGTAACTTGCCTGAACTGCGACGATATATAATATTAAAATTATATATGTGAAGTAATACAAGAAGGGAGAAAATATTTAATTTATGTAGAACCTAGCAAATGGATGTTTAAATTGCCAAGTTCCACTTCATTCCACGAATCTCTTGCATATTACCTGAAAATGAAATAAACGATCTCCATGTCTATTTTCAATAAAACAATTGTAAAGCGTAAGTTTTTGGTTGTCTCAGTAGCTTAACAGTAAGTAACTCGGTAAGATATAATTAGTTGACTTTAAATGCATCACGAGGGTGAACTTAAATTAATCAGGCATTTAAACTTCACACCACTGAGTGCAACTTTAAGCTGACTGCAAAGTTTATTAGGGGGGATAGGGGATAGTATCCAATTGATTTCGTGTAGACAAAGAATATTTAGTCAACAGAAAAAATAGCTAAATATCTTTTTATGAATACAGTTCTAATAGTCTGTGTCCGAACTTAACTGTGATGGATTTTTCTTTTTTCTCGCGTTTTGTTTAAAAGAAATTCTTTTATATTAAAAAGTAGCCCTCAAATTATTCTCAATATACGTTTAATCCTTTCACATAGAAAGATGTGCCAGATTCGTGCATCAAATTACAATATTTTTATTTTAAATTTTTATTAAAAGACAAATCACTTGGACTTCGAGTATCCTTAACATTCTTATATGGATCAGAGGGTTAACAGCAAAACGCAGAAAAAAATCTTTGGGCGGCACATCTAGGATTTGACAGATTCGTCTTCAATAAGAAAAAACCAAATTGTTAGCAACAGTAAATACATACGCGACTATTAATGGAAACTGAAATACAATGAACGTGTCTTAAAATCTGAATAGTGTAACAGAAGATTTAAACTGATAGCTTCAACAGCTTTTCAAAAAGACCGCTACTGAGAAGGTTGAGAAACCTTGTAACCTAGTACGCGATGGGTAGAAGGGATGAAGCTCAATCAATCACCCCTTCGTAAACTGTCTTCGGGGTGATTTCCTCCTGTAAACAAATTGTACCGCAACAGTATCCGAGGATAGAAAGGGGAAGTCTTCAATAGATAGTCATAAAAAAAGGCACAATAAAACTAGACCCACGCGACAAAGTGACGTGCTACTTCAGAGAAATGGGATTGGTGGATAATTGTTTTATTGGACCTTTACCGCCTATGGTAGAAGCCGAAACGCTTTTGTCCTTTTGAGTTAGGTTGCATCTTGAGCTTTTAAGGCGGCAAGTGGGGAAAGGGGACAGAAAAACGGAAACTAGACACAAAGGAGTAGGAGACTGTTCTCATTCCTTGGAGCATGGCGCGAGGAGGCAAAATTTAGCTAGTTGCACAGTGGCGGATTTTGTCAATACGAGGCCACAGGCGCAAAATCGTTTTGAAGCACCTCTCCCTCCGAACCAGTGTCGCCGTCGGCTGAACACTGTGATGTGCGTTGATTAGATTTTGAGCACTCCCCCCCCCAGGGCCCCGAGGCACGAGGCTAGCACGCCTGAAGTTGAAACCATAGAAACGAAAAGCCGCCACTGAAGTTGCACCATAACATTTAAGACGAGACAAACCAAATCGAACCCCTTTGAGTGCATATTAATAAAAAGCAGCGATGATAGATGAATTGAATGGATTTAACCGAAGATTTCATTTCATAGTTGCTGCACTGCGCCAAAACTAATGAAAATCCACGTTTGATGATTAAGGGCTGAACGAAGGAAATCATTGATAATTTTTAAAATGATATTTTTTACTGTTTTCATGCTAACACGCATTTTATAGAGCGAGATCACTATATCAGGGACATCAATCTTTAGATGTCCCTAATATAGTTTGACCTAACATGCAAGTGGCGAAGAAAAGATAGCGATGCCGAATTCTTATTTTAGTAACCTACAGCAGAATTCGTATGGATTCTCGATGGACCCGAATCCTTGTTCTTTAGTTGATTATAAAAAGATCCTAAGGTGCTTTCTCGTATCATAATAAACCTAAATAAAAAAAATGCTCGTCAAATTCCGGAAGATCTTGTCTGGATGTTGCATATCGACTTCCCACAACAGTTTCAAAATATTTATTTTTAGTTTTAGCTAAAGCAATTTTATATATACCACAGAGGCTTTGACTATTGCTTCTTACTTAAAAATAAATTCTAAATAAGCAATGCCTGTATTATCAATGTACTTCCTTCATGGGGACCGAGAGCATAAACATAACCGAGATTTCTTTATTTAAATTTTGGAGTTGCTTCCCGGTGGAATTAAACGGTTTTCATACAAAATCCATTCTTATTTAGGGGCGATTTTGTATGCCTGGATTTTGCCTAGTTACCCGGATGGGTTGAATTTTATTCGTTGAAATATAAATTATAACTCGATATTATTTTGCTTGAAGACTTAGCAGCAAAATTGACATTATTTACTTTACTGATACTGCGGCTATTGTTTCCTGAATTGAGATACTTAAACGCATTGTCATTGTTTTCAAGAAGGCTTGTGCAAAATTATCCATGCGATAGATTTTTCTTTACTCACTAGATTCACTAAAATTTATTCAATTCATTCTCTTTAGTTTGCTACATAGCGAATTTCGGAGACTATTTTAATTAATAAAAAGACAATTTAACAAAAAATTTTAAATATCAGTATTGTTATAAGAATTCCATGATGTCAGAAATAATTTAAGGGGGAAAAAACGTAATATTGATTCTTATTTAAGTACGTCATTATTGTAAGCCTTTACTGCATCCATTAAAATTTTTTAGTGTGATTTCATAGCTTTATCACCGATCTTCGGTAAATGATTAATCCAGATTAAAAGAACTACCTAACTAACTGAACTCTTCTCATACTGTGTAATCTCTCTATATTCTTTCCTCTCATCTACTGATTTTTTTTTCATGCCTTGGAATATTGACTATTCAACAATTTTGTTTTTCAGTATAACTTCTATATAGTTAGACCCCCCCCCCCCGCGACTGTTTCGCTTCTGTATTAAGATCAGGGCCGTGCCGAGGGGGTGACGTGACTGGTTCCCGGCTAGAGCGAGGCAGCCGGGGGTTAGCCCAAAAATGACCTTTAAAAGAACAAGACTTCCGAGTTCGATTGGTATGATCTTTAAGCCTTCTGCGGCTAATTAAAAATTAAGGCCAGGTGCTCGTCTCGTACCTTGAGACTCTCGGGGGAGGGGGCGGGGTCAAGCTATTCGACAGACATTTCAGTAGTAAGCCAAAGGCGAATTTGTCGCATTCAGTTGGGAAGGGAGGGACTTCAAAACAATTTGTGTCTGTGGCCTCGTATTGTCAATCTGACGTTGATTACGGCTAAATTAAAAATAACAGAAAATACGTACAAATTAATTTATTTATATCGGTGATACATTTAGATTCTTGTGTACAATATTTTTTTTATCAATATAGCTCATTAAAGTATCATTTTTCAAGAACACATCATTTCTATTGAACCTACTCGGTATGGTACTGAAAAAGATAAAACCTTCTGTCTTGAGAAAGTGTTCTCTTGATTCAACTAAGGGTTCATAGAAACTTTCTCATTGTCAAAATTCTTCTGTCGTCTGAATGAATGGATGAGTGAATGCGCTGTGTGGAAGGTGACTGACTGTGTGTGTGTGATGCCCATGTAATTTCACTAACCACTTTCTTTTTCAGCTCCATTCGCTAAATCATTTTTATTAAGTTAAGGCAGTTTTGTTATGCGCAATAATTCTTTTTAAATAACTAGGCTCGAAGATTGTGGTCCATCGCGACCGTGTGCTTCGTTTAATCTCCCCTATCACTGGTTGAGTCCACAGCATAACTTTTGTATCAAATTATATTTACGACTGACTTAATTTTAGCCGGAAATTTAGAAATAGAAAATTCGATGCATGGGCATGACATTTAAATGGTTAATATTCTGAAAGAAGATAGATTATATAGGATCATAATCACATGAGATTTCATAAGCCCCCTCTTCCTCGATCTGGCCAGGCTGAGCCGTAAAGGTTAGGCCGTCATAACCCAAATATTCTGCACAACATAGGGAGGAACTGTATGTATCAATTATTCAGATTTCGTTTTGCAGTCAACCATTCGTAACAACCCAAATAAAACAAGAGGAAGAGAAGTTGTGCAAAAGAACCGCTACATACTACAACTCATTAAAAATGAAACACCATGACTGCTGAGTAAGAAGTGCATGTGTCATCTCACTATCACTGGGGTCGATACGTATCGGAAATAAGGGAATTAGATCGCAGCAGGATACAAAAGCTGCAACAAAATCATGACGCGACACTTCTTTGCCTAAGAGACAACAGCTGCTGTAATCGCAGGGAAGGAGAAAATAATAAAAATAAACGGTTTTCCCTAAGTATCGTAAATAATGAAACCTCGAATGCAAGTCGAGTGAGAAATATTGTTCAGGTGTTTTCAAAGTGCATTGAAAAATTCATGGATATGTCAAATAGAAATAATAGAAGTGTAGTTCAAACCAATTTCAACACATTTAAAGATTCTAAATTTCATAATTTTTTTTTTTTGGGGGGGGAGGTGTCTTATTGATGTATTTAGTTGATAATCTATATTAGCTAAAGTTTAAGACATTCAGTTAAAACATTTCGGACAAGCATTGCTAGAATTCAACAAAAGAGGATATTCATTTTTAATTTTATTAGTAAAAGTGTAAATGAAGTGAATGTATTAACACATTCAAACACACATTTTTAATTCATTCTTAAAAGATAATAAGATGCATAACTATGCACGTGTGAGTGTAAGGATTGATTTAGCGTTTTAGAAAGATGGAAAAATATTATTAATTTGTTTCAATTCCTAAAAATTAATCAGTGTGTTTTTGCAATTATGTTTTTTATAATAAGCGCTATCCAGCAATCATTCTAAATGTCATTCTATTCATCATTCAAAATGTCGAGTCTGACTCGACATAAAAGCGCAAATGGTTAATAAGAAATATCAGTCTCCACCAAATCTACTTTGCGTTCTAATTTGAATATTAATTCAGTAACTTAGCAAATCAATTAACTCGGGAATTATTCACGAAAATAAAGGATTGATACATTATTTTTGAATTGGTGAGAATTAAAAAAAAAAAAGTTCCGTGCAAAATAACTTGTAATATATCCCATCTTCTCTTACGCTGCAAGAACAGAAAAAATTTTAATCCCTATTTACTTAAGATGTTTATGGGCTACAGTATTTCTCAGTAAATTATAAAATATAATCAAGAATTTACATCAAGGTCTTTTAAACTACGTTTCGCTTATATAAGAGGGTCGTATATATAACAACACTCCAATCTTACACTCTTCTATATCTGTCGGCAAAAATGGTTGAGAAAATTTGCCTTCTTGCAACATTTTTACTAAAACAAGCAGAATAGCTCTTTTGAACTGAATTTCTTTCTATTAATATTATAAGCTTTAGTATTTTTATTCTAGTATCAGGGTCGTGACTTTTTCAGGCGGAAATAGCACCTGGAAAGTTCTTTCGATATTTAACAAGTTATTTCGAAATGTACTGTAATTTCGAACAGCATTTTAAAAAGATGAATGAGTGAAAGAAAGGAATAAAAACATTATATATTTGAAATTAAAACATGAATTTCAAAGTTGAAAAATAAAATTGTGTTGTAAGGATGTTTTTCTTTCAATTTCAGTGGCATGGAAATAGTCTGGCAAAAAGAATTTGGAATTTTATTTAGCCAGTATGCTCCATTCAATTGGATGTTGATACCAGTCTCGGAAAAGCCAGAAGGCAATTGGAACGAGTGTGTTGACTCAGCAAAAGTTCGATTTTGTTGTGACGTAAGTTATTTGAAAAAGATTTTTTCCTCTAAAGATTTTGATTAAATTTCTATACAATGCAGTGCACATAAGCGTGTCATTTATAACGTATGGGGAAAAATTATAATGCCAAAGCGTTATGCAAACGAAATGTGTATAATGTGTAATCTTATGCATATACATACTCATAGGGTTACCATAATTTTTCTGGTTGAAATCCGGACACGCCTGGGGGGGGGGGGGGGAAGGGCAAAGTATAGCATAGTATTCTGAAAGCTGCCAACCAAAAGACATCTTCCATAATACTAGCACAGAATTTGAAGAAGTGAAAAAATTTTTAAAGTAAGAATGCAGACAGCATACAATTTTTATTTGTTTAGTAACTCAAAATTATAGTAATGAAAAACATTATTAAAACACCAAAACCTTTAATCGTCAGTTTGAAATGGGACCTGGATAAGGAAGCTCATCAAGCATGGATGGAAACAGTGTACACGATGAATTTTATTTCATAACCAAATTTCTCTCGTAGCACTTACTGGCGTAAATCCGGACGTATGGTAACCCTACATACCCATATAACTAATCAGTTTTATAAAAAGACATACATTTATAACTAACTTCATACTGCTTGTGATTAAAGTGATGATTTCATAATAACTGACATGTAAATTATTTTATTCCAGGGTTGCGGCCATGGATGGACCTCTATGAAAGGAAGGGTTGCTTTCTGGTTTCTGCTCAACCATTCAACAGGCCAGGGCTTTGTTTGCTTGAAATTATACGGTCAGCAGTGTGACCGATGTAAGAATAGGCCGAGCTATGAGCCAGCAATGTGGTATCCTGAAGAAGTAAGAAAGGTGAAGAGATATACTATTTCTTTTGACATTATTTTATTTAATTTTGCTTTTATATCAAATGAAATAAGGAATTGGAACTGGAGTGTGAATCTGTCTTTGAAATATTTCATCAATATTCAGGACTTAAAAAATCGAACATAACTAGTTATCGAATCTTTACTTTCTGACTCATTAAAATTGCTTTTAGTTGTAAAGCATACAAAACGATGAATTAGAGAGGTCTACAATATTCGTTGCTTTTTAGGCCAGAAAAAGTTGCGCAATTTAGTAGAGGATAAATAATAAGCATAAAGTTTTTGATGTATCATTAAATATGTGTCTCGTTAACGTGTAAAGGTAATTATTCTTTGGGTAATAAAAGGTAGTTCAAGGCGGCAAAACTCGTCATTGGCCCCACTTGATAAAGCTCTGAAAAAATAAGATGGGATGAAAAATGAGCGAATTAGTTGTATTTCAGAAATGCTTTCTGCACCGATATAGGCAAAAATGTGACCCAGAAAATTAGATGAAAACATAAGAATCGCATTTGTGCGCACATCGGCGATTTTGAAAAACGATCATTTCCACAAAATCTGATTTTATAAATTTTTTTCAGTGACTCGGATCGGCAGAGTATAATTTGGCTAATCTTAAAAGAATAATGGCTTTTAAAAGTCTTCCATGAATTGCTGTGAAATATGAATGCTGTCATGCTTCCAAAGCTTAAGCCAAGTCTTAGCTTTATTTATCGATGGTTATGTATCAATTTTAAGCAGTCAGTTTAATCGTAATCACTGAATGTGGAGACAAACCTCTTGTACAGTGTCGATATTAGACTTACGGATTAAATTAACTGAGAGCCCTTAACTTTGAAATTGAATGGCGTATTTGTAAACGTCATCAGATATGCGATGAATTGAAATGGATATTTCTCTCATTCTTCTGGTGAGATATAGATACAGAAGTATTCAATCCTTTTTAAGTTTACAGTTCGGGGTGCATGGCGAGAGCCTTATTCTTAGACCTAATGCTGCATATAGGCATACCTCATTCGGATTTTTAAAACGGAGGTGTAGCAAGCGCAAATGGTGTCTGGAGCATTGTGTTATGTCCCCTCGCACACCACATCATATGAGGCTCTAAAAAGTTATTTTGTCTTGCCACAGTCCTGGCGCACAGAAAAAGTAAACTTCTTTGCGCCACCGATTTAAAGAACTGCATTTCGTTCAAAGAATACCAAATTATTATTGCGTAAAATTCTAATGTATTGTCTCTTCCTTTCAGGTGTTGGTGAACATCTACAACAAAGTAGGCGAGGTCTATTTTGGATTCCACCAAGCCCCTTATCATCGTGACAGACGAGCCGGCAAGCCTAGGACACCACATAACAGTGACCTGTGTCAAGCTTGCAAAGATGGTGTATGCTCCGAGAGGCGATAGTCTTGTTCCTCGGTTTCTCTAGTCCTCTTCAGTGGGGTGCAGCAAGTTCATTTTTGAACGTTTTAAAGTCAATTCAAAGGAAAAGTGAGAATTTTGTGACTGGAAATTGCGTTTTCCAATACTTCTTTATTCCTGTAGTTTTTTCCGTTATGTTGCACGGGAAAAATATGTTCTTAAGTTAATTATTGTATGTTTATATCTTGATTTTATTATGTTTGCCTAAGCATCCCATTCTGTAGTTACCAATGAATCAGTTATCATTAACATATTGTCTGTTAAATCCTCTTCATCTTATTGTTTTTAAGCATTTACTTAGTATAGTTCCTTTTATCGAGTTTTTAACATTTGCAATTATTGCATGTTGACGCTCCAGTACAAAAATAATACTCGTATAAAGCTAATGGGAGTAGCAGATGATTATTTTTTGGGAAATAAGTATTTTTTGAGATCACTACAAATGAAAATTTTAATAACTTTTTATGGACTTTCTGGTTTTGAAGTATTGTAAATTTTCCAAATATCCATTCCTATGTGTATGCTGTACTGAAATGTATAAGCTATAGTATATGTATAGAAATCGTATTAACTTTTGTCTCCCAAAATATTGTCAATAACCAAATAGTATCCATATACAAAGCAAATGTGATATATATTTTAATTCGTCTTCCAAGCCTTATATATACTTCTGAATGTAATGAATGTTAAATAAATTTATTTTGTTGAACCTGTTTCTTTTTTTCCCCCTCAAAATATATTTTTAAATGGTAATCAAGATATTGATTGAATAATCATCCTGTCGCGACTTTATTGTATATGAAGTTGCTTATCCGAAGCTGTCCCCCACCCCTTTTTAAAAAGCTTAAAAGTTCTCAAAGGAGCTTTAACTTTTTGAGGGGCACTATATTAAAAGCATTTATATTTTTGGCTTTAAAGATTACATAGTTAGGATTATATCATCTGACAATAAAATATTTTACATATAAGGAGTTTATTCTGCCTTTAGCTTTTTTTAATAAGGGGTGGGACAACATATGGAACTTTAGTATATTACAACAGGAGTATAAAATTGGTTATTTGTCCATTTTTTTCAAATGTCTCAAAAGAAAGCTGATCTGTGATTGTGGGAGAATCTTTATATGCCAATAGGTATTCAAACGAGATGAACTTTTCAATAGTATTTTTATGGATGTCACTCTTTTTTGAAAACTACAAAGCAAAGCTGGTCACCCACTTTCTATCGACAAAATCTTACTCTTCTCCTCGGTTTATTAGAAGGAAAGCAACAGGAATTTGTTATCAGTACAGGTGTTTGTAATTATTCAATTCCGACAAAGTAAAAAGAAACAAAAGCCTACAACTGGACAAATCGCCACTAAAAAAAGGCCTGCCAAATGTAGATTCGCATGAATAACAGCTGCTCCGGCAGTGATGAATGTAAACTGCTTTCCCTTGAATATATTCAGTACCAAGTGGTACAGTAGAACCCCGGGAACCCGAATGAATTGGGGCTGACCTTTATTCGGGAAATGTTCATGATATATCAAATGCAGTAGTGTGCTCTGTAAAGGCGTACGGAAAGAGCATGCAGCGATTCACACAGTACAGTGGCAAAAAGTTGCAGGTAAAAAGAAGATATCAGAGTTTGTTTCTGCTAATTAAGATGCTGTATCCACTCTAAAGACCCATTCGAGTACTTCGTTTCAGTTAGGAATAAGTATTAGCTTTGTTTCTGATTTGTAATTCTTTTTTTTCCCTTCATTTTTCAGTAAAATTTTTTCAGAAAATTAAAAAAAAAAAAAAAAAAAGATTGTTCGGATTCCAGGGGTTCTATTGTACTCAATAGACTAGGTCTTAGGAAATATAGGGTAAGTTTTTAAAAGGAATAGTAAACTGAAAGAGCAAATGGTTTTAAGGATTTTTTTTTTTGTTGGGTGCAGCAATCAGAAATGCAGTCATGACAGTTAGTGCAAGACTTGCTCTGTTTATTCGATACCTACAAAACACATCATCCTGCCCTTCGTTTATTGCGCATTGAAAAAAATTACAAAATGCCTTTGCGCAACTGAGGCTCTTCCTTTTTCATCAAAGAAATAATTCTTGAAAGTCCAGCACAAGTGAAGAAATGTAAGCTTTTTTTACTAGATCTACTGGACCAAACCATACTCCAAAACACATCCCGAGAAGACGCTGTATACATTGTAGCATGAAAGGCTAACAATATATGATTTTCTATGAATTGTGAATTAATCTTATGCAACTTGTATAAAATTCATGTTGATCACTCTAACAAGACAAAAAAATGACGCGATTTGTGAATCATACTGCCATCTAGAGACCAACAACCTTGGATATGCAGCGAGACATATTTAATCCCACCTTTTATTAACTATAAACAGGGATGAGATTGGCAAAAAGACTGAAATCATACGCGAGCAAAAAATTTGTACCATAATTTATACGCGAAAGAAGTAAAACATCAAAACATGCAACATGATGAAAATATTACACTATAATAATTAATAATTTAATTATTTATAATTCAGTATGTATAAATAAGAAAAATAATATTAAATTATTATTAAATCATTCACAAACAAGTTTAACACATCATCAGGGGCATCATCAAATACAAAATTAGGCATTAAAACACATTTACCACATGTACATCACTGAGATGCAACATTCACCCAAAAGAAGTCTGAAAAGAATTATATTTTAATAGCCTTTTGATAAAAGTTAGCTCAAAAAATAAATAAAAATGACATAATTTCTTTTGCTTCATGCAATTGTGTCAAGTGTATTAGCTCTTTATAACTTATAATAATGTATCATATACTGAATTCTGTTTTATTTCTTTTATTTTTATACATTTTTGCAAAAGTAACAGCACAATGATTTTATACCTTATAAAGTGAGGGGTCGAGAAATCGTAAGTTACAATGAGAGATTCATTTAGCATTATTGTTATTTGAAACATTTCCTTAATTGTTAAAGAAGTGGTTTTCTTTCGTTTTTCTATTTGTGTGGCTTTTGTTGGTAACAGATCTCCATTAACACGCTTAAGCCCTTGTTTTGAAGGGCTCCTACCTTTGACAGATTTTTCTTCAATAAAGGACGTGTTTGCATCCTCTGCAATTTTATTTTCAATAACGTTTTTGCACAGTCTTCATTAGTATCTGTCTAATTACTGGCATAGATGTCGGGACTACATTATCTCTAGAAGGCCTATTTAAATCATGTCTTTTATTTTTTTTAGAAGATTTTTTTATGTCTTATTCTCTGCGTTTTTGCTGCATTTGCACACAACTTTTTAGCTGCCTCTTTTGACAGGAGTTTCTTTTTTTATGTAGTTTATTTTTGTTCCGTTTTTTATTTCTTCACCTTGGTATGCCCTACAAGATGACCTTAAATTTTCAACTAATTTTTTTCTTTTTGCAAAATATGCCACAAAGGTTTTGTTTTCTGCAAAAAGGTGGTATTTAATACTTTGAATGACACTGAATATTGGAATGTTCATCCTTGTAGAGCTTGCAGATATAATGTTGATTCGTCAGTAGATGAATCAGCTAGTTTCCTAGCCAGTGGAGTTAAACCGCACTATTGAGCATATTATCCCAGAATTTTCTTTCGGAAACGTAAGATAGGAAAGTTTCTTTTCTTTGTGTAAAAGCGGAATTTTCGGAAGAAAAAGCAAATTTTTGCAGGGGAAAAAAATCGGAATTTCTCTAAAATAACAACAACAACAAAAAAAAAATGCGGAAAGCCGCGAAAAAGCGGAAGAATCTCATCCCTGTATAAAAAAAAGTTTTGTCTACATAAGGAAATAGTATTTTTGAAGACTCATTTTGTTTTGAATACATTTATTGATTCTAAAAGACTCCCTCTGCTTCAAACATTCATTCTGAAATTCATTTTCTTGCATTAAAATGAAAAAGAATTTCATCGGAAAATGCAACAGAATTTAAAATTTATTGTAAAAAATTCTACTTGAATTTCGATGGTACTGTAATGTTAAAAATAAGATGTATTCAAATATACATAAAAATAGTAAAAAAAAGAGTAGGTTTACAGAAAAAGCCCCAAGGAAATGCCAAAACTGTCCATCTGACTTAACCCCTCAACAGATTCAGCAAAAGTAATTCTGAAAATTTATATTTAAGTTAAATTCTTAATAAAACATTGGTAATTTCTTAATTGAAATCTCTTTATTAAACAATTGAAAATTAATTTTAAAAAATGGATAATTGGAAGTATACAGAAATCGTCATAAAATGTAGCATCAGGAGTATAGTGGAGACAGTTTTGAAAGAAAAAATTGTAAGGTACCTCCTTAAAGCAATGACATCTTTCTCTTATTCTTACTCAAGAATACTACTGTAAGAATTAATATAATGTTATATTTTGTGATGTTAACATACAAGTAATATATAATTATATTATATGCATCATAAACAATGATATATCATATAATAATGTCACAATATATATAATAAAAAAACTTTCCAATTTTCTTTTCATTTTCCGCCGAGCCAGATACAACTTCCAAAAACACCTTGCATAGTCTTATTTTTGTGATTAACATAAAAATACTCTAAAATAAGTGATTCTAAATATAGCATTAAGCCTCTTTTCTATACACTCAACTAGTAACTCTATCATTTGTAATAATACACCCCATTTTTAGACAGAGATGGGCAATTTTTTTGTACCCCTTTCATGCAACGGGCTATTCAACTAGTAGATACAGATCTGGCAAAAATTTGAGAGGATCATGATGCCCCCCTCCCATCAGGCAAACTCTAATGCCAGTCCTGCTTTTAGAACTCCATTCACGACTTTTCACCCCTAATGGGCAGCACAAACCTGTGTAGCTTGAACTGCCACTCGATAGTTTTTCACTCATTTAATCAAAAGGTGATTGATGCTATCTTTTGACTGTTCCATCGAACAACTATTGAGTCAATAGTATTCACTCTCCAACTTGATCTTATAGACTTTCCTCACACAACTAAATAGATGAATGCGTAAGAACAGTGTATATGGAGTGCAGTTTTTTGAAATACCAAAATTCATTTTAAAAAAGGGTGGAAGTTTTCCCCTTGACTTTTTTAAAAGTATTCTGCCCAAACAAGGTGTAACCTAGAAATATTTTCCCATAAGGTCATTCGTGATCTTGTACCCAGCACACTATTCAATAACTGTTTTACAACTAAAGCTGTTACAGTTGTTGACAGTACCGAGACAAGTCGCTGATAATTTTCCAGCTGTTAGTCATAATCAATGGGAATCAGGATATCTCAAAATTACTTCAGTTTAAGACCAACTTTTAAACGTTACAACTAGAATCCTCAATTTTATAGACATTATTTATTGGTTAAATTTTAATGTTTCTTTTACTTTAAATTTCCTTTTCTTTCTTAATTAGTAATTTCTTTTTACACCTAATTCTTAAAAGATCCCAATTCTTCAGAAAATTTTCTTTGGAGAAAAAAAAATTCAAAATGTTGTTCTTACAAAATACAAAGGCTAAGAAATGTAGTAATCAAGACAGTAATCACAAATACAACTAGTTATTTATTCGAAAAATATAACACAAAGGGAAAATCTTTTTACAGAATAAAAAAACATTTACTGGAAACTCATTTTTTTCCTTCGTTTTAAGACGTATTTCCTCAATTTACTATCGTCAATAAATTTTCTTTTAATAGTCGAATAATCTGGTGAGATGATGTAGGCAAATTATTCAGTTCTGGTCTAAAATTTAACAGGATCAAAAGCAAGAAAACTTTCCAACACTAATTAGAAGAAATTAGAGAATTCCCTTTTCATTTTTGAGAAAATTTTTTAATTTGCATAACATATTACTTGAAAATAAAGAAGACTGAAATGATTAAGAATCTTGCAATATAAAATGGATGGAGACACAGAAACAATATAAACATCACAGAATTTTCTTAGCTAGCAAAAGAAAGAAAATGTATAAACAAATATAAGAGGAAAATTTCCTTTAGTCAATTTTCATATTCATTATAATTAAAAAAATTGGTTTCTCTCAAAATAGAGAAAATAATTAAATTATCACAAGAGAAAACATTCAACAGATGATGACATTTGCAATGCAATCATTGTCCCCCCCCCCTTCTTTTTCTTCAGATAGTTTATAAATAAATTAAGTTTCAAGTTCTTTCAATTTAAATCAACTATGAAAATAAGAAATGCAATAACACTTTCACAATATATTTAGAAATTACATAACATCCACTTATTATAATTGTAGAACAATAAACAATACAAAAAAAATTATGGTATATCACCCATTAGCTTCATCAATAGAAAATAGTTACAAAATCCATTTGAATTAATAAAATTGCACTGTATGTAGTATAGGTCTTTGTGCTTTAGCTTCAAATTCCTGAAGTAACTCATCAATATCATTATCAAGATCTTCAGATTCTGCCATCTGTAGAAAACAAAATTTATATGCATTTTTCAACTATATAATAGAAAAAAATTCTAAATTATTTGGAAACAAAAATAAAACATGATAAAAAGAACAAAGAAAAGAAAATGATTAAGATAACTAAAATTATAGAAGAATGAAAAAGTACTGAAATTTCTAACTAATTATAATTTCTGATACTAGATATAGTTGAATTTTTAAAAGAAACAGAATGAACACTTAATCAATGCATATTTCAATGAAATTAAAGAAATGTAAGACATTAAAACTAAGATAATAGTTAATGTTTTATGCTATGAAATATTCAGAATCTAAGTCATCCATATAGAGGGTCTCCAAAAAACATACACACACTTGGAATAGCTATTACATGAACAATTAAGGAAAATGCACCAGTTTTTTTGCTAACATTAATGAATACCTTAATTACTATTGGGATGTATTAATTCATTTGAGTTAACTGAGGGTCTATTTTGATGGATATTTAATGAAAACATTTCCCCCAAAACTCACTAGATCTCATTTCGAATGGATCTCTTTTTGAAGAGATACTTGAAACATATATTTATCATTCATGATCAATAATAATTGATGAGTTGAGAACAACCACTGAAATGGAATACATCAAAATAGCAAATGATATGTTTAGTGACAGTTGTAAATCCATCCACTGGCACGATCAACAACAGTACCTAGGCAATAAAGGTCAACAACTCAACTACTTCCAATAACTGAGAAGTTTATACACTTTAATTGGTCAATTTAAGTTATGAAACTTTGATGTATCTTATTAATTCCTCATGTAGCAGCTGCATATAATTTTTGGGATACTCTGTATATATACCTTCCATATATTACATGGAATTAAACTATACAAGGTGTTTTAAAAAAATGACAAAATGATAGGGCATACTGAAACTACACATACGATAAGAATCCAAAATCACATAGATGTGTAAGTGCAATAAGCTACTATAGAGAACTGTTATGTTAAATATTTATATAAAGTGATCCTGAACTTTACCAAAAATACTGAATGCTGTTCCCGTGTCTGTGCATCCCCATCTTCGGTTTCAGCATGGCACAGATTGCGTCCATTTCAGCAGACCAGTCTGAACACACCAGCAGTCAACCTTTCCCAGGTGCTTCATTGATCATAGTGGACCAATCACATGGCCACCATGATCATCAGATTTGTCCCCATAGACTTTTTCATATGTTTTTTTTTAAAAAAGAATTCATGTATGAAACACCTGTTTTGTTGTAGAAATACTTAGTAGGATAAAATGTTTAGACAGCAAGATGTGTTTGAAATATGCCTGGTATTTTTGAGAAGGTGTAACATCAATATAAGGCATGTATCACTGCACCTGGCAAAAACTTTGAGTATCTACTGTGGTAATATTTTCCTAAATAAAACTTTGTAGAAGGATTTTTCTTCATCATTGTTGTACTATTTTAAATAACATCTGCTGTCTCCAAATGGTGTTTGCATACCTATGCTCCTCTGCAATTTTGGATTCTTATCATATGTCTGAAATCCCTTTTCATTTTACCAATGTTTCTTTGAAATACCCTGTATAACACAATGTTGAATGAACTTAAAAAGGCAGGATACAGATAGGTATAGCAAACTTGAATATGGAGACCATCAATATAGCAATACGTATTTAGATAAAACTACTTAGGGTTATGAGATAAATTAAGTTTCTATAGTTAAGATTAAAAAACAATGATTTAAAACTGAAAGATTAAAATTCAGCCTAATTACCATAGTTGCCATTTCACACACTAAAAAAGCACCAATGGTAGCCTCTTCATGATTATCTTGAACATCAATGTTAATAATATGTATAGGAGAAATTTCTTTTGGCGATCGACTAGCCAGTTCTACAAAAAAAAAAAAAAAAGTGGAGGAAAATGAATGAATTACTCATTAGTAAGGTCAAATAGGCAGATTATTTGCCTATTTGATAATATGAATAGTTATGAAAATACAAACAACTGATTGATGAGCAAAGTTTAAAGGCATGTTGGTACAAACCTTCCACAACTTGATCATAAACACGTTCTTCTACAGTGAAAATGACATCAAATGTTTCATAACAAGACTGAAATCTTTCAGGATGAGATTTTATTCTTCTATTGCGATCCAGCATATGAAGCAGCCCATTCTGTGTATATCTTAATATATTAAGGCTAACATCAAAATTTAAAAATTGTAGGGAATAATTAATTCAGTGGATTATTCTTAAACAATAATCACTTCTAAAAATAAACTAATTATGAATTCTATAAAATTTATTTTAATTGCAACATAAAATTTTTCAAAGATAAGTAGTTCACATACAGATTTTTGTCTTTTGTAGCTAAAATATGCAAAAATTTCATCACAAGATTTTATAAATAACTATATAAGATTTTATAATAATTCATATAAGATTTTATAATAAAGAAAAATATAATTATTATTGAATTTGTTATTTGATATGAACAAAAGCAAAGAGAAATTTAACAGTTTTAGAAAATATTTGTGAATAAAATTAAATCCAGCCAAAATGTAATTTATGTTAAAATTTTGAGACTTCATTGTTTTTGCAATTCTGAACATTCTAACTGAAAATAAAAATAAAATCATGAAAAATATATTTAGGGAACACTTTAAGAATCAATGATATAATCGTTGGTTTAAACAGGGTTCGTACACATTTCCTTAAAAGAAAATCAAGGACTTTTAAGGACTAAAAAAAACAAAAAATAAGGACCTCTAAACTGAATAAACTTAATGAATTGTCGCACGTATTTTAAAATAGAATGTCTCATTTTTGGAAATTCAATCTATTAGATGATAAATTATAATATAAAACATAGAAGATACATTACAAATTTAACACAACAAAACTCCTAAAAATATGAGTTAATAAATTGGTGAAAAAAAACCCATGAAACTGGTAATCAAATTAAATATCTTTTAATTCCAAACTTTCTTCATTCAATTTTACATCCAAGGTATTTATTTTAATTTCTTTTTCAGAAATTGTTTTTCTTAGGTCAAGCGATTGAATAAATAAATTTATGTCCTTTGACTTTTCAGCCTCATTAGCTAAATCATTTGCTTTCTCATTTGTTTGGTGCATGTCCGTTACGAGAAACATTTTCTTTTGTTTTTAAAAAATCTATTTCTTCCTCTAGAGCTTTTCGTTTCAGTTGTTTTGTTTCAGTCTTTTCTCTGGATCTTTCACTTTCTAAATACTGCATGTATTTGCTCTAGCTGAGGTGGCAACCATCCTCATTTCTTTAGTAATTTTTAAGTCATAAATAGCCCCAGACCGCTTAATAAATTCATGAATTACACGCTGGGAAATATATGAAGCATCTTTTAAATTTTCTATTTCCAGGGCCTTGTTCACCGAAAAATCTCCTTGTCTGTGTGACAGTATTAATAACATTTTGATAATCTTCCAAACTTTTTCATAATGCTTATTGCTAAAATAAGTTTGTAAAAAAGTATCAAGGGAATCACTCTTTGGATTTAAAGAAGTAAATTCAAATGAATTTGGCTTTACAATATTTAACAGAAAATTTGCTTAGAGTAACAAAATTTTGTCGCAATCTTTTTCCAAAATACGTTTATTTTGAGACAACACAATCAATACCTTTTTCGTTTTTTCCTTTGCTTTTTCAGGATATCCAGCCATTACTCGTGGATCAATGCAAATCGCATGTCTTACTAGTGAGTAATTCACAGGACATGTTCTGCATGAAATGTTTTATCATTGTTATGATGTTTTTCCGACTATCCTGTCTGAGTGTGAAAACATCCTTGTCTGCTAATTCCTTATTTGTTATCTTTTATTAGTTGCTCTGCAGCAAATCCTAAATATACTCAACTTTTATCATTCTACAAGTTTGGGTCACTGAAGTTGAATTTGCATAAAGTCTCATGTTTTTCAATTCTTTCATTCTCTGGTTTCAAAATTTTGAAATATTGAATGTAATCATTAACAAGTTTTAATACATCACTGGCAAAAAATGGAAGTAAAGATTTATCACTTTGATACTGTTCTAAAAATGGTAACAGCACTTTTGACAATCTTTCCTATGGAACCATGGACCAATAAAGGCCATCTGTAGCTCCTCCCTTATATCCCAAAGTGTATGCGATGGATATGGATTCATAGAACATGAGTCGTGGGGCGCGGCCCCCATTCCGCGAGAGCCACATCGACCAAGATTAGAGCCGCCGAGAAGGAGGAATTAGAAAAACAATAATCAATGAAATTTTTTAATAATGGCAGAGTAAAAAGTAAGGACTTTTTAAAAATGGGGCATAAAAATAAGGATTTGTAAGGATGCGTACAAACCCTGTCTAAAGTATAAGGAAGGTTTTCATGAAAGTTTAATGACAATTAATTAAATAGTTAATTTTTTTATTAATTAAAAACTCCATTTTCACTGTGCATTCACAGTTCAAGTTCTTATTCTGATGTAGGGGCCAGACTCAACCTGCTGTACAAGGGGAGGAACGTAATGATGACTTCTTAAATTTTTGCCAGATCTGTATTTATCTACTAGGTGAAAAGCCGCTGCGTGAAAGGGGTTCAAAAATATGCATCGATGGGGGGGGGGGGGCCCAAAAACATGTGAGCCCTGGCGACTCCTGTCTATATCAATAAAAGTAAAACATAAAAATGGTATGTATGCTGTAGATATCCAAACCTAATTGTGAACCGATATTTGATATTGAACAAAAGTAGAAACATGCACTAACGACAGCTCTCAATGGCTCAGTTGACAAAGCACTTAACAGCAAGTCACTGGTTTGATTCACTGATAAATTCTTTTTTCAAGAAAAAGAAAGGTTCAATGTTCTACATAGATCATTTATGGTCATCCAAAGTATAGAATTCAACAAATTTATATCAATACTGTCATACTGTATTAGTCTAAAATTTTGTCAGAATGATGAAATATTAATTTGATTAATATGAGATTTTACAGCGTAACTGGAAATAAGGGCACAGCAGATAGATAGCTTCATTTGCACACATTCAGCAAATCTTAATGGTATTAAAGTCATTAAAAATATTTTTTTTTTATTTTTCAAGCAAATAAACATGTATAATGAGTTCTAGTACTAGTTTTACAATAAAATTTAAACAACCATTTTCTATATTATAAAATTTATTAAACAAATATATGCTATTTTGATTAACAATTTCAATTATTTTTCTGAAAAACCATACTTGCTTCATATAAAAATTTCTGTTATTCTAGCAAAAACTAAGCATAGTAATATTTTTTAAAGTTTCTTTTACTGCCAGTCTTGCACTATTCAGAGAAAACAGAAAAACAAATGGCAGCATAGTGATTTGAGGAAAGGACTATATAGCAAATGTATCAAAATTTCTCAACTCATCTTTCTCGGTTTTTAACTGATAACAAAAAAAATGCATGTGCATAAAATGACATACACAGCCTTTCTGTTGCTTAATTCTTCAAGCATGAATTTCTGTCATTTCTGGGTTTAAAAAAAAAAAAAAAAAGCTGAATACAGTGGAATTTAAGAATCTTTGTGAAACCTTGTTTTGCACTTTAACAGTGCAGAGAGCAAAAGCAATGACAATCGAGGGTTAAAAGGCAGGACTATATGGCAAGTGCAGCATAAATTTTTCTAAGGTGGTTCTTCACAGTTTAGTACTGATCATGAAAAATGCATCTGCTTAAGGTGGAATACAATGCCTTTTAAGTTGCTTGCTTTAATCTTATAAATCGCTCAGAATAGAGATCAAAATCTATTTGTGATGTTTTTCTCTCTCAAGATGATGACAACAGATTTTAGAAAAATATATCTATTTACATGTAGACAAACAAGACAGAAAAACATTATCAAATTTAGTGCAGTACATCACACTGAGAAGCCAGAGCTTCTCCAAAACAACAACCAACAAACAGGCGAAACATATCACCACTCTCTTTTGAGGTCGAAGGCGAACTCTGGTGTATTTACCAAAAGCAATCTTTCATGATGGAAGGAATGTGCCAATTCTTCTCCCAACCATCACCAACAAAAGTCACATTACACTATCATTTGACCAGGTTACAGCACCTTATGATATACAGTCGAACGTCGTAAATCCGGAATCGTCGGGACTTCGGCAATTCCAGATTTGGGATAATTCCAGATCTTAGATCATTTCAATATTAAGAACTGATTTTAACATCATAAAACACATAATTTAATTGAAATTTTTTAAAAATTATTTATTACTTGTTGTCTTTGATTTATAAACATAATTAATATTATTTCTTTTTAATTTTAACATTTTTACAAAACATTTCATTTAAAGTGAGTTGCTTCATTAGTTTTGGGTTTTTGATTAAGTAACTTCTCTTTTATTTTATGTATCGCCATTATGTCCGACTCCGAAATAAAGTCTCTTTGCAAATCCTCTGCGAGTCAGAAGAGGAGAGGAAGTTGCGCGCACATCTTATTTGTTAACATTTCTTATATTCTGGACTAGTTCATTTTGCGTGCTAGAGAGGGGAAGGAGGAAGGTATTGTAACTCCGCGATTTGTTACAATACCCCCTCCTCCCCGCGATACCCTTGTCGCACATCGTTGTACAAGTAGTTAAATCCTTTCCTCCCATGGTTAAGACCGTTCTGCTGATTCGGCACGATTTGTTAGATAAAGTTAGGATTTTTTTTGGGGTGTTGAATGAAAAGTTCGATTTTGACGACTGGATTTAAGGCTGCTTGGACTGTACAAGACTCTTCCAATTTCAAAATGCTTATAACCATACTCACAATGCCACCTTTCTTGCTTCTGAAACAAGCAACAAATACAAGGGTTTCTTATTTGCCAACTGAAAATATAAATTTTGTAAATCATTCAAATTCTATTAAATCCATTTTTTTCAACATCTTCATTTTTTCCCAAATATAAAATATACAGTTCAAGAATCAAGGACATGAAGTTAAAAAAAAACCCTAAAGACAATATATTTCAATTTTTAGCAAATTTGAAGGGATACAAAAGATATTCTGTGATAATGTAATCTGTAAAATAACGTAATGTTTTTTATGTATGAAATACAGTAGTCTGCTACTACTACTAGTTTCTACTTGTTTAAAATAATTAAACAGAAATGTAGTGAAACTAAATCACATTTAAAACAAAGTACTGAGAACAAATACAACACAACTTTCTCAAGAAAATAACACTGAAATCTCATCAATTTCACTTTACTTTTCAAAACCAATGAATTACAATAAATATAGTAGTAAATTTTATACAAATTTAAAATAAGCTTAAATTAGAATTTTTCAAATCCATTTCAGACTTTCATTTGTTAAAACAACACACACATATACAGAATTATAGTAAAAGAGAAAGAACTTAATGCAAGTACACAATCACCAAAATTGAATTAATAAAGTAGAGTCTCCCTACAACGAAGTCTCTCTACAGCAAATTTCTCCCTATAACGAAATTTTTAATCGGAATATTAAATAAAATTCAAAATATTCTCCATACAATGAAGTGGTTGTCTCCCTATAACAAATTTTTTCAGACCTTTACCTTTTCGATTTTTGTCATTTTTGAAGAAAGTTGCCAATTTCTGTGCAAACAAATCGCCTGTTTCTGAAACCCCTCGCATTGTTCATTCCAGCGATAACACATAACAATAGAATGCTACGTGAAGGGTAATGCAGTTGTGGAGACCTGGGTTTCTACAGAGGGAGCAACATTTCTACGGGTCAAGATTCCAAAAATCGGGGTGGAGCGGGGGTGGAAACAGCAAATGGATGTGATAATATGCATTTTATGTTTATATGTACTAGTACATATTATTCTCTAAATTGGTGAATTATCTTCACTTTTGGGCATTTTGTTTATACAGTAAAAATTAGTATAATTTTAACAAATTTATAATAAATATTACTTCATTTCTAATTGAAAGTCATAATTAAATATTTTTGAACTTATCGCACATACTAAAAGGTTTGTAACATTTACTTAAATAACTGCAGAAATCTCTAATCTCCGTATAACGAAATTTGGTTGGTATCTAGAAGTTGGGACACACGCGCTTTTGTTGCCAATATGGTTACCCGTGGAATCCACAGTTCCATTGGCAACCCATCGGCAAGATCGCTGACGTCATGGCTCGTGTTTCGCGCTGAGTTGTGTACATACTACGCAGATTTTGAAAAAGCTTATAATAAAAAATATTTAATACATGTTTAATTAAATAATAAAATATCTTTTATTAAGATATTTTCAAATAATTAAAAATGACTTTCAAGAAATTTATATTTCTTTATATTTCTAGTTTTTTATTGATTTAGTTATTTGATCTTTCTGTTTCGCGTTGTTCAGTTGTGTACAAAGTACGCGGATTTTTTAAAAACTTATAAGGAAAATATTTAGAACATGTTTAATTAAATAATAAAATATCTTTTATTAAGATATTTTGTAATAGTTAAAAATGACTTTAAAGAACTTTATAATTCTAGTTTTTATTCATTTAGTTATTTTATCGTTTTCGGATCACATAAAAGAATTATTTTTATTGCCACATGAAATTAATAAAAATCGTTTGCTTGTAATTCTTGAACTCGCTTGCTCATATTCGGGAATTTATCATTTGGAATGCTGTCTTCGCCTGGGTGGTTGACTTTTGTGATTGTTTTTAAGGTTCCTTCGGTGGTTAGGTATGTAGATGAATGTACAAGAATGGATGTCTGGTGAATGGGATGGGCAAAAATATTATAGCCCAGCTGAATGGATGAAAGGCGAGTGGAATATTTTTTTCTTTTATGAATTGATGAAATTAGGTCCCAAACAAAGATTAAAAGAACATAGTAAGTCTATTAACTCCTTTCTATTCCTTTTTTTGCTAGAGCATTTGTCCCAAATGTTTTTATATTTCTTTCTAATCGTTGATATATCTCGTTTCTCCTCGCATATCTTTACTATGATTATATTCATTGAGCAAGGGAAGCTACTAGATTCCCGCTTTGCTGAAAGCGAAGTCGCTGATGCTTTTTTAAGTTAAAAAAATCTGCCCGGTTCCCATTTTAAGATGCAGCAGGCATCGGGAGCTCAATTTCTATTTATTTATTTCATTAATTATAAAAAAGCACATTTATATCATTCAGTGAAAAAGAGAAGCTACTAGATTCCCACTTTGCTGAAAGCGAAGCCGCTGATGTTTTTTTAAGTTAAAAAAATCTGCCCGGTTCCCACTTTAGATGTCGCAAGGATAGGGAGCATTGTTAAAATTCTACATTTGAAATGGGAGAAAGTGCAACGACAAACCACAAACGCAATGGATTCAAAAAGATGAAATTCTGAGCTAGTGCAAAGACAAACCACAAATGCATGGGGTTCAAAAAGATGAAATTCTGAGCAAGTGCAATGACAATCCACAAATGCATTGGGTTCAAAAAGAAATTCTTAGATAGTGCAACGACAAACCACAAACGCATTGGGTTCAAAACAAGTCAACATGAAACGATTAACCTTTAACTGTGACCGATGCACGTTTGTTTATCTTTAGCTTGGGCGACTTGCCACGCTGGCGCGATTTTAACTACGCTGTGTCCCAACTTCTAGATTTCAACCTGAAATTTTCTCTATAGTGAATTTTTCAACTGGAACCAAGCGATTTCATTATAGGGAGATTCCACTGTAATTCATAATATATCTGAAAATAATTATTACTATTATGAAAGTAAGTTATTTGAAGAATTTTTACAAGAAAGGATACAGAGCTTTGTCTTTGGCTAAGAGATCTTGATACATTTGTTCATAAGAAATACTAAAATCGTAAACATTAGGTTTGTCAGGAGCAGGCCCAGGTAATTTTACTTGATTTCCAGAACCAAATGATCGAACCTTGAAACCTTTCTTACTAAAGGAATAGAGGGAAAATAATTAAATAAACAAGAAGAAATAAAAACAAACTCATAACAAAAATAACTAACTTTTGACTTAATCAAATAAAGTTTATGTAAAAATTAAAACATAACTGCCGATTCAGTAACGAAATTTGATATTAAACATGGTCAGTTTATAAAAATATGGCCATGGAATAAGAAACAGTAAGCTAAACAGAAATTCGGCATCAATTATGTCACCATATAAAAGAATGATCAATATAGATCTGTAAAGTGCATAACTTAAGAGCAAAGATTTTTCAGAGCTTAAATATTTCCAAATGAGCTTAGACACAGTAAATTAAAAATAGTGTGTTTTTGACCTATTTGTGAAAAATCCAAACATTTAATCAAAATAAAATCTAAAATGCTTGGTCATGTAAGGCTAATCAGCTCTAAAAAATAAACCAGTCAAACCTATTTTTGAATAATAATGAAAATTATAGAAGGAAAGCAATTAAGTGAAATGTCACAAAGGGAAGCAACAAAATGTTTCAGAAATTTTGTTTTGGCAATAAATATTTTATTCCTTTAACTGCAATTGTAATATATATTTCCTTCCTTCTAGTAAAAGTATTTTTGTATGAACTGAAGTAGTGAATTTTGTCATAATGAAGTGAGTTTACTTTATAAAACATGTCATTTACACATTAGAGTTTTTTTGCAATAAAAACTTAACGAGTTCAGATTTTGAAAAATTAAAAGATTCTTCCGTTCATTAGGACATTGTTATTCATTACGTGTTATTAAAAATGACAAACTATAATATTTTAAACCGCAATTTAAAGTGAACAAATATGCTATATCAGCTCATATGTTAGCAGAACAAGAGATTAAATGCAAGAATTTTTTTTTTTTGTATTTACCTAAGAAATGCGTGAGCTTCCATACTCCTATTCTGATTCGATGAACAAACCACAGCTACTCTTAAATCGCTAGTCATTTTTAAATACGTATAGTGAATAATGCAAACAAATTAAACTAGGAAATAATCATTCATATAATGTGAAAAATAAATTGAAAGCGTTTCCTATAAATTATCGAAGTCAGCAATAAAGAAATATGATATTGCCCAAAATCAAAAAGGACTTAACCATAACGTCTTGATGGAAAACACTGTCAAAAAATTGCGGTCCAAAACAAAAACAAACTTGGTTAAATACGGTTACAGCGGCAACTTAAAATTTTGCTCTGTATTCGATATTTCTGCATTGGGTTGGAACTACAGTGAAGTGAATGAGCATTTTGAAAAGACAGAAAACCTAAAATTTCACGAAAGTGATTTGATTATATCCAAGAGTCAGACAACAAGCACAGCGATTAAAATATGACAACTCGTAAAGTTAGTTCCCGATTTCCATATCTGAAACTTACGGAGTATATTCTGGTACCCCCATTTTGATTTGGGTTGGGAGTCACTTTTCCCGTTGTTAACGTGCGGAAAAGAGCGTCTCCCACCAACTCGAAAATAGACCCATTAAAAAATCAGGAGTACGCTCCTCTTGATTTTTTCGCGTACAGCTTGCTTTGGAAAAGTCCGCCTTCCTTTGACGGAATTAGTCCAATGCATGCTATAATCTTGTATAAAGATTCTAAGAGGTCTATTCTGGTACTTGGTTGGTTACGTCACTTTTCCCGTTGTAACGTGCGGAAAAGTGATCTCGAAACCTATAGAGGCACAAACTTCCGTATCATCTC
>BGPR01001563.1:82116-126815 GCA_013235015.1 Araneus ventricosus
CTGTGCTTCGTTCAGTTACGTATTGCTGAGGTCTATTCTGGTACGGTTGGTTGGGAACGTCACTTTCCCGTTGTTAACGTGCGGAAAAGTGACGTCTCCCCAACTCGAGTACCAGAATAGACCGCAAATATCATCCAACCTAGTTTGTTCTGTTTTTTTGTTCCTTACGAACGAGTTTTCTGCTTTGCTTATTTACATTTAGGTGCTATCTCACTGGCGAATCCAGAATTCGGGTCAGGCGGGAGAAGGGGGCTAAGGTCATAAAAATATTGTATCGTCGTGTCGAATGTCAAACCTCATGGTTTATGTAAACCAAAACACTTTAACTTTACAGACTTTACTCACCTGACAATAAGAATCATAAAGAACAGTACAATACTTCCGATAATTTAATAAAAATAATGATAAATAATTTATACCATAAAATAACTAGACAAAAAATGTTTTCGACTGCGTCAACGCTACAAGTACAAGTGGAATGACTAGAAAAGTAGGAAAATTTTGAGCCTTTCAAGCCAGAAAGCAATGTTGTCACGTTTTTATTGGGTCTGCAGCCCGATAGCCACCCCCCTGGATTCGCCACTGCTTTAATTACGGTGTAATGCTAAGTCAATGGAATCTTCAAAGCAGAAGTAAAACACATTCAAGCAGTTAGAGTCAAGGTTTTTAGTGTAAGTAAACAAACCAGAAAAGTCGTCCATTAGCATAAGATTTAGGACTTATTTATTTCTATTCTGAATGTTATAATATCGTAGCAGTATAAAGTTGGGCATCTTGTGCTATTAGGGTTATCGCTTTCTTATCCCCCAGTATAGTTTAGTTTAGTTATATTTACGTCCCGTTTTGAAGCAACACAAGGACAATTTTGAGACCGACTTCGTAATTTTGAACTGTGGTCAGATGACGAGGATGACACATGAGTCGGCATCCTCCGCTTCAAACTTCCGCACCACACCAGCGGGAAGACATTTGAACCCGTCGGATTTACACCGCTGTTCGTTAGCGGATTTGGATTTTGAACCTGAACCTTCCGCATAGCCGGATTATCAAATAGGCGAAGTAGATGACTGCCTGGGGGTCCCGAGTGTGAAAAAGTTTTATACATTTTTTAACGCTTTATTTAAAATTAATTTTTTTATACGCGAGATACTGAAACCAACTTTCTTGAAGGTGATCCGCAATTGAGAGTTTTTTTCTATTTTAGCTTGTCTTAATATTTGATACTTAAAATCTGTTTATATACAGATTAAATTAGAATCAATAAAAATATATGGTTTCGAAATTTATGGAGGGCCAGAAGGCCCCAAAACTTGCATTGCCTAATAGGCCCTTACAAAGTTGAATACGGCCTTGACCTTCCAGCCCGATACCTTACCACCAAGTCATCGTAACCATTCCCATGTATAGAGAGACCAACAGTCCACCTTACTGGCGGATTTGGTTCAAAAAATACTGCGCATTTACAATTCTAACGATAAATCCATATAGTAAATTTCATTCGTCTAGTCTCTTTCCGTTTTAGGGTGATCGTATTCACATACATACGACGGACAGACAGACTTTCTACAGAAGGATTTCGTCTAAAATTTGACAAATATATGGAATTTTGGTTTAAAGATCACTTACCAAATCTATTTAACTCTTTGTGTATTAGAGTTATCGTTATCACATACACGGACATAATTCCAAAAATTGGTTTTTCTGACTCAGAGAGGGCTTAGATGTGAAGATTCATCAAAATCTTGAGGTTGAATTTTTTGAGGATTACAATGCTTTCTCTCTGTGCAATTCGATGTGAGAAAGCAAAAATGTTGAGAGTGTGAACTGGGCAGAAAATTTCCTTTCTTTTGGAATTTGAGATGCACTTTATATTGTAAAGACTCCAAAATGTGAGATGCATAGCTAAGCATTTACTCAACTCATTTAAACAGTGGAGTAAACAAGGATAAATTGTGCCATGGGCGTACAGTAGCATAATAAAGTTAAGTGGCACCCAGGGCATAAGGCGATTTTTTCGCCACTAATCGTCATCAGTGGTTTATCGAAGTCTGATGGCACCCTGGAGCATGGTATTATTTTTTCTCTCCCTGCCTCTCTTCAAAATTGACTTTAAAAATTAACATTAAATGCACTAATAC
Source organism: Araneus ventricosus (assembly GCA_013235015.1). NCBI lineage: Eukaryota > Metazoa > Arthropoda > Arachnida > Araneae > Araneidae > Araneus > Araneus ventricosus. The sequence continues at coordinate 84,255 of BGPR01001563.1, forward strand.
ATAGTTTCCATGTGTCCTTTAAGATTGGCGTCCTGGGCATCTACACCATTGTGGGCGCAGAATTTTCATGTGAACTCCAAAGAAATAATATTCCGTCTCCGTAGAATCCGGGACCACGGAGATTTCCTTTGCCCCCCCCCCCCTTCGGTCGTTACGCACCTGCATTCAAAAGAACGCCTACTTACGCATATACATGGAAGATTGTATGTAAAGTGGGCGGTAAAGCATTTTCTAAATTAAGAAAATACTTTGCGCATTCACGCTTCTTCTTCTAACGGAAAAAAAAGATACAGTTGGTTAAGATTTTTTCCCCCCGTTGCCTGAAAGTCGATACACATTTCCATAAGAAAATAAGGGAAGTAAATGAATCATTAATTAATGAAAGATTTCTTTAATATAACTGTTTGACAATCTTTCACGAAATGTCTTTGCTTCTCCGGTTTTAGGGAAACTTCAAAACATGACGCCAATCAAATCAATTGGTTATTAATATTTAAAAATTAAGGAGGGAGCAATCAAACGCTTTGACATTAGTATGGTATAATATTTTAAGTTGTGTATACATAAACTTCCCAGCTGAACGGTTCACAGGTTGGACGGGATTTTTTTGCGCTGGGCAATCTGTTCGCGGAGATCCAAATCATGTCGGTTTTTCGACGAACACAAAAGTAAAACGTATTTGCAGTTCACATTGGGACATGATAGTGTATAGTTCGAAATTCCCCGCGAGTCTCCAAAGTCGAATCTGCAAACCAAAGCGTATTTTAATGTATGTGGATGAAGAAAGATTCGTTTCATCCCTTAATGCTCTTTCAAGTATATCCCACAGATTCTCAATGGGATTGAGGTCAGGACTTTGCCGAGGCAAAATCAAGTGCGTGAATGATCCCCTCATATTCTTGGAACCAATTGTCCACAAAGTGAGCTCGACGAGTCCTACCATTATCGTCTTCAGGAAGAAAGTAATCCATTGAAGGAATAAGATGTGGCTCAATAAGCTCCCATATTCATGAGACTTCATTTTATTGCTGCTGTGCCAAGTGCAGCCCAACAGAAACACCTCCAGATCATAACTCTTCATCCTGAGGCTTGTACAGCGGGCACGGTACACGACGGGTGCAATGCTTTGCTCTTGTAACCTTGATGAGATCATCATGTTGGAAGAGAGTAATTCTGACCACATTTGTTGCCATTCCTCAAAGGTACAAATCTCTATGTTACCTGGCACAAATTGCAGTCTCTTTTTTTTCAGTTACTCGCAGTAACTAGATTTTCTTGTTGCACTACAATTATTTAACTCCATTTCTTTGAATTCTTGTCTTATCGTATGAGTGGATATGGTTTTGCTTCGCTTATTGAAGCTCATTGTAAGTTCTAGGATCGGTTTTTGGCGATTAAATTTTAACAATGGTCGTTTGTCGTCAATCGTTTCAACGATCTTCTGCCACCATTGTTTAGGAGCGCTTTCCGGCCACACATTTTTCCCGAAGATGTTGGTTCATTCACATCTTTCCACGATTTAATAATACCCTGGACAGTATGCAAATCAATGATGGTAAATTCAGCTCTCTCCTATTTTCTGCATTTGACACAGACCCTTTGCCCCTTCTTACTCTCTGACACATCTTTTACTGCTTATAACTCTTTCTGCCATTATTGCCTTGAAATGATATATTGCATGCTGCTGCACTATTTAAAGGAGGTAATGGGCATAAACATATACAAATTTTTCAATGCACAGGTGTTCTGTGACATTTTGAAATTCACATGTTTGAATTCATGTTGACTTTTTTTTGGTCAGACAGTTTATATAATTCCTTTATCCCCAATTGCATAATTTTTATTCATAAATTTTATATGACATTTTTCTTAAATTAGGTATGATGAAATCATAATTGAGGAATTTACTATGCTTTTTGCAATATTGCAGATAATTTATAAAGTATTCTTGCAAATTAGTTACAAACTCTTAATTAAACTGAGAACTAGCGTGCTCCCTCCTCATATTTGCTTATTTTATTGATTGTCTTTAAAATAATGTTCAAAAAGTTTTAGAATTTCCATGCATTTGAAAAGATACCCCCTCCCCGGAAAATCAGAACATTAACCCCTCGATGACCATGCTGTATGCTGCGTACATCATAATGTTATTGTATTCGACACCCTGATGTACAACGCATATGCCATATGTTGTTCATTTCTGAATAAGAAAATACAAAAAGCTGGTATATACATATGCATATGAAAAAACAGCCTTGGGCTCAAGGGGTTAATATTATCTCTGACTATTACAGTATGAACATTTGGGGAAAACATATTGATTCTTCCAAATGACATGAGAAGACTTTAATGGAATAAGATACTATATTTTGGATGAGATAAATTCATAGAAATAATAAAAAGGATATGAAAAAATATACTGCTAAATATTTTTGGAATTAAAAATAGTAGCTAAAATTCTCTATCATATCATTTGTGGAAATTGAAAAAAGTATTGCAGTTAATCACTTAAACAATTACAAATCTGAATCAAACTAATTTTGCGTGTGAGGCATTTTTTTCACTATAAAAAATCAAGTACTGCTGACATCAGAAATACCTTTGAACACTTTTGAAACTTTTTCTTTTGGTATAGTTAAGAAATCAAAACAGTTTTCTTCCAATGATTTGCTTAGAAAGTCATTTCAATATTTTAGCCAATTAAAATATTTTACATCACCAAATATTAATTTGTATTGACATTTATTTCGTGGTTTAAAAGTAAACTATGCATATACCTTAAATTCTGAAAATGTACTGTTTGTTATTAGAATTACTATCATCCAGTTAATTTGCAGATACAGAGGGCGCAGACAGAGAGTAGCCTAAATATGATTAGAATAAATGCATTTTTCTTAATCCAGTCATGCCTTTCATTAACCCTACCCACTGCATGATTTTTAATTTTCAATAAAAGTTGTGAAAGCTTATGTAAAAGTATAAAGAATGCCAAAAAAAAAAAAAAATTAAAAATCAATTTAAAACTTATTTTTAATTAAAATTCATTAATTAAAACATGAATTATTTAATAACAAGTCCTTTACTAAAACAATTTCCTTCAAAAAGTCAAAAATGTATTAAGTAAATAATTTTACTAATTGATTGTTAAATTAATTGAAATTAATGGAAAAGAGATAAAAATGGCAGGAAACTGCACAGCAAATGCAGGAAACTGCATATAATATATGCATATATTATGCAGAGTAGAATTAAGAACTGCACAGAGTGAATGACAAAATTTCAAAGTCTGAGACAGAGAGTAATATAAAAGATGTTATTATCACACATAAGCTAATTATATTGAGCAAGTTTGCAATTGGAATACAGTAGAATCCTGGGAATCCAAACTAACTGGGGCTGATCTATGTTCGAATTCCGGTGAATTCGGCAAAATACAGTTGATGTACCAAATGCAGTAGAGTACTGACTCTGGGTGCTCTGTGAAGGCGTGCATGCAGAGATTCACACGGTACAGTGGCAAACAATTTGAGGGTAAAAAGGAGAAATCCGAGTTTGTTCCTACTCATTAAGGTGCTGTATTCATTCTTAAAGACCAATTAGAATACTTCTTTTAAGTTAGGAATAAACGTTAGCTTTGTTTCCGATTCATAATTTTTATTTTTCCTTTATTTTTCAGTAAGCTAAAAAAAGATGTTCATATTATCCAACATTTCGGAATCCCAAGGTTCTACTGTATATCTTTTAAAAACTATACAAGGATACTACTCATCTTCTTCACTGAGTGTTATGAACTCCTCCCATAATATTTACAATTTTGACTAATTTTTAAAACATTACATCTCTTTTGTAGAAGTGCATTGTCTAGTACCACACAGTTCTTAACTATTTAATGGTGATTGGATCTGGTAATTTTGTAGCCATACTGTAGTTTCTCCGATTTCTCTATTGAGAGGGATAAAGATGAATCTAGTTGACACATGAATGGCAGATTAATAACATCTGATACTATCAGTATTTAAGATGGAACTCTGGCAGATGGATAAATCTGGATAACAAATGGAAGTACAATCACATTTATTGCATTTGTGACACAAACATGAAGATGGGGAGATAAGTCAAGCTAAATCTCGTCAAACATGTTACTGGTATTTAAATCAAATCGTTCTTATGCCAAAGATTTCACACACTTCATAATAGATGACAATGTAAATTAGGTTTGTGACCAAAGTGAATGAGAAGGGAAGCTCTGAATTTTCAAAACCAGTTTTCCTTTACTTTTGCAATCAATACAATTCTTTGATTAGAAATTAGAGAAGATTTTTGTTACTTACAAGAATAATACTTCATACAACAATATACAAGTGTTAAGGTTCAGAGCAAAACCACAGGTTCGAGACAGTTCTCTCAAGCATTAAAAAAGTTTTATCAAGCAACTACCACAAAAGAATTACAATTTACAAGTTTTCCATAACAATCTGTTAACTGTGAAAAACAGAAATAAATATAGAATAAAAAGATAACGAAATGATTCCAAATAATATTTTAAAACAGAAAACAAAATGTAAAAATCTTAATATAAATAAAAGTCACTGTGGCTATGTTCCACATCTCCTCCTAAACCAATGGACGTTTTCAACAAAATTGTGCACACTTATTATTTAAGACAAGGAGAAGACACTTATAAACTTTTCAAAGTCCAAAAGTTAATTAAACAGTCAGTTAATTAGGAAATTAACTGAAACCGTTTTTCCACCGCAACTTCGGAGCAAATTGAACGACAAAAAATATTTTTATACCAGCTTAAAGTTCAAAATTTTACCTTTTCAATGATACCAATTTTATAACTGTGACAGTTTTCCTTCAATTTTTATTAATTTTTTAAAGTTTAATAATTGTTAATTACGTCCAGACGATTTTGAAATAATGCAAATTTATAGCTACTTCGTTGCTAGGTAGCAGTTAGACTTTGAACTAATTTACTTTTATTTCTGAAATTTTTGATTATTTTTATAAATATGTTTTATATAAGAAGAGAGTCAACCATCAACTTTTAAAAGCCCCAAATCTTATTAAAATTTCAGGAAATTAAGCAAGATTTTGGCATTTTCCATGATATTTATCGAAAACATGTATTATGTCACAAAAACTATTTTTACACATAAAAAAAGTTTAAAAAATTAACTTTTCATTATACAAATTTCATTTCCGTTCAATTCGTTGCCTTCATTTCAAGAATTTTTCAAAAATCAAATTGTGTATAAAATTTAGAACACTTTTTTTAATTGGTTAAGAACAAGAATACATAAGAACTGTTGCTAGATCACATTAGAAGAATTTTGGATGAAGACGAATTTTTTTAAAATTCATATTTATTCTAACGCTTTTTCTCAATGAAAAAATTACTATCTAATGTCCCAAAACATCTGTTAAAATCTTTCTTATACTGCAAGATTTATAAACAAAATTTGAAGACCTATGCAATAAATACTAATAACTTATGGAGAAAATTAGCTATCAGTGGTTTTTAAAAATCGTCTGGTTCAACTGATATCCTCATTTTAATTAAAAAACATTTCAGACGATAAAAGAATTTTGGGCATTGTAAACACAAAAGAAGTTTTTTACATCAAAAATATTAGACATGAAAGTATTTTAATCCCGAGCAACGTCAGGCATAACAGCTATTAAATATACAGCTTTTTGTTTTACAGCAACATTTCTTTCAATTTATACTAATGTTTTTAAAATAGATGGGGAAGGACTCAAAGTAATCATTCACAAGAGTTTGTGGGTTGAAAAGAAACTTCCTTCATCTCTCCAAGCATAAATATTGGATATTATTTTTATTATACGAAGTGATTTACTTTTCAAGTATTCATTTTATAACTTAGCTTCAACAGCCTATTATAAAATTCATGTAATAGTTTTTCATCAAATATTATAGATGTAAAAATATATTTATACTGTTTCATTAATTTATTTCTAATTAACTAGATAAAAATATATTTTACCAATAAAACTATACTATGTAAGAAATATGGAACAATTTTATGACTTAAATGCCCCTGGAAAATTTAACAAATCTGGATTTAAGGTTAAAAGGATAAAATAAGCAATTACTTGGTAGATAGTTTAACTTGTGAAAAAAAAAAAAAAAAAAAAAAAAAAAACTGAACTTTTTCTTTAAAAAGTTATAGTATTTAAAGGAAAACTTCCATGATAATCAGCAAGTTTAACTTTTATTCTTTATGAACAATTAAAATCTATGCTCTATATTCCCTACACAGAAAAATCCAAAATTAATTGATTGCATCAACATTAATTCAGTCCATTTTTGTGTTGATAACTAAGAAATACAACATCACATAGAAGTTGGATTAAAAAAAAAATATTAAATAACAATTAAAAGAGGAACTTAAAAATGAATAATTGTTTTAATAATAATAGGTGAAAATATACAAATTTCAAGAAACATTTATATCTTCATAAATATACAACGATCTTCCCTGTAATGACATGATTTACTTCAATAATGACCATTTGAGTTGTTCTTTAGCAGACTGTAGAACCTATTAAAAATAAAAAAAAATCATCAGAAATTATACTAGTTATCTTGAAATATTATAATTATTACTCAATTGAATATGTAAATATTTAGGTAACAGATATTTAAAAAGACCATAAGCACATTTATTAAAAATATGAAATAATTTTTAGCTTTAATAATATCTGTTTACAAGATATCACACTTTACAAAGAGAAGCCATATTATTTAAAAATAACAGCTTTCTACTTTATTTTCAGAACTACATTGTGTAATTTTAGTTATAAAAGCCATTGGCAATTTTAATAATGCCTTTCAAAATAACATTTGAATAATGTCAAGGAAAATTTCAGACAATGAAAATAGACGTCATCAAAAGGTAAAATTGGAAATTGCTAAGCATTTTCAATAATTTCTACTGACTTTGAACAAATTACTAAAACTAGAAACAATATTCTACAAATAAACCAAAACAATAGCAAAAATAACAAATTGTAAGAAAGTCATTGCAACAAAATTGAAATTTATAAACAAACATTTGGTTTCCAATTGAAATTTGTGGCAAGTTAATAGAGAAAGTGTGCAAAATGATAAATCAAAAATATGCATAGATCATTGTGCAATATAGTAAATAAGGATAACAGCCACTTATTTCGTTTAAAGAGAAATCAGATATCTCATATTTAAAATCAAATTATAATCATACAGTTCTTTGAACCTCTAGGCTCTTGATTTTTCTCACCTCCACACCCTTAGCCTACATTATATACAAGTAAAAAAGACACAAGCTATACAAAGAATAAAATAATAACCTGTGCAACAGTTTGTTCACCAAGTGGTATATCATCAGATCTTACTGCAACTCTTTGGACAACAGAAGTCGAATCAGCTTCAAGCACAATTCTGGAAAAGAAAACAATAAGCATGATCAAGGCGAAATGCATCTTTAATAATTAATACTAGAAATCAGCATTTCAAACTAGCAACAAAAATGAAATGTATTTCAAAGCATGAATGATTCCATTTAACTCTAAAGCACTGCATGAATGCTAAATAAGTATAAAACTTTTATTAGTAGTTTGATATTTTTTGAAATTAGGAAATTATCGTATGCTTTACTGGCATATAGCATTTTTATCCCAAACAATTTTGGGGAAAAATAATAATTAACTGCCAAATCATTTGGAAGATAGAAAGTTAACCGAACATTTTAGAAAGTGCAAAATAAACATATATGTTCAATTAAAAGACAAAGCGTTTAAATGAAGGCATATAGAAATTTTCAGATAATTGTAAGTTCAAATAAAAATTATCTGAACTAATATCAAATTAACAACTTTGGACTGAAAGAATGCAGAACTGCAATTTAAAACTACTTTTTAAAATATCCTTTCATATCTATAGATTTCTTGAGGAAAAAAACAACAGCAAATTCTTTCAACACTGTGCATTTACATCTAAATGTTGGTTTAAGTTTTTTGTTAAAGAAAAACAAAATCGTAATCTCTGACATTTGAACCTCTTCGGAGAAATAAAACACGTCAAATTCATAGGTTACACCTGAATAATGTATATGCTGTCTTTTTAAATTATTTATCAGTTTTAAGATAACTCATTTTTTAATGTCTCTTTAACTAAATATGTCTCTTAACTTTTTACAAAAATGTAGCTAAATTAAAATGCATTTAGATATTTGTATTCGTTTTGGATTTATTGTTAATATGCATATATATTGAGTAAGGAATAATCTCTCAGAATTTTGTTCATAATAATTTGAATTGTTAATACCCATGTAATAATGCTAGATCATACATTTGTACATTGATACAAAAGTTCATACAATTCATGACAAATTACTACTCATAGTATTAAAAATAAGATAGCAACAAAACAATTATAAATATATCAGAATGAGGAAAAACTGAATAAAGAAATAAATTAGATGGAAATGAATAATAAAATGAAAATTTTAATGGGATTCAATTAAAAATTTAGGATTTTAAACATGAAATAGTAAGAAATACTTAAGAAGGCTTTATTACTTTACAAAGAAATAAAATTACTTTTAGTTTTATGAAGACAAATCACATTTTAATAACAACAAAAAAAAAATATGCAGAATTTTTTTAGAGTATGGAAAAAAATTAATATTATAATATGTTACTCATGAATTTTGAAGCATGTTTGTTTACTAAGCAAGAGGTTCAAAAGTGTAATAAATGTCCTGAAATAAATTTTACATTTATATGATATGATTCTAAAATTAAGATAAATAATTAGTTAGAAGAAAATAATTGTATTGTTCCATTGTTGAATTAAATATTGCATTTATAAATTTTCTATATATAGTAAAGGTTTAATTGAGCATATTTTAATATAAAATATATTTATAGAAAGAGTTATAGTGCTTTTTAAAAAACTTCCAACATACCCGCCATCACATATTTCATCTACAGCCAATAAAATGACATCAAGATTTTCCAGAAGAGTTCTTTTTTCAACATTTTTTCGAAGAATCTGATTTACAGCATCATACAAACAATTCAGAACACTACCTAAAATCAGCTACAAAAAGTAAACAATGAGATAATTAAAAAAACCCCCCAAGATTAAAAAAAATGAAGTACTGAAAAATTGAAAAATATATTTTGATTTGTATTAAAATATATATTTTAACAGATTTGAAGCTTATTAAAGTCATAGCAAAGAATCTCATTGAACACTGCTGCTCATCTGCAAAAGTTTAAAAGAAGAACATATTTAGGCTTGAATTAATAGTTAAGTATTTTCTGTCAATTTACATTTGAAAACATCTTAAGAAAATAAAATTTTAAAATTGCTTTTAGAAATTAAATTTAAAACAAAGAAATAACATAGAACTATAAGAAACAATCCTTTGCAAAAAATATCATGACTAACATTTAGTAGAACAAAATATTTAGCAAAACCATACAGTAAAAGAAAATTAGATTTAATTAGTATACATACACATCAAAACAGTTTTATTACTTTATTTTATTTTTTTTTTATAAAATTAACCTTTTTTTTCCTGGAAATATAAGACTGGATGAATCAAAAGATTTTAAGAGCAAAATGTAATTGATAATCATTGATTCAATTTAAAATATTTATCATTTCTTCAAGATATTTCTCCTACTAAAATGTAACACAGCCTTTACTTTATTAAGTAAGTAAAAGAAAAAAATCTTTAAATAATTTCTACAGTTTAAAAGTTTTTATATTGTATAGTTATGCTTTAAAATATTTTTTTTATATTTAAAAAATAATTACAAACAAATTAATTAAAATTAATAAAAATAATAATAAATATGAATTTTAATAAACTTTTAATAAAATCACATTCCTTTGCTACTTACTAGGCAATCTTTTAAGGATGCATTACAGAAAAATTTAAAATTCATGCAAATCATTTGATACAAAACATGTTAGTTCATCACAAATTATATATAAATTACAAAACAAATTTTACTTCATTTTCATGGCAGCTTCCCATGACATAGAAAAATAGATCCACATTGCTTCGGTAAACCACTGTCAGTCCATCAAGCATAATGACTTCGGCTGCAAGAGGAGATTAAGAAAATATTGTTTACTTTATACAGATGAAGATAACTTCTAAACAGGAATGACAAATAAATAAATTATAATTTAAAATATCAAAATCTTTCCTGAACTAATTTTGCAGACACTTAAAAGCAAAATCAATAAATAGTTATTTTTCAATTAATTTACAATTCATTAATATGATATTCCACTAATTCCTACATCACACATTACTTATAATAATAATAATAACAATAATAAACCAACTACCCTATCTCAACATAATGGCAAATTTTAAGTGATTAATTAGAAACATATAAAAAAAATTACAAACTGTAATTGAAATAAATTTTAACAGTCAAGATAATTTCTGCTTCTAAATATAAAAGAAATTGAAAGAAGAGGGCACAACAATCAATGTTTAATGATTTGTGCTATACAACTTAGGTATGTTAAAGACGACAGATTATGAAGCCCTGTTTCAAGTAAAAATAAATAACCCAACAATATCTACTTAATTATCATTAAAAAGTAATTGCCATAATACCATTTGCCCTGTGAGTTTTCTTGTATAAATTCTTCTCAAAAGCTTTTTGCTCCTTAGCCGTTGGAAAGGTTTTGCCATAATACTGAAATATTATACAATATTTTATTAATACACACAATTTTAAGATAACGGATAAAAAAAATCTCACTAAGAATTCAGGCACAAACATTTATTTTTATTCGTAACAATAATTATATTAGGTAACTTAATGTTCCAAGAAATTATTAAAAGCATTTATCAGCCAATCATTTTAACATTTTAAAAATGCGAACATTATTTTTGTTTGCAAACAGATAAAATAAAACATAAAAGGCACTTACAGTAATGAATGACAATTGAAGTAAGTTGCACGTTACACATGAAAAAGCCAATTTCATAAGTTTTAAATAAAGGATAAAAGTTCCATTGTCTTTACATTGTAAATATGATAAGTGAATATTTAATTTTGAATTTCTGAATATTTAACAATATTTCATAAGGGAGATAAAAACATGGTTATTGTGATGGCCATTTCCCTGTCTTGTAAATAAATGTTTATGGCAATCTGAATAATAATAGCTTCAAAGTGGATGCATCAAACTCTGAATATCAAATTCTTTCTCAAATAATAATAGCATATATGTATATAAAAACTCACAGAATTAACTACATAACAAAGAGAGAACAAAAAGAATATATTATATGAAGAGAGAAGAAAATAAAAATATATTTAAAATTTCTCAGGTTTTTGAAAAAGTTCAATTTGTTTTATTATTCTTGCAAATACTGTTTAAATAAAAGTTTCAAATTTTTAAAGCAAAAGACATTGAAAAATGGTCAAGAGCAATGAAAATATAATAAAGCAGAACCTACATGCAACACATTTTTGCAAATATTGATTTTCTCTTTTCCCTCATCACTAATAGAATTAACAAATGAACGATGTATAAACATTTAATAAAAAACCAATTTTTAAGTGTACTTGTTAAAAAAAAGTATATACTCTTTAGAAAAGAATATAAAAGAAAAATAAGAGAACCTATGAAATTATTAATACAGCATTATATAATTTTCATGGATTCATCTTCAAGATATTTCAATGCAAAATCAGGAGAGAGAAATTCCTAAATTTTAATTGCATACTTTATTGAATTTTCACAACAAGTTTTATGACAGAGAATTCTTAAATTAAAAAGTACTTTGAACTGTATCATATGATACTATTTCATCATGAAATTTTACCAATTGTCAAGATTTAATGATGCGAGTTATCCCTAAAATTTGCTAAGTTTTTATCTGGCACCCTGCTAATGGAATTGTACCATTTAAAAAATTTCTATATAGAGATTTAAACTACTTCATGTGTAAAGTGGTACACTTTCTTCATTTTATAAAGGGTAATTCCATGTCAAATCAAGCAATGACAGAGACATCATGTCTTTGGATTTCAATGATTTTTGGCTGAGAAGTCGTACTAGTACACTAGATGAAAAATACCAATTTTCAGATAATTTGAACGATTTGTGTCCAAATTATGGATCTTTGAAATTTTGAAAATTCCACGAATTTGGAAAATTTCATAATCTTTAAACAATTGTAACCCAAGAACTATTTGACTTAAAGAGCTGAAATCTGTGAGATTTTGTTCAGTTTTGTATGGTATTTCATAAAATATATAACATGACCAAATTATTTAAAATTTTATTAAAAAAACATTTTATTTAACCTCAAATTAGCAACATTTATGCCAAATTTCACGATTTTCTTTTTGGTATCAGCAAGTATATATATATTTTCAATATTATATTATAAGTCCAATCAATGAAGGGTTTGTAAAAAACATTAGATCATATAGTTTTGGAAATTGGTGCATATGTTTATGAGGAGCTTCTGATGAACATATATAAAAATTCTCGGTCCTGAAGGGGAGGCTTGTGCCCGTCATCTTGGATGTCATCCCCCCTTTTTAATTTTTGTTGTATACCTTGAAAACTATTCAGTCTTCTGATTACAAGTGATTTAAGAAATTAAAGAGCATAAAATTCCCTGCAAATGCATGCTTTTATTTTTCTTCCAGCTTTAATAGTTTCCAAGATAATCAGTGTCAAAGTTTGTCGCCATCTTGAAGTACATCCCCCTATTACAGTTTTTCTTAAATATCTCGAAAAGTATTTAATTTTCAAATTACACAGGATACAACAAATCAAAGAGCGTAAAATTTCTTACAAAGGCATAGCTGTAATAGCCACATGCATCCAGCAAAAGTTACAGAATATAACTGTCGAATTCAAAACTGGCAAAAAGTGGTAATGACTGTGACATGGCACATCATGACTTAAAAGTAATTGATTGCTCAATGCGGGCACATGATAAAAAATAACCGCAAGTTCATCTGAAAGGCACTTCCACCAAAACAAAAGGCCCGATAATGGCTTTCATCATCCACATTCTCTCTCAAAGTCGGCATGGGTTAAAAGAGGTTTAGCGACCCAAAAAATTTTCTGGGTTGATCTTGAAGTAAATCGAACCAAACTGGGGAGTGGCATTTAAAAAATAAGGGACACCATAATATGTATAACGCTTTTCTCATGTTATCTTGTAAACACAATAACTGGAGTAATTTTGATTTAAATTTAACCAGCGTGAGATATGTTGTAAGGATAGTGAAAATCTTGGTCAAGTTCGTAGATGGGCTATCCAGCCCAAACAGAGTGGAAATTTTCATTTTCCTATAATTTCTTTACAATTAAAAATAGAAAGAAAATTCAAATTAGGTGAAGTATCGCCTTATCATAAAGAACAATTTTTAAATTTAAACTTTTTCGATAGCTGTAATTACTTAGAAGTTATGACCTGAAAAGTGATTTTCCCTCCCTTCCCCTCCTCTCTCCCAAACTAAAGTACCTTTTAACCTATTCATGTTACCCCTTGTTGGAACGCTCTCGTTATTTGCAGTCTCTTCCACCCGCTTTTATTCTTGCAGATCTAATCCTTATGAGAATAGAAGGCAAAATGTTCTTTCCCTTATTATTATTAGTAGAAACATATATGTATAACGCGTTTGTCCGTGTTATCTTGTAAACACAATAACTAGAGTAATTTTGATTAGATTTTAACTGGCGAGGGATATGTTGTTAGGGCGGTGAAAATCTCGGCTGAGTTCGCAGATGTGCTAACCAGCTCAAAGAAGGTGGAAATGGTGGGGTTGAAAATTTAATTTCGCCATTATTCCCTTACTATTGAAGATAGAAAGAAAATTTAAATTGGCGAATTATTGCCCCATCATAACAAACAACTTTTCTAATGAAACTTTTTTGATAGCTACAATTGCTTAAAAGTTATAAGCTAAAAAGCCATTTTCAATCCCCTCCCCTAAATTATCATTTTCCCATAGCTCTGTTACGACTAAAGATAGAAAAAGACTTCAATTAAGCAAATTATCACCTTATCATAACGAATAACTTTTATACTAAAATTTTTTGACAGCTAGAATTGCTTAGAAGTTATGAGCTAAAAAGAGAAATTCAATTTCCACCCCCAATTTATCTTTTCCCCATAGCTCCGTTACGATTGAAGATAGAAAGAAAATTTAAATTAGGGGAACTATCACCTTATCATAACAAACTACTTTTATATTGAAAGTTTATTGACAGCAAGAATTACTTAGAAGTTATGTGCTCCCATCAGGCACATTCACTTCCACTTTTTGTACGGTAAACAATCTGATATACCCAGCTTTGCTCCGGAATAAAATGCTTTCATGTCCAATATTTTTTATGTAAAAACTAAGATTCTATGAAAATTATAATACACAAATTCCTTTTCTGATCTGAAATGTTTTTAATTAAATGAGAATATCAATTGAACCAGACAATTTTTTAAAACAGCCGATAGCTAATATTCTCCATAAATTATTAGTTATATAGTTACTTCAAATTTTATTTATAATTTCTAAAGTAAAAGAAAGGTTTTAATGAATATTTTGAAACAATTAACTTAAATAGTTAATTATTCATTAATTTAAAGCATGAAAGTAAATCAAGTCAATAGTTGGTCCTGATATAGTTAATTGTCTACTTTTAAAATTTTCTTTTAGCATTCGTCCAGAATTCTGTTAATGTATTCTGGCAACAGTTCTTCGTATAATTCTTATTTTTCAACAATAAAGAATATTGTTAAGAATTCTGTTTGAAATGAAATTTTTGTCACTGAAAAGCTAATTTTTTGAAATTTTATTTGGTGAAAAAATAGTTTCGCAAGATAATATTTTCCAAAGATATCGTGAAAAATGCATTGTTTAATTTCTAATTAACTGAAACTTTAACCAACTTTTGGGCTTTGGAAAGTTGAGAGTGACCTTTCTCTTGTCTTAAATAAAAAGTGTGCAAAGTTTGGTTAAAATCAGTCCAGTAGTTTAGGAAAAGATGTGGAGCATACATACATAGCCACAATGACTTTTATTTATATTAAGATAAATCCAAATTATTGCTGACAAATACTGTGAGCCATAAAAAATGCTTTAGCAAAGATTTAATTAAATATTTAATTTAATAGTCAATTTGATAATTAGTTAATTTGAAAGATTACTTCATTTTGAAATTTAATTAAACATGGCAGCACCAAGATTTGTTTAATAAATTTAATATGAAATATCCAAAAAAGATATTTAAATAAGAGTTTCCTTTTTCCTTATTAATATTGAAAAATAGCTCATTAACTTAAAAATTGTTTTTGTGTTTTCTGCCTGACAATTGCTTTTACCTGTCGATGGAGATTTAAATTCACTGTTGAAAATGGCTGCATTCATATCCTATGCTTTAAACACACGTATTTAATTTTCCACTCACAATATTTAACAATTTTTATTCTCTTATGTGTTAAGAATTTAGTGACTATTATCTTTGTAGCCAAGGGGTTCTCTAAATGAGCCCATTCTAGTAGTGTTTAAATTTTTCATGTCATGTGATTTTAGCATATGACAAAGTAATGTTCAAATAATTATATGGTAACCTAAATTAAATAAACTAATTTTTAAAACTAGAGTCGTTCTTCATTCGTGTCAAGTGTCAATTTCTTGCTACTCTTTCAGATAAGCCGGCTTAATGCTATCTAGGGGATATTTACACTGGTGGGATGTTTATTTCTTTATGACTCTTATGTGTTCAATGATTATGTGTTGGGATATAAAAAAATTTTAGAAATTTACTGACCAATAAATCTAGCATAAGAGTAGAATGATTAAACCTTTATATAGTAAAAAATTAAATGTCATGAAAACAGAATCATGACGTAAATATTGCAATGTGTAGAAATAATAAAGTCATTGGCTATGTCTATATTGATCAATATGTAATATTTCATTAGTTTTGTAACATTAACGTAAAGGAATCTTCCTTTATGTTACCTTTGCCTTCCAGTTTACTGAAAGGGATTTTTTGAAATGTCACTGTTCATTTTGAAGCAATCTAAAGCAATTAAAAAAATGAGATTAAAAAATTTTTCCCATTACAAGTACATTTTAGGAATGACACAGCAATAAATAAGAGCCAGTGTTCATAATCAGACCTTATTAAGCAAAGACTCCAAGAGTAAAAATATTCATAACATGTGAATACACTTCCCCGTAAGACAATTTATTTCTATTATTAATTAGTATTAGCACAGCAATTTCTGCTTCAAAAAATAATTTTATGTTTTCTTTGTTTTTTTAATATTTAATTTTCTTAGGTAATCACTGCTTACCAAGCCCCTCTCCATATATACCAATGAAAGGACAATGGATCCTTAAAGTTGCATCATAAGTTCCCTCAATAAATCAATCAGTTTCCCTTTCATTGTCACTATAGGATCAATATGACAAAATATGTTTAAGAACTACAGCAAAGAAACAAAAATTATCATGATATAATTAACTTTCTTTCCAACACCAAAAAACGCCGACCCCGTTCAATAAAAAGACATCAAGACCTTAAACATTTGCAGCAAAATTTCACCCAAGTAAATGATTGATTGAAAACAGGGAACATACTTTGTTAGAGTGTAGGCTCACCAGGTGAGTTTGGAGGACAGGACAATTTTCTTGACTCATTTCCTTGTAATAATATCCCATGTAAATATTAATCAGAGTCCTTTTTTCATATTCAATCCATAAGAATGCAAGCTGTCATTGTGTTATTGGGGAAAGTTACGGTTTTGAGGAGCTTATCTTTGAAGAAGAACTCAGGCTTTCAGTGATACAGGATCACCCGGGTTCCAAAAGGTCTTAGGAATCAGAGGAGTTAACAAATGAAACTTATAATTGGGGTATACATACAACAAACTAATATAAATTCTCAACAACACTATATTATTCTTACCTTAGCTTTAATATTCTATTTCCCCATCATTATCTAAAATGCTTAGTAGTAAAGCCAATGGAATACAGGGTAGGTTCCTAAGATGGTAAAAAAGTTATAACTGTAGTAATAAATCATAATATATAAAATAAATAAAATCAGAGCCTTATATAAAGGGCTGGTTTGTTGTTTTCATAAATAACATATTTGTCTTTTATTTCACTTCAAATATTTTTTTGAGACAATTAATTTTGCTCAGAAACCTTTCCGGATTATCCTGTAATATGGAGAGGAAATCATGACCTTAAAACATGCCACAACTTTAAGAAAATTCTTGACTTCCTTAGAACCAGTATATGCTCCACTGATTTTATTTATTACAAATACAAAACTACAAAATCTTAGATACAGTTTAAAAAATAATATCTAAATAACGTTTGATTTGTACATTAATAAAATTCATTATTTTGAAACAAAATTTGGGATTAGATAAGACATAGAATTAAATTAGATTAAGAGAGGAGACAGATAGCATAATAAATGGTGCAGATTTTACAAAGAGAGTGAAATGAAGTGTAAATCTAATGAGCTGATAGAATCTGATCAAGTACTGCTTAATAAATATATTATTTGCCTTTGAGAGGAAAAAGTTTAAATATTTAATTATTTAAGTGTATTTTAAAAGAAATATCAGACATAATTTAAAACACAGAATTTGATAAGAAAGTTTTTAAATCAACTAGTTATAAAATCTTCATGACTCAAACTATTTCTTAACATATAACAAAAAAAAAAACCTCCAATAGAAGCCTTTTTTAAAATTTTATGTTCAGCATTTCAGAAAGAAGATTCCAGCAGGACAGTGGTAAATACCGAGGTAGGAAATATTTTTGGGTATATATCAGGTATTTACCCAAGGCCTGGGTATTTTGAGAAAAAATATGAATGGTGATTTACAATGAAACAGAATTTATGGGTAAAAAACTTGATATTTTGCAAAAAAAAGTGTCATTGTTAAAAATTATCTATGTTCACAATTTTTATGCGCACTGAGGGTACCACAACTACTAAGATTTGATTTAATGTTTTTGAGTATGAAATTTTATTATAGATATCACACAAGATTTCACCACACCTCTGGTTAATCACTGGCATCCATCTGGAGAATGTCAGAACAAAGTTTCAATTTAAAGGGTTGCCATAATTTCCGAGGCGTGCGTTTGCTGCTCGCTACAATTTCCTTCGTAGACCACCAACGTCCAAAGCCAACAATACTAACGGAAGTTGAATAATCGAAGTGCTCGCCAACACACAGTAGCAATGTACAATTTGAACCGAATATGTAATTTGCAAAACTTTTTTTCAACTGAGTGAAACGAAAATTGGACACATATCTACAATTAAGATTAGAAGGCCACATACCAAATTTCACATATCTAAGTCATTATCTTAAAGAGTTATTGTATTCACAAGTTTGAGATAATACAGACCGACAGACAGTCAACCCTTAGACGGATTTGGTCCAACATTTGATACAGACCTACATTCCTGATGATAAAACTGTGTACCAAATTTCATCCATCCAACTATTTAAGTTTTGAAGTTATCGTGTTCGTAAGAACACGGCCAGACAGACTTCCCGTAGATGGATTTTGACCAAAATTTGATAAAACCCGACAAATTATGTCTAAAGCTCACATACCCAATTTCACCCCTATAGCTCAAATAGTTTTCGAGTTATCATGTTCACAGACATAATTCCAAAATTGTGTTTTTCGGAATCAGGGAGGTCTAAAACATGGAGATTCACCAAAATCTCGAGTTCGAATTTTTGACGATTACAATACTTTCTCTTTGTATACTTTGAATACGAGAAAGTAAAAAAATGACCTAACAAAAAATATATCAAAAGTAGAACTGTAATGGAAGAATATTATTTGCATATTAAAAGATAAAGAGTAGGAGCTTTTATTTGAAATCTAATGACAGTTTAGCCATATTCAATAAATAATTAATTAAAAATAAAAATATTGAGTCATTCAAGGTATATTAAACAAATGGTTATTCAATATTAATTACAAACAATATAAATTATTTAAAAATATCCAATATTAATTTAAAAGAAAATGGAGAATCCAAATTATATTGAAAAAAGTGATCATTCATTCGTAATTTCAAAGGAATAAAAAAAAAATTAAAATTTTAGAACAGAAAAAAGACCTCATTCAATTTATTTATTAAAATGAATTGTATTCCTTGTAAGTTAACTCACTCTAGAAACAAAGAACCCAGTAATAACAATCAGTTTGTAACTCTGCTAATGTTAAGTAGATTAGGCAACAGAAGTAGAATTACAACTGATTGATATTACTAACTTTTTTGTTTTTAAAGTAAATACAGTACATAATCATTATTATTTTTTGCAGATAATGTTGTCTGACACACAGCTGATGAAATAAACATGCATATAAAGGCTGCAGTATAAATTATTGTGCAGACACTGAACATTGTCGACTGCACTATAGAAATAAATCTTTATATAAATTTCTTTTTTTATTTCTAAAAATTCTTGGGTATTATAAAGCTGCCACAAATGCATGATATATCGAGATTTAAGTTATGTTTTCACCACAAATAAAAAGATAATTCTGTATAACAATATTAATATGACCATATTTAATTTTATAAATAAAAAATCATCATAAAAATTTTTACAAGGAAAAAATGATTCATATTATGAAAGTAACACTTGTGCTAGAATGTACAGCATTATCATTTCATTCATGTTGTTTCTGAATTTTTCAACATAAGCTAAAATATGTTCCTACATCAACTAATTGCTGAGAGTTAAAAATAAGCGAGATAGAGACTTAAAAAAAGATATATATATATACTGCAATACATTAAATGATCTGCTATGATTCACTTAATAAAACAATAAAGTACAGGAGTACATAGCTGGAATGAAACAAATCATTCAATGCTTAAAATTTAAGTGAAAAAACGCCTCATTTTGAGTCTTTAACAAATCTGTGTTTATTTACCGGTGCTAAATTTATTTTATAGAAAATAATTCAATTTATCATGTTATATGAAAGTAGAACAATATATATATACGTCATACCATTAATCCTGACTCCATTATGAAAGCTTAGATTCTTAATAGTTAAGAAAATTAATTAATTTAAAGCGTATAGAAATTTCTTTTTTTCTACTGAAGCAAAGCAAAACTAATAAAGTCGTGTCAACACTGCAAACGTCGTTGTAAGAATTTTGAGTTGAGTCTTACACACTGCTGCTTGATAATTTCTCTGTGTGAACTAATGTCGCACCATATCTGAACTCTTTCAACAATGCAGCTAATCCCTTTATATACAACGCTAAAGTACTTTATTTATTTCGATTTGAATTCAAAATTAAAATGGTATAGGTTTTTATTATGTTTATTTTACCTAACACGAAGTAGTTTCTTTTTTTGATATAAGATGGTAAATTTTATACACTGGAAGTGAAGTGAACTGCGCATAAAGCGGTTTGATGATCTTGTTGCAAATTCTATGTTTGAAGCAATCGTTGAATTAAATTATGTAACCTTTCGTTAATTAAAACTGTCTTATTTTATATTATTTTATATTTGATGCATCGCTACGATGACTTGCTATAGAAAGAAAGATGGGGGACCTAACGTAAAATTTTACGAGTCTCCAGAAACAATTACACAGTTTGACACCGTACGGCAATGGCTGCAGAAAAACTGCAAAAAGGTAAAAATGCTGTAGTCGTTTAAAAAAGTAAAAATCAGTGTAAATGTATTTTATTTAATGATTGAAGTTAACTACATGTAATTGATCGTAAGAAATTACCTTTTAACTTAGTTTGATCATGAGATTGTTTGAAAATATTATATTTTTTTGTTATTGTTAGATAGTACCTATAATCATTGATCGAGCTACTTTTAACTATTATTTTTTTAAATACGTTAAATGTAATATGTTTCTGATAATCGAATAATCTTATTCATTATAGTATTTATGTGTATAAATTTTGATTTAATGTATTAAAATATTAAATAGTTCAAGTTCTCTGAATTACTTATTGAATGTATAGGTGATGTTTTGAATATGTTCTAACTACTTTTGTATTGGTTTTCGTGAGTCTTGTGAATTATCTTGTTGCAAAGAATTTTAATGTAACTTGTGTGTTTGTGTCAAGTTTTCTTTCTGTTTATTTAAATTCTTTTATTGATTTAAAATGTAAGATGAATGGAAAAAAAATACTAAGTTTTAATAAGAATTATGCTTTTTGATATGTATTAAATTCAATTTTTTAAGAATATTTTACGTATGGAATTTAAAAAAAATATACAAACAAATATTTACTATCCGCTTTGATCTAAAAATGAAAATAGTGAAAAGCTGGTTGCAGAAAACCAACTGCAGAATTTTTAAAATTGTTATTTAGATGCAGTGTTTGCATATACTTTCGAAATGAAGCAAAATGTTATTTATATGCAATGGTATAATACAATTTAATGCTATAATAGTATCTCTAAGCTGACTAGTCTGCAGAAATTGTGGGATGTAGTGAAAAATAGACTAACTTTCAACATGCTTAAATCTTGGGATAAACAGTTGGAAAATTAGTACTATATCAAAGAATTTTGTAACTGAAAATTTTGTACTCGGTTTTTTTTTTCTATTGCTCTAGAAAATATATATAAAATATATTTAAGAATTTATATCCTTTGAATATAAAGTGTGGCATTAATATGTGATAAAAAAGTTGAAAAATATTTTTTTGATTTTTGTGGGTTTGCAAAATTTATTTAATTCTAAAGGTGTATGGTATTTCATTTTGCTACTGTTAGAGTTAAAGGAAATTTCTCAAAAAATGGTTCAGAAAGCATAAGCATTAATATAAATCAATGTACAATGTATATCTTTGATGGGAAATTATATGCCCTGTTTTACGGACTGTTGGGAATATAGATTTGTTGAAAAAGTGCACACGAGCCTGATTTGCTTTCCCATAAATTTACTGAAAACATTGAAGTATAAAATACGTATTAACTCTTTAACCTCTTTGGAAATTGCGACTTCTTGTAATTTCAATTCAGAGTGGTTTGAGCAAAATGACTTTGAAATTATCTCAAGCAATTCTTGTGATGTTTAAAGGCAGAAGACTTAAAGCAATAGACATAAATCGAGTTTCTTATAGAGATAATCTTTGGAGTGCCTATATTCAATTTATTAGAGATGAAAGCATTGAGACTGATAGGCATTAAAACTCTCCTTCAAAGAGCAGACAAGGGAGCATTATTTTGCCTTTTGAAAACCATAGTTACAAAACTTCAAAAAATTGATTTTTGAGTTATGACTACCAACTGTCATTTAAATGATTTTTTTTTTCACTTGTCAAAGAAGCAAAAGGATGTATCAACTCCTTGCCTCTAGAGTGTGCATATACGTCATGAGAGAGAGGAAAAGTGGCCTCATAAGACGTTATTTTCTCTAGATGATGAATTTTGGATTTAGCGTCACAATGATGACAAACGATATGGCTGTCAAAGACATTCAAAGAGTGTCAACAGATTAGACTTGGGTTGATACACGGTTTCACCGTATCAGATACATGTTGATACTGATACTCGTTGCAACGCACATTTATTGATACTTTTATTCTGATACAGCCGTAACCATCCATTCCCTCTTGAAACGAACTCGCAACGGGTACCGATACATTTACTCGATGCTTTTGTATCTGATACACCCGGTAGCCGATCTATTCCCCTTTGAAACGGAACTTTGGCAATCGGGTACAGATACGAGTCTTTCAGGTTGCGATGACTTCGTGTTTTCGGAAGAGGTATTTCTGATGATGTCCAGATGGCTTCTGTTTTGACAGCTATTAGACGGAATGGGGGGAAATAGGGAGGAAAGGATTTATTGATAAAGCTGTTTCGCTCAGAAGCTCGCTCCGGGCCGCGTCCTTTTATTTTATTTGATCATTGTAATTTCTTTATTTCAAATATTAGCAACGATTAGTGTTAGAGATGGCAGTTATTTCAAAACACCCATTTTTTCCAACGAGGAACTGTTTTAATCTGATATTTTTTTATCAAGTTCATAACAGTATCACTGAACCGAAAACGAACACGGTCGTTATCAATCGAGTCCAAGAAATGATACCGAGTATCCAATACTTTTGGTCTGTATCATTTTCGTGTACCTGATACAAAATATCAAGTTGATACAGTATCACCCAACCCTACAACAGATTCAGAAAGCCAAATGTTTTTTTAAGGGTCTTACAACAGATATTTATTCAGACTGTTGGGATTTCATTGTATATAGATTTATGAAAGTTTGTCTAAAGAAACAATGTTGCAAAAGAAAATTTAAAAGAGTTAAGTTTGGACAGATTATTTTACCATTATATGTAGAAGAATGTAGAAAAGCAGTCTGAAAAATTAAAAATCTGAGAAATGTAAAAGAGTGCAAGGAAATAAAATAAATTAAGTATACGAAGAAATACTGAAGAAGTTGGTTTTTCATAAGTGGCAAATGCATCATAATTCGAAACTAAACCGACCCCATACACAACAGCTTATTTACTTCTTTCAGAACTCATTTTTTAATATTTGAAATGATGCAAATAGCTTTCGCTTTTAATGTCAACCATCATCGTAGGCGTTCTCTCGGCCTTCCGGAGAACTCGCTTGCAAACATTGATGCTGTACCGCCATCTAGTTGTCGGATATTTTACAAAATATTGTATAGCAACAGATTCGGAAACCTTCCACGGTTTTGCGCATGCGCTGGGCAGAGTTATTTTAATCAAAGTGGGGGGGAGGGAAGAAGGGAAGGGTGATGTTTACATTTTACTGAGCGTGATCTAACGAAGAACCCCAGAAAGGTGCTCATGTGACTCATTGTCCGACACCCTTTTCCGGTGTAAAATCGTCTAAAAGTGGTAGTCTCGGAATCCGTGGTCAGACTATAGCTCAAATATATTAACATTGGGGGAACCTGTTTAAACCTCATTAAGAATATCATTCTTGTAAATTTTATATTAGTTTATGTGAATTAAAAAATGTATATTTTACAGTTGGATTTCTTTAATTTAATTCATTTGCAATTGCTTTTCAAGTATGAAAGATTTTTGTAGTCCCATTTTTGCCTGAAAAATTCTGCCATGGTCCATTATTTAATAATAGATAGAAAGAAAAGATTTAAAATATATATTAAACAAATTTATGAATATATGAAATCAAGGCAGATATACTGAATTTGATGAAAAGGAAAAGAAGTATAGATCTTTATAGGTTCTGATTATATTTCTATTGAGGATACAGACCAACAGATTACGAAACACTGCTTTAGAATAATCTTCACAGCAGAAAGATATTTATCACAATTTTACATAATGATCTACTGTTTTGTTTTAAAAAAGAATGGTTTCAGCTATTTTTGAAGCTAATTTCTCTCTGGGATCACTATACCATTATCACACTTAGTAAAATTACATTTCATATGAAACCAGACCCTATTTCTTGTATTGGAGAGAAAGCTAAAGAGTTCGAGTTGATATACTGTTTGCCATGCTGTTACGTTTGCTATCCTTTAAATGTATTTACATTTTTATTCTGAGTAAATTATCATATTAAATAATGTTAAGGATAATGCTTACAATGTCATGGGTTAATAACTTTACTAGTGAAAAGAAAATGTATGTCAAATTGGGATGGAATCTGTAAATATGAAAGAAACCATATGAAGGTGAGAGAATAGAATTTCACTGATTTTAATGTGAAATTAAGAACTACAAAATCAAACCAAAGTAATTATAAATAATAATTTTAATATTAATAATTTAAATCTCTAATTCTAATAAAATTCATGATTTTAAATCGAACAGCTCAACTAAGAGTTTTTGTACAAACTTTTTTAAGATTTTAAATATTTGTATAAACATCTAAATAAGTCAGATTCATTCATTAACCATTCTTTAATGAAAGTTTGTTCTGAAAAAAGAACAAAAAGATTATTTCACATACCTTTTACCATCTGACACGTTGATTTCCATGTCAGTAATTTTCAGTAGGTACTCCTGAATGTAATTTGGCATGATGCGCATTCATTGCAAAATCATAATTTTTTTGAATAAATCTTGGGGGTGGGGGAAGCCTCTGAAAGAGATTGATTGTCTTCATTTTGATTATTTGTAATTTCGTGAACAAACTAAGTAATTGTATTTGAAGTTTATGCAGTTTTAAAAATTGAAATTACTTAAAACATTGTTGACCGGTCACTAGTTAAATCGTGTTTTTATGTACAATTGTTGTTGACCTGTCACGAGTTAACTCGTGTTTTCATGCCCAAACATTGTTGATCGATCATGAGTTCATTTGTTTTACTTCCACATTCAATTACAAAATAATGTGGCGGTGACATGAGATAGCCTCTGTGTAAAATTGCCGGTCAATAATATGCTAACTAAAAAGAATACTATTTACTTAAAAATTTTGCTTTGTTCCTTTATCTGAGATATATGGGTACTTTCAAGCTATTGGTTCTTGTGTATGATTTTTAGGATTAAAAAGATCTGTAAAAATCCTATTAATATCTTATATTACCTGTTTGCTCTATGTGTATTCTGCTTTAAGCATTGCTAGAGAAATAGGTTTAATCCCTCTGAAAATGATATTGTTATGATTGTTTAAATATGTATCAAATGTAATAATTTACATTTCCTTTATAAGAAATTATATAAATTTTGTATCTTTTTTTTTTTTTAGTATATACAAGCAGATCCACCTACGGCAAAAGGATTAGCTGCACTAGTAAACCAGCTAGTTCAGTTTCAGGAAGATGCATTTGGACGCACTGTCAGCAAACCACCCCTTACAAGACTGCCTGTAAGTTTAATTGACATTTATTTTATGTACATAATTTTATTTTTTACTTATCCTGTCTTTTACTCAAATTAGAACTTAAGGTATATAAAATATAGTTAAAATGGATTTTTGAAAATTATCTTTGTGGTAAATTGTGTTCATATTTTTACAATTTTTGTTTTAGATGAAGTGTTTCCTTGACTTCAGGCCTAGTGGTGCATTATGCCATATTCTTGCTTCTGTTTACAAATTCAAAAGTGAACAAGGATGGTAAGATTATGAAGCAGTTATTTTATTTATTATGATACTGAAAGAGAAAGATATTCTTTATGGATAGAATTGAATTTTCTCCATTTTATTGAAATTTAAAAATGAAAGTCTGCAGTTTCTAATCACATTTCCACGTGCCAGTGAAGACTGTTTTACACCGAGTGCATGGACTCAGGGGTCCTCCATCTCCGATACGTATGATTATTTACCGTTTGGCATAGTTAAAATTTTATTTGAACGTAGATGCTAGTTTTACTTAATTGGGATTTTAATCTGTAAGGGAAGGTTTTGCTAGTCACATGAAATATCTCACTCATTCAAGTAAAACTCGGAACAGACGAAATTTACTTTTAAAACTTTTTGCTGTGTTATACAAGTTTGTGAAGAAAAGTAGGGAAAACACCTGCATAAAAAGTTTGTGACTGAACTTGCAAATTGTGACAGAATTTTTTACTTTGAAAATAACAAACATTTCCTTTAATACCATATGATGTTTCTGAAGAAGGATTTTTGAGTATTGTAAAATTATAAATGTAAAGGAAATACAAAAGCTCTGAATTATGCCTGCAAACTAATGATTACTTTATGAAGTATATATTTATTCAAATAAAAGGTTATGAAGTACAGTAGACTCTCAGTAACCTGCCAGATATCAGACTGGAAGACTGCCATATCAATGAAAGTGCTGGATTAGTGGAGGTTCATTAAAAAAAAAAAAAGTATTTTAATAAAATCTATGTTTATTGCACAAAATATGCAAACTTATGCAGAAAAATTGTACTACTTAAAATATTACAAAATACAGTTCAAAGTATGCCTTTTTTTTTTTACTCCACCCCAAGGAGACAGACATCAGAATGCAGTGACTAGTTTTTCCTTCAATATTTCCCACTTGCCCTGCTGTAAAGGGGAGTAGGCGGTGAGATTGATTCCCTTTTGTAATCTTCAATTCAAGATTTTATTCTCAATTTTTTCCCCCCTCGTTTTTAGACAAAGTGGCATCATAGCAAGCATATGTCTCAAACTTCATATTTTCTAAAACCTAAACCTGCTATAAATGCTTGGCTACAAAAGAGACTGTTTTGGTGCAGTGCTGGATTACTGAGAAGCTACTGTAAGCTTATTCAGGAAAGATTTTGAAAGGTTTACTTTAAAAAAGTTTTTGACTTTTTACTAAAGATATTAGCAAATAGTGATTTGGCTTAAGCGAATATCAAATTTTTAAAAACATTCCATTTTTATTGAATGTGAAATATTTTTCAAATTTTAAATGAAAGAATTTTAAGATTAATAAAGTTGATTTTTTTATTATTTGTATGTTTTAAAAAATGTTAATACCTTAAAGTATTTAAAATATTACAAATATGCAATAATAAGAAATGAGAAACCCTCTTTATTTTGGAAGGGTTCGTACACTCCTTAAACACTCCTTGAATACAATTTTCATTTTCAAGCACTATGGAAACTCCTTGATTTTGGGTTTTACTCCTTATAAACTCCTTGATTTTCAATTTTTAACATTTCTTTTATTAAATGTGTACTACGTTTCACCGATAAAAAGGATTCTAAATCACTGTCGTATCAATTAAACAAGTATTTTGCGTTGATCTTTCCACGATTTGATGTTCATCTCCTAGCAGTATCCAAAATTTCATAATAAGTTTTAAGTGCAAATCAGTAATAACCAAAACAATAGAATGGTGCAAATTGATAATGTGAAATAGCATTAATAATCCAAGAGAAATATCTTGGACTAGCAGTACGCGCACGGCGTTGCCTGTGGAATCGGGACTTCAACAAAATAAATAATTACATAAATGAAAGTTTTAAAAACTAAATCAAAACAGAAATATATATATCTATTATTGAGTTGGTCCGCCTCTTTTTCCTCTCGACCGAGTACCGTTAAATCCAAAACAATGTTAAAAAATTACAATGTGATATTTATTACACCGCAAGCAAAGTATGAAAGGCAAAGAAATAAGTTAAGACACGCTTAAAAATAATAATCAAAGTCATCGAGTAAATAAATCATCTCGCAGAACGCGAAAGTAATGATGTCACCTTGGCCCGTCAGCCAATGAAATTGCCAGCAACGTTCTGGAGAGCTGTCGCGAGTGGAAGCTTCGCTAGTGGAAAAATATCGTTCATCTACCAGGAAAAAATTAATTTAAAGAAAACGGGAAAAGATATTTTAACCATTCTTGTTTTAAATCCGACAGAACCGTTGCAGTTATAAGGTGAAAAATTTTCCAAATGATATCTTTATTAGAACATCGGATGCAAGAGTTTTAAGGATCCCAGAAAATTTGATTTTTGAAAAGTGACTATTTTTAAAAAAAATCCCAAAATTCAGTAAATTACGTTAGAAATTCGAAACTAACTTCATTAGAATGGAAATCGTGTGCTCTTTCCAATGGTTTATCTATTTCTTTCGTACAATTATTCAAAACCATTCTATTGAGAAATTAGTGCAAAAAATTAACCAAAACAACACAAAACATTAAATAAACAATTTTCTAGATTAAATTTTAAAATTTCGGCTTCGAGGTGCATTGAGTCACCATTACGACTACCTGTGTGCCAAATTTCATAGCTGTAAGTGTGATAGATTCGTCTGGACATCGCAGACACACACACACAAACATTGCCTTTTATAAGTATAGATTATTTCGAAAAATTAACTGTATTTCTTTAAATTGTAACATTTGGTTTGTTGTAAAGGACACTTATTGTGATGGTGGAGTTAATAGACACTATTAATCAATTTTAGCTAAATTAGTTTTAATAATCAAGAAATTTTGCTAATTTTATTTTCTTCATATAATATTTTATAAGCAATGAAAATGTCAAAAAACAGTTTCTAATATCTAAAATCAATGGCTCTCTTTGTACCTCTATATTTTAAATCATGGATCATGTGCACTACATAAGGCACACAGTGAGGCATGGAAATTATTTAAGAATTTAAATTCTTAAAAAAATTAATGGAAATAGTTTTTTATTTAAAACATGTAAATCATGGTATGTAATGAACTGCAGTCGGGCCTCTATTTAAAGAAGTCGCTAAATCCCGAAAAAAAGTTCGTTATATGGAAAATTCGTTAAATAAAGATTCACCTTTTAAAATGCTTTAAACTACACAGAACAGATTTTAATTCATAAACACTAAATAATAAAAAATTAATTAATCACACCTTTATTTTGTAAATTAATATCTATTTGTTTTATATATTTTACCCATCAAAAAGAAATCTGCAAGAAAAACAAGAATAAAACAAAACATTGTCTGGGAATACGCTGTATTTTCAATTAAAAAAGTAATTTTATATTCAAATTAATGAATTTTAGCATTTCATCATACGAAGGTTTGCTGATTTCTGCATCATGATCATTTCCATCTTCATCATCTTCGTTTTCATCTGTATTGTTTTTTATTTTTCACACTGTCCTTTTCAAAACTGCCTCATCCACATCTTCATAGACACATGCTTTTAAACGTTTTGAACAAGAGCTTGATAAATCATAATTTTGTATCTTATCACGGTTTTTTTTATTATGGTTGATAAGCTGTTTGGAGGAATACCAAATTTTAAATCAATATCCTTTTTTTTCATGCCTTTATCCACCTCATGGAGAATTAAATTTTTTTTTCCTTTGATGTTCAAGCACTTTTGCTTTGACATTTTCCAGCTTCAAGGTCATTAATCACCATAAAATGCATTAGAAGAAAGAATAAGTTTGAAATGTTTAGAAATATTTCGAGAAATAGGGAGAAAAAAAATATTGGATCACAAGAAAAAATTCGTTAAATAGAGAATGCACTTCGCTATTTGGAGGTTATTTTACGAAGAAATTCGCAAAATGTTCTTGGTTCCAAGAAAAGTTCGCAAAATAGAGAATTTCGCAAAACAGAGGTTCGTTGAATAGAGATCCGACTGTATTTGAACTTTTAGGGTAGTTGTATAATTTTATAAAAAAATGAGTGTCTAAATGGCACCACTCTATTTTTATATAAATAGATTTAACATGACATTCTTGGATAAATCAGCTTAGTAAAAACTTATAAAAGAAATAAATATAACCACATTTATTTGAGTTATTATCAATGTTTTAAATACTCTTAATATAATTTTTGTGTACTTTAAAAAGGGAACCCTTTTTCATGCGTAAATATTGACTCCTTGGAAATTTTGAAAATACTCCTTGAAAACTCCTTAAATACTTCTTGATTTTTAATTTAAAAAATCAGTAAGAACCCTGTTTGGAATTGCTTCAAAGAAATAAAAGAGTCATTATTGCAGAACATAACTATTCAGTAGAGCAGATATTTGGCCGAATATATTTAGGGTAATAATTTTATTAAAATGTGCTTTTAAATACACATGTAACAAAGAACATTGCATAATTACATTTCAGTAAATTTATAATCAAAAAATTTCCTAACATTTACCCAATTTTAAGTTTCGTAGGTGTATTTATTAAAGTTACATATAATTTATCATTGTAAAGCCCGAAATTATTATGCAAGAACAATAATTTTTCAGCATTTTCAAGAGTGAATCTGTTTTGTTTGGTTTCATACATGTTTAATATCAACTAGGGATGTAGGAAATATTAAGTATGAGGCCTATTTGGACCTTTCCCAAATATTCTGCCAGGCCGAATGCTAAACAAGTATTTGACAGAATAAATTCAGGATAAATGTTTTTAAAAAATGTTGTTTTAAATATTTTAAATAAAGAATATTGCAGAATTTAATTCCGTTATATTTATTATAAAAAAACACCTCTAACATTTATCCAATTTTAAGTTGCACGGTACATAAGTGTATTTAATGATGTTGCGTATCATTTATAGAAGTCTGTTCCGTATAGTTTCATGTGTATTACCAGCTTCAGGAAATGAAACGGTCACTATATATTTTTTGCGGGTGCTGAAAGATGTGAACGTTGGAAATTTTTTCAGATTTTTTTTCCTCCAATTAAATGGAAACTCCATCCTACCTATTAGAAGTTCTTTATCAAAATAGGAGTTTACTTCTAGTAAATTTAATTTATCCATTTAACTTTCTTCTGTGTTTGTCATTGTCATTCTCTGAAATGATGGCTCTTTTATTTCTTTGAAGCAATCCCGAAATGAAGGGAGTGTCTCATTTCTTATTATTAGAAATTAAGGTATTTAAAATGTTACAAATATATATAAAGATATTAACATTTTTTTAAATGTACAAATAATGAAAACTTAATTTTATTTAATCTTAAATTTTTTCATTTAAAATTTGAAAAATATTTCATGTACAATCAAAAGTGAAATGTTTTTAAAAATTTGATATTCGGCGGCGGAATATTCAGTTATTTGGCCAAATCGCTATTCGTTACATCCCTAATTAATGTATCTAATGATTGTAATTAATATCTTCCTTATTAACTTGATTTAATAAGTAAAAGAAAACTTTCATTAGATATATAGGTGAATTGTGATTAAAATTTATACATTTGGAATTGTGTATTTTTCTCGCAGGCGGCGGTTCGATTTTCAGTCTCCATCTCGCATGGACCGTAATGTGGAAATGTTCATGACCATTGAAAAGACATTAGTTCAGAATAAATGTCTAACTCTTCCTCACATTTTTATCATGCCTGAGGTAGAAAAACAACTTGTACCTCGTTTGAAAGATATTATTAAACGTCATCAAGGAACAATTGCTGAAAATCCAGATGATGCTTCTCATCTTGTACATCCACCTTTACCTACAACTGATGGGCCAGGTTGTTATGTAATTTTATCTAAAACTTATATTGTTGTTTAGATTGTTTTTTTTAAATTTTTTATTAATGCCTTTTATCCCTCTTCTAGAGGATTGGGTTCGTGTTGTATTCAGAAGAGATAAAAGTGTAATGCTGCATTGGTGGTTTTATCCAGACAGGTGAGTTGATACTTATTTTATAAAGACTTAATCTCTACTTTTAGGCATAGAGGAAAACTCAAACATCGTCTTACAATTTAAATTTTGATGAAAAAACAGACTAGTGTTTCCCCTATTTTTAAATTGCTGGGATATAAGGTTTGAGATTTTCTTCAATTGTTTGTACAGTTCTATTCTTATTTTCCTTCAGTTGTAAATAATTTACTTATCATACGTGAGATGTCTGAATAGAACAGAGTAATAAGATGATCAATGAAGTAATGAGAGTAGAGATGTATCAGTTTAACAAGGGAAGTGAAAATCATAATCGTAAACCTCTACAGCAATTGTACCAGCTCGTAAGCGGACATTAAAATTTCTGCTGGTTGTAGCATCTGCAATGATTTTAAGGTAAATAATGCTTGTTAAGAAAATATGAAGATACAAAACTCAGTTTTAAAAATTCCTTTTGGGATTATATACCATACATTAATTTTTCAATCACATTTTAGGTATTGTATTGGATGGTGTATAGAATAACTGGAAATTCCTGAAAATGTGCTATAATTAAGGTCTCATTAAGCTGAAATTCTGGGTTTTCCCTGTCAATATTAGATAGCTTTTTGAATTTTATGTTAGTGTAGAAATCATTTTTGTGCTTTAATATTTTCAGAAGTTATGAGAAACATGAAAGTTTTGCTTAATTTTTAATTAATTGAAATTTCAAAAACTAGGGGGTTATACCCCTGCTCACTCCACTCCCCAACCCCAAGAATCATGCTAGCTTAGCTCGCTCACCAAACAGTTATGCATTTCTGCTAGTAGTAGGAAATTATAAATACATTAATTACTGAAAATAAATGTAAATTATCTGAACTTGTATGAATTCTTAAAATTAATTTTTCATCAATTACTAAAATTAAAATCTTCTGGTAGAACAGAGATACATATTTAAATGTTATATATATTGGCATTCAGATTTCTTTCTAATTCTAAGATGTTTAAAAATCAAAATTATTGACATCAATCATAAATTGGTCATTTAAAACTTTTTTCCATACACAATTGACAACATCTTCAAAAGTTTTATTTTCCTTAACTTCATTCCACCGAAATTTTAAACATGCCCTATTTTCAATGAAATGTTGCCGAGAAAAGCTTTTCCACATGTATTCTCACTCACTCCAATTATTATTTAGCCTAGAAAGATATAACTTTTCTCTCTGAGCAGTTATTTATGTGTTAAACCTCAGAAAATTTAAGTTGTCAAGAGATGATATAACCTATTTTACAACCTAAAAAAGGGCCATTTAAAGAGAAAACTGTCTTGAAACATGCTCATATTAACTATTCAAAATTGAAACCGTAATGATTATGTACTTTTAGCTTTTTAAAATTAATAAGATCCTAAGTTTACTCATGTTATGTTGCTCAGAAAGCTTCCAATTTAATCATGAAAGGTACAAAATTTTTCTCTGGTTTGTCACTCATGTTTTTAAAACTCAGAAAATGTGAGTAATCGAAAGATGAAATAGCCCATTCCTCAACTTTTGAGCTAAAAATGACATATTAAGGAGACATTCATTACTTTGCCTAATCGAAACTGCAAGACTTAAACTTATTTTTGTTCAAACTATTTAACTGAAAAAAAAAAATCATTGTGTTGGTCTTTCCACCATGATTGATTGAAATGTGTTGATTGGGATTTCTCAACATCCCAATCAATCCCCTTATCCCAAAAAGATGCTCTTAATAAATATAAAAAAAACTGCAAAGTTTGCATCTTTCCACCATTGTAAACAAAACAAACTTGCAAGCTGTTGCCAAACAGTGATTAAGAAATTCGATCCTTTTTTGTCGCTACATAAGATAATTATATATAGAGATATAGCTCCTAGGTGCACTTTCCCATCCTCAAATTTTGTAGCTCTATATCCTGCAATCTGCCCTGTAGATTGCCAACACACACAGACCAACATTCTCCTTCATTATTATTAGAAATTTAACTATGCACATTCATCATTAATTGAAGTTATATATTCTTAATAATGTTGAGCATTAATGAATGAAAAATCAAATGAATTTTTATGAAGAAAGTTGCATGTTATCTTCAAAATTTTATTGCATACTATTATTATTAAGTTTTTTCTTTGTATGTACACTAAATGGAATTGTATTTTTTACTTTGTAATGAGTTACAAGTTTCTGCACTGTTTCTTAGAGCAATATAGATATTTTTTTCACATTACGGATTTTAATTCTTTATTTCCCCCAAAAGTTAGAATTGTAAAGCTGCTCTTGGAGCATGGTACTGATCCTAATATAAAAAATGAACATGGTTAAGTTTTATTATTTTACCTTTATAGATCTCATTTCTGTGTAATATGATATAAACTGTGGAAAGTTTATGCAATGCAAAAGAAAAATAGATTTCATTGTAGTTCAACATTGGATGTTTCAGAATGACAAAATCGATGCATTAGAGATTGAAAGGCAGAAATGATTATTCTACTTATCTGTATAGTATTGAAGCATTTTTTGTTCTTATTTTCGATTTAATGATAGTGTTTTTTTATCCATTTCAAAAAGTTTGATCAGTACTCTGAGTTGAAAGTAAATAAAAATGCTTCTGCAAATTTCAGTTTACAACTTGTAAAAGTTTGATTCCTGATTTTTTACTTGAAAAAGCTTTGTGAAAGCCATTTATATTTTGCATATTTTATATTACAGTTAAAATTATATATTTGTTATAAAATATTTATAAATTATAATAAAGATTTAGGAAATTATAAGATTATTTACAGGACCTGTGATTATATCTAAATTTGTCTGCAGGTCTTGTTTTAAAAGTTCATAGTAGTATTAATTTTTTTTTATTATTTAGAGTTATGAGTTATTGAAAATGGTTTTTGAAACATATGAAATTAACTTTTTAATGCTAGTGCGCTTTTTTAATGAGTTTATCATTTTTTTAATAATTTTACTTAATTTTTTTTATATAGCTATGATACATGGGTTACTGTACCTGAAATAGATCAAGAACCTGAAACTCCTGAATCCCCAGATGGGCCTTATGAAGCAAGTGTACACTTATTATTTCCTTATTTCTATAAATGTTTTTATATATATATATTTAAATTCTGGAAAGAATTATTTTGATGATTTGGGATTTTTTAAAAATAAAATGTTACAAATTTTAATATATGTATGTTATTAACTCACTGCCTCCTCTATATAGTCAACTATCTTTGTATATTAATATTCATTCAAAGAAATACAAGATTTATTTGAATTTCAAATTATACATTTTTTTTAATTATTATTTTTCCTTTTTAAGGTTAACGCCCGGTGGCTTTTAGATCTTGATGAGTATAATGAGTGGATGAATGTTGATGACTATGAAGTTGAAATGGATGCACTGGTAAATTACCATTTTTTGATTAGTGATATATTTTTGAGGTTAAATTTATTTAAAAACTTTTTTTTTAAAAGAAAAATTGCCTTTTATTGTGAAAAGACTGTATAAAGTCTTTAATAATATAGTTGAATTACCAAAGTATTAATATATTTAAACTGAATTTAGCTAGGAATATAATGATCTAAATTTGCTCTATTGTTGTCGTATTAATTCAGCTATTGTTATTTTTTTTTCACTTTATAGGGCCGTAGACGCTCACCCAGAGGAAAATATACTATTGAAGAAGTATGTGTACTGTAAAGTACTTAAATATGGATTTATTTTGCTTGTGATATATGAAATTTTGGTACTTACGTATTAACGCCACTGAAGCTACAGATTTGGCGGTTTTTAAGTGCCGCCAAATTTGGCAGTTTTTGTACTTACGTATTAACGCCAATTTGGCGGTTTTTAAGTGCCGCCAATCTAGTGGTTTTTGTACTTACGGATTAACGCCAATTTGGCGGTTTTTGTACTTATGTATTAACGCCAATTTGGCAGTTTTTAAGTGCCGCCAATGCCACCGCAGCTACAGATTTGACGGTTTTTAAGTGCCGCCAACTTGGTGGTTTTTGTACTTACATATTAACGCCAATTTGGCGGTTTTTGTAAACAAGATTGCTCTTCATTGGCGCATTACCGCCAATCTGTAGCCTCGGTGGCGTTAATACGTAAGTACCGAAATTTTTAAGATGTTACAGAACTATTTTAAAAGTTGTATAGGCTATAAATAAGCTTATTGAATAATAGCTTATTTACATTGTAGTAAAACTTAAAAATGTAAGTGTAAAGAATTTTAGTTTTCTGCCATCCAATATGTGTTAATTAGTGTTCATTTTCACAGCCATCCATTAAAGCAATCCAATTTTCCATTAAAGTATTTATAGCTTGTTATTAGCATATCCTTTCCATTCACTTCTGTTCTTCATTTTCAGTCTAAATTAAATGTAATTCTTTTTGATTTGCTTTTATTAATTAATAAACTTTTAAAAAATTTATTTTCTCTTTATAGTGTCTTGAAGTAAATCTCCTTTTGAATGACATTATACCTGCTAATTATAACTTGGTGATTTTATGGAAAGGATAATTAAATTACTAAAGATGGCTGTATTGATTGTATTGCCTAGTGCTGGCACGTACTTGGTTATTATTTTTGTATGCTTTAGTTAACTTGATATATTCATTTACAAGAAAATTAATAGACGTAAAAAAAAAAATTATCATTCAGTTTATTTACCTATGAAATTTTATTATTTTTTGTAAAATTTTTTTATTGACAGATTATTAATTTTCTTTCATTTTAATATATTTTCATTATTAATAATTGTTTGTGCTTTGTTATATAGCTTCTTGCTGGTGTAGATGGTGATAAAAAAGATAAAAAATCTGGCAAAAAAAGGAAACGCTCTCCTTCTCCGGTTTCAGAAAAAAGGAAAAGGAAAGGGTAAGAAAAAATTGTTCATTTAACTTTAAATTTTTAATAATTTGTATTTTTTCCCATTTTACTTTTTTAATTTTTATATTCTGCAAAGAAAGATTGCGAGCTTGAGGGAAATGAAAAGCAGCCTTTTTTTTATTTAAAGAATAATTTGGAATTTCATGAACTGAACTTCTTCAGTTCTTAATTGAGTCTTGCTGTATTCACCCATCAGAGTCAGATGGAACTTGCTTAGCTGATAATCTATAATGGCTTGTGAATTTTGGATTAGATTTATACTTATAGGCACATTATGATTTTATATCCTTTTCATGTTCTTCAAGTTTGATGCAAATCACTATTGGATATGTGGTGGGTGAAAGGCGCTCTTGAACTCAATGGTGCTTAACCTCCGACCATTGTTATTTCTAGAAGAAAGTGACACAGATCAACATGATATCATTTAGGAAATTATTTATTAAACAATTCAACTACATGAAATGAATAGGATGTTTCAAAATTTAATAAAATTTTTAACATTTTTTTATTTTTTTTTTGAAGTCTGAAACCTAAAAACCCTTCATCTGAAGAAATACTATTACTGCTGTGAACACTGTATAAAAGAACAAATATTTTTTTGAGATTTCAGATAAACATTGTTAATGAGATGAAGTTATTTTAGACAAGAAGACTCTTACTCGTATATAGAGAAGGATTTATTAATACTTCCTATTTTCATAATGATTTATGTTTAATATTTTTAAAATTATAGACTATGCTTATTTCAAAAATATGCATTCTAAGGTTCATATAAATAATTTGAATATTGATTGCTGCAGCACAAATTAGAAGGGGATTCTTCATGAAATTGTAATGCATTTTCTGTATTGAAATATATGTATATTTTTAAACTATTGAGATTTTAAAGATTTGAATTAATTTATCGAAAGTTCAGCATTTTTTTTCCGCCCAACACTGATTTATAGATTTATTTGGAGAAATCTAACAATTGTGAGTTATCTTGTTTTCGCTCAGAGGCTAGCATGTGGTTTGCAGAATGTCATTGAGGGCCTAGTAAGTGATGTCTCCATCAAAACAGGAAAGGCGAAAGGCATTCTTGTGGTGTCTTGGGCTAGTCACAGACAAGGCTTCCAGTGCCCTTTTATAGCTTGGCCATATTTTATAGTTCTTAATTATGAAAATATTTTTTGCATATTATTTATTCTTTTGGCACTATTGTGTTACTTCCGTAGCAGTCATTCTCAAGCATGAATATTTATAAGGAATATTCTTCTGTTAGTGTGACAGCCATCAAAATGCACACACTAACTATTATGTTACAAAGCATGGTTTTACTTCTGTAAGGTTCTTGGCAGATTTGATTTGCATTTTGTTTGCTGCCTACTAATCGGAAGTTGTACACTTAACAGATCTTTTTGCTGCTCTGGAGTTAATTGAAAAATATTTTTATTTTACACAGTTGTTACAAGTTTATTTCATTTCTTTAAAAAAAAAAAGGTTTTATTTTGCTTTGTTATATTGTAATGAAATGTTTTTCTTTTTTAGGAATCGGAATCCATCGATGATTACAAAGAAAAAGTCATTGCGAGGTGATGATGAGTCTGATGACTTAACTAAAGATATGGAAGAACCATCTCCTGAGCCTAATGTGCAAGAAGTACACATTCCGAAGAATGGTGGGTACCTAGTCATTTTAAATTATAGGAGAGAATACAAAATTGAGCTTAATTCTTTTCTAGGAATATGTTGGATTGATAAAAAAGAATAAAACTGCTTCAATCTGTCTCAAAATTTGCACTGGTAATTCCTAGTTTTAATACAAAAGTTCCTATGCCTTTGATCGTGCATGTTTAACAATATACTAAATTAATGTAAAGGACCAATTAATGATAAATTTTATTTAATTCGTTTTTTGTTGTACTTGTAAGCTAATAACTTACTTTCATTCATTAAGGAAGAAATTTCTAACAATTTGATTTCTACATTTTTGTTCAAAAGTTGAAGCAGTGATATTGCAGGTCACATAATATTTTCTTCTTCTCTGAATTGGCTAAGGTTCAATTCTGTGGTGTTGAATACAACTTATTTCTAAATTTCATTAAAATATTTTAGGATTATTTTTAAGCAGTAAAAAATTTGACTGAATTATATGCTGTCAAAGTTTCTTAGAAAAGTTTGTGAAATTTTCACACCTCAGATTTCTGGTACATAATTCCACGTTAGATCAGGACAGATAATTTAAACAAATTTGGCATGTTAACAAGTGGAGAAGTTCATTAGATTCTTTATAAAAAATCCTCTGATTTTTTTTTTCTGTATTCCTTTAAAAATTTACTTAGTTCCAATAACAGCATTAGAATTACTGTAATTTTAACTCTTATTTTAAGTTATGTTGTCTGTCAGACTTTTATTTTCATATTCTAATGGAAAGAAACTTGAACACATAATTTCTCATGAAAAAGTATTTTTCAAACAAAAAATTCTTTGCTTTCAATTTTATAAAGAGACCTTGACCACTGTGATCTTCTGTTAACATTGCTAACCTTGCAAGTGGGGGCATTTTGTTTATTTGCAAGCATGTTAAAGAAAGCATGCTATTCATTTATGCTGTACTGTGTTGTATTTAGTATTTATGTATATTAAGTATGCATATGTTAAATTGAATTTTATTTAAATTTATCATGTTTTTTTTTATATATTTTAAGCTAATAATCCAAGAAGCAGTAAGGATAATGAATCTCAGCCTTTGAAAGGTGGAACACTTTTAGAGCTTGATGGCAATGAAATGGATGATAAGGTATGCTATTCAGTGCCTTCTTTCAATCTTTATATGTTTTTTAATTATTAAAACAACATGAAACAAATTTTATGCTGATCATTTCATAGATCTATAACTACAAAATAGTATTCTAATTAAGAGTAATAAATAAAATTAAAATGATTTTTAATTCATTCTATCGTACTTGTATTAGTTCTGACACTAGTATCTTATAAAGACTGATCATAAAATTTTTTCATGCAGTTGTAATAAATTTTATTCAAAATTATTCCCACATTCTTTTTAATAAAGTTTAAAAAAATATATCTGTTTACTCTTGTTTCTTTTCCTTCATTAGATTTCTTAATAAGGAAAAAAAAAATGTTTTAAGATTATTTGTTAATTTGGTTTGCTCAGCATTAAGTGTCTATACTCTTATCAATGGCCTATAGCATCTACAGTTTTTATAA
The DNA here is from genome assembly GCA_013235015.1 of Araneus ventricosus. Lineage (NCBI taxonomy): Eukaryota > Metazoa > Arthropoda > Arachnida > Araneae > Araneidae > Araneus > Araneus ventricosus. The sequence continues at coordinate 124,421 of BGPR01001563.1, forward strand.
TTTATTGAAAGCAGTTAGATATTTTTATTTGTACCTGGTAATTGTATTTTATCTGTGTTTTCTGTTTTAAGTCATTTTTTAAATCTCACCTAAGTCTCGCCACTCATTTGCATACTTCTCGTGTTGTTAGTGTTTTTTCAGTCAAGATCTTTTTTATGTGTGAGGGGAAAATTATTTAATTTACTAGCCATTGTACCCGCAGTTCTAAATTGCTAAATTGTTCTTAAAATAATTTTGAAAAATGATTAAAAATCAAAGAAATATTGGTACGGAAGTGAAACAGGAATTGCTGAAAAGCTATCTTTTTTTACTTTTAAGATGGTTCAAAAATAATTTTGTGTCTTGTGTTCTGAAGTTACTGTGGAAAAACTAAAAATTACCCTTTTTACTCCTGCTAGAAACTTTTTAACAGTGTAATTAATCCTTCCAGCTGCAAAGGAACATGTGTTCCAAATTTCTTTCTAAACTGACATTGCATGTTTTAGCTGTAGATTCTCGACATAATTGGATTTTGAGCACTAATGATATGACAGAAATTATTAATAATGCCTGAAAGAAATGATATTATGAAGGTAAAAAGAGAGGCCACAATTTTTTGCCTACTACTTTTACTACCCCTTTTCCAAGTCTATGATAAACAATATGAAAATGGAAGTCTGTAAACATTAGTGTCATCTTCAATTTATTTGGCAAAAATACAATCTTCTGACACTCTCCATAAAATTAAAAATTAATTTTACATGAGTTAAAATACTGTATTATAATTCCCAGTTTAATAGATTTTAAAATTGACTATTGAAAATTAGCTCAACTGTGTACTTGGAATTATGCCTACTCCACGCAAGTCTTTAGTATTATTTTAATACCATCATTTTCATGAAGCATGCAGATGTGTAATGAGTTAATGGAGTGCTAGGACCACTGGATATTAATACTGCTGTGATGAAGTGGCATAGTATAAAACATGCCAAGTAAAACATTATATTGTTTTAACCCTCTCGCATTTAGCGAGGCGGTCCTGGGTGGTCTAAAAATTTCGCCTTAACAATGAGAATAGGTGGTCCCAGGCGCTTGGCTTCTTCTGAAGGGAGACCGGTGGAGAGATAGCTTCTGTGGTAAGCGCGGTAGGAAGGGGTCCAGTTATCCTTGTCAGTGGGCTATTTTTAACAGCCCATTTCCATTCTGACGGAGAGGGATTCGATGAAAAAGATGGATGTGTATTTTCTATGTTTACATGGGTGTTATTCCTTTACAAACCTTCTACGTACTTAATATGAAAGATTTTATAGCTAAATTCTAAAAGAAATCTTTCCAACTGAATTGACTATTACTCGGCTAACATCTTGTATTGAGAAAGAACATTGTTATATCCAGGGACGGATCAGCTGATCCCAACATCTAGGTCGATACCATCTCTTTTAAGTCAGGTCCACTGGTGACATTCCATGAGGTTCGAGGATTAAGGCCCTTTGAGACCACGCGCCTCGTCTAAATCCCCATTGCTGTGTGTGTGAACATTGTTATATACATAAACATTAACAGAGTATCGAGCTATGCATAACATATTTTTCAAGATGTTAAAATTTTATTACTGAATGTGCTGACCCTACGCGGTGGTCGCAAATGAGGACATCAAATTTAAAATTTTCTAAGAATAAACTTTCCACTGTGAAACCAGAAAAATTGATACAAAAGGAAGCTAATCATTCACTTTTGAGAATATAGATGGCAACCGTATGAAATATGCTTGCATCAGGGATAATTTTACATTTAAAATGCCCCAATTTCTTGACTCAAATATGGGAAATTTTTTTGATTTCTTAAAGATTCCAATTTTAGCAAGTTCACTTGAAAATTTTCCTCCAGTGTCCTTGAATTATTAATTTATGATTTTGTATAAGATTTAACTTGATGATGGCTGTCCCCAAAAGGGTCCTCATATTGGGAGTTGTCCCCAGGGGACACCCTCCCCCCCCCACAGAAGGAGGCAAGTTAAAATTTTTATTTTGTAAATTCTATGTCTAAACAATAAACTAAACCCATTCATTATGCCTTTTCATTATATTTCAAAAATTTTAATGATGTGCGCTCGAAAGGATTAAAATATGATTTCTTCATATAATTTCTAAAATTTATATTGGACATACAGTCGACGCTCATTTTTACGAACTCGTAGGGAACACTCAAATAGTTCATAAAATCGAAAGTTCATAAAATAGAAAAACACCAAAATGATATGAATACATACATTATATATGTCTATTTTTTATCAAACTGCCCCCTCTTAATAGATGAAGCAGTATTTCAAGATTATTTACTACTATTATGAAATAAAGTTATACATGTATTTTTTAAGTATACAAGAAATGGATGCAAATTTATGCACAAAAAATAA